>CM072824.1:21405063-21559905 GCA_036937905.1 Salvia rosmarinus | reverse complement strand
CAACTTATCTTGTTGTTACGCTTTTGCAATGTGAATCGATCAACAGGATAATCGATCTTAAATCGCGGTTATTGATGGATTGTCCGACTAATGTTGGGAGGTTAATATGTGGTTACCTATATACTTGTTTCTTTAAAAAAAAAAAAACTATGTTTTATGTGAGACTTGAAATGGAGGACGGATTCTACCTCTTTCTCGTAGAAATTGAGAAACGGCACGGAAACCACGATAGAGACTCTCGAGTTCATCGAGAATTCACCTTCACCATTGTCCTCAAAATCCGTTAAGACTTTCCATGTTTATTGTTGAGATTATAAATGGAGGATGGAATTTCGCCTCTTCGTAAATTGAGAAACGTATGGAAACCACGACAGGAGACTCCGAGTTTATCGAGACTTCACCTTTCTAACATTGTTCCAAAATCGTTAATATTTTCTTTGTGTTCTCAAAAGAAACTTGTTGCTAAATAACCATTTTAGTTAATTCACCCTAATAGAGTTGTCCGAGCAAAATGATCCTCTTGTTTATTTGACTTTCACAATCTTAGATTTGTTTCGATTAACTTGATTATTTATTCATCATGTTGGGGAATTTCAACAGAGGTTTGATTGATTGGATTAAGAAAAGTTATGAGTTATTTTTCACTCTTGTTAGTATAGACTTTGCTTGAGGACAAGCAAATGGATAAGTGTGGGGAGTTGTTTCATGAATCGTATGATTCTTGGTATTGTTTTGCATGTCGTGTTCATTAGTTTATCACATTTATGCCATTAGTTCAATTATTATTTATCGCTTCGGACTTACTGGTTCGCTTCAATGTTTTGCAGAAAATCGGCATTAAATAGGATGAATCTATCTACCAAGGATCAAGTATAATGAAGAGCATATGATATAGGAGTTCATAGGCGAAAGCGATCCTATTTCGGAGTTCGGATCAGGAACGAGACGTAATTGCGAAGTCAAGACGACCCCGCCACGATGGTTGAGCATCCGCACAAGACGCGCCAAGACCATCACGCGACCCGCCTCCGTCTGCCCAAGACACGAACGCGGCTCACCCGAGCGACGTTTCACTGCTACGGAGGAACGCCGTCGCCATACTCGCCTGACCGCCCGCCACTCCGCGATTCAACGCTGCTCACTCGAGCGCACGTTTCTCACTCTACTCGCTGAGTGAGCGCCGCCTCCCCGCTGCCGCCGCTGCCGCCGCCGCCTTCACTCTGCCGCCATCTCGCCGACGGGCTGCCGCCGCCCTGCGCCGTTTTACCGGCCACGCCAATGCCTAAATATATATACGTTATTTAGGTTATTTCGAGTTCTGCTTTACGTATTTTTCTAGTTTTCGTCAGCCATCGCCGCTGGAACAAAGATCGATCTGTTTCAATTTTAGTCAATTCGTATATCGTTTAACATCTCGTAATCGTACTTAGTTCTCTTCAATTTATTTTACGGATTTCGTACCTTGTGTGATTTTGGATTGAATTGAGAGTAATTTATCGTTATTTTGTTCCACGTTTTAATCGCTTTCATCACGTATTGATTCATCCCGCCGAATTTAATTTCGCTTGTTGGCCTCGATCGCCTCGCTTCGTTTTAATAATCAATTTTACGCAGGAGTTGAACTCGGATTTCATGATTAATCGTCATGAATCTATCGTTTTTGTTTGGAGATCTTATTTAATTTGCTTTGATTTGTTCCCATTCTGTTTAGTAGTTTATCATCTGGTTTGACAACCTCTAGTTTAGATCTATCGCTAATTAGTTTAGTCGATCGACAAACCCCCGCTTAGCTCGCTGCTTGATTCTCGATGAACCGTATGTCTCAAAACTCATGTTCGTAATAGAGTGTTTAGGATTTAATCGCTCGTGAGCAACACTAACATTAGGCCCCAAGTTTTCCTGAGAGACCACTAGGTTAACTTTTCCTACTATAACACTCGTATTAAGTAGTCAATCGAGTATACTGTCGAACGCTACAACAGTCACCTGGGTTTTATCGAAAATCAAATGTCATGATGTGCTGTTCAGAGCACTTACCGTAGAAGGTTTTAAAACGAACCACTTCTGGCAAGCAAAAATAGATTTTTCGTTGACACCGATCCATTATTATCGTTGTTCTCATCATAGAACTAAAGAACCACGGCTCGAACGCATCCCGCCAAATTTCATCACATCTCATTCATTCGCCCGAACATATCCAACCAGCCCACAATATCTCGGCCCGAACATATCCAATACCATGCCCGAACGTATCCAATGGGCTAACTTAGGACTGTGGGTAATATCCGCCGTAACCATAACCACCTCATTACTATTTCCGTGGACTCCGGTTCATCCCTCTCTAACCATAACCACGTGTTCGGGTTCATCCCCCTACGATCAATGCTCAAGATGCGATCAACCCACCAATAGAGATCCGCACAACCACAATAGAACCACATCTCGGATCGAGAATGAATAACTTCACCAAAACATTTTACAAGCACATGTTTTATTTTGAAATATCGTAGTAAATAACTCAAAATAAGCATATATAACCCAACCCGAAAGACTAAACGCCATTGTGAGCTAACCACGAATCCAATAACCTCATCGATCAGACTGTAGGTACCGCAACAAGATCGGAACAACTTTTGGGGTCACATTCCACAAAGTAGAAGCAACAACCCGATCCAAACGAAGATCGGAGCAAAACTATGGTTTTCGACTTTCTCGAACCCACATTCCGCACTCTCCGGTTTTCAAATCAACTCGATGCGTATGGAAATATATTCGTGGCATCAAGACCTATAATAGGGTACTTTCAAAATATGCATGCATGCAAGTCGACTCAAATCTTAGCAAACAAGTTGCTTCAATCAATGCCTCATCTCGTATCTAGATAAACCATCCAAAATCGATGCATGAAATGGAAACATACAATATGCATAACGACGAACATGGAATGACAAGTTATGTTGAAAAGGATAACCCGCATGTACTTTTAGAAAACTCAAGCAACTAAAACATCCCATACGTAAACTAAAAACAGTAAAACTAATCGGCATTTTTAGTAGAATGACACCAAACTCAAAACCTAAAGGACCAGAGGCGGCGGCTGGGCGGCGGGTTCATTAAATCGCCGGCTCCCCGCTTTCCGCCCGCCCCTTAAGAACCCGAGTTCTATGCTATACGATCTTCTAAAAGACGGAATCAAAAAGAAAAAGGACAAAATAGAAAACGGGCTGTGTGGTGGGTCGATCACGGCAGGCCGGCAAGAACGCGAATGGCGCCGCCACGAGCCTCCCGCCGATCCCCCACCTCCAACGCCCGGGCAGCTGCACTGATGCTCGCCCGTCCGGCATACAGAGAGACTAAGGAAATGAACGCAAAAATGAAGGCCCTACCTCCCATTTATAGAAAAAGAAAATATGCAGAATGTCACGAAGCTTCCTTTTTCTAAAACGCAAAGCCGACGCAACTTTGCAACAGACCCAAATTTAGCAAACTGGCACCCATGGACATGAAATAAAATACCGACACAACGGCTATAAACAAGATATGCTTTTAAAAGACCCATGAAAGTCCGATTTTTCGATAACTTCCCCGGAGCAAACCTTCGGGTGGTGGAAAACCTGATACTTAGTGTCTATGAATTCGTTATAAGACACTCTTCACAACGTGGGTATTTTCCACACAGGTGTCGCCCATTAAAGCCGCATCGTTAAATTGGAGGCTCGCGTCCGCTTCACTTCATTAAAGTCGGATTTTGCCCACCACCCATGATACTACATGTCGGAAGAACGGATGTTTCATCGCCTCGCATTTTCACCGAAGGTCCAGAATATGGGCGCCCAAATCGCGCGAGGTGGACGAGTGTCAAAAGGAAGTTATACCGATCGCTTTCCTTCTCTCGACATTCAATTCGCATCAAGGCCGCGCTTTCTGAGATGATGAGGATCGCCATGAGAAAGCTTTCATAGATATCAGACCTGACGCATCGCTGGCGTTACATCTCAAGACCCAACCTCGCTACCACGCATTGCTGGTCTACCGCCTATGCCAATTTCGCACGAGCCTACTATATCGGATATGCAGGTTCCTCTCGCCGTGCATCAAAGGACTTCGCTCGATCCGCTGATTTGAGGACGCACCTGAAACGATATTGTATATTATCGCAAGCGAGATCGCTAATGGAGGACCTGGCTCGCATCGTTATCCACGGTAGAGCTGCTAGCTTTCGAATTTCCAGATCGGATATTCTGTGCGGCCTTTACCATCGGATTATGATTCTCGAGGCCGAGGTTGAGAAGCGAGAAGGCGCGAGCCGGACCGAGCTCAATTTGCGACGAAGATCGCTTCCCGCCGTGATCCACCGAGGACCGTGCACCGCTTGATCCATCTACCCACGGTTCTCCTACTCTTCCCGTTCTCCCGAGGTGTAGGTCGTGGGCATTCTCTCTAACCCAACCTTGGTGTTGGCCGTGTTTTTTTAGCTTTGTCTCCGGGTGTTTTGTTGTTGTTGTTCGCTTGTTCAATAAAAGCATGTGATTCTCTTTTCGGCGATTTCTAGGATGATGTTTGGTCGGCGCGGACAGCTTTATGATGTCAATCGTTTTGTTTATATTGTGATCTTTGGTAACAC
This sequence comes from Salvia rosmarinus, assembly GCA_036937905.1. NCBI lineage: Eukaryota > Viridiplantae > Streptophyta > Magnoliopsida > Lamiales > Lamiaceae > Salvia > Salvia rosmarinus. Next base: position 21,555,281 of record CM072824.1, on the reverse strand, counting down.
TTATATTGTCATTCGAATTTTTATTTTACGGGCGACTTCATTAATTTTGTATTAGTATATTAGTTCCATAGGATTAACCATTGCATCGGGGAATCTTAATCGCTACGATTTTGTATGAGTCGCTTTTATATGGGTCAGCTCCCTTGAGACAATATACACGAGCGTGTCAACAATGGATATGACGTAGGCCCTTGATCGACATGCCTTCCACCTTCCATAATATGATATTTTCCTAGTGGTCCCCTTCGAGCTTATGCTTTTTCTTTCATCCACTAAATATTCTCCCCGATACCACATATATTATTCCTTACCTGACCTGGGCATGCCTAATTGTGGTCTCGCCCATATCTATAATAGTGCCTTATTACTCTTATGTTAAGATAACAAAGATCTCACCCTCATTTTAGAGTAAGTCTCAACATTAGACAATGTTATGTTCTAAGTTTAGGGGCGAGGTAAAGCAACCCTAGTGAAGGTGAAGTTGTAAGAAGTAAAAAAAAAAAAAATTGAAGAAAAAACTGGATGATAAACTAAAAAGGTGAAGATGCGGGTCTCTATAAAAAGAAAAGAAAATGTCGTGATAGTTGGAACCAAGAATGAAGTTAGGTGCCTGTGTGTTTTGAGCTATTATCCCAACAATCCTACCGTCACCAAGCCTAACATTATAAGTCGTTAAAGACCCATGATCCAAGATTACGACACCTGTTAGTGGGCAGGGTCACCGGTAATCAACGTGGAGACATTTTGTGCACTTGATAATCAAAGCATGGTCATATTAAGGAGAAACCGTTATGGGAAGATTCATAGTGGCAATGAGTTATATACCGTTAATATTCGATATGATATCCTTGCAATCCGAGGTGATCGAATTGATCAGCAATGAAGAATCAATGATTCTTTTCAAAGAACCATGACCTAAAGCGACATCCTTAGCTGATAAGTCATCATCCGCTATCGCCGAGCATTTCAACATCGCTTCTTGCTTTTGTGGGTGTGTTTTTGTTGTGTAATGTAACATCACCTTGGACGAGTAATGAGCTGTTTAGTGTGATAACCTTATAGAGTTATTATACGACCTTTTTGATAATATCCTCGAGTTTAACGGGTTCTGTCTGCTAGTTGCTGTTATGTTATATGTTTTGTTATGTTTGCGGTGTTTGTGTGAAGGATTGAGTCGTGAATTTAAAGGGTTTTTACTTATAGCGCTATTAGTTACGGTACGAAGCAGACGAACGGCAAAGAAGACGCAGGTCGAAGTCCACCGAGTCGAAGTCAAGCTCCGTGTGAACGACAAGGCCGAACCGTGAGCGAGCTTGACTGATGTACGAGGAAGATTGAATGATAATGCTGAAACGCGGAGCAGAGTCAACTACAAAGACGAAGTCAAACTCGAAAAGGAAGAGAGGAGGTTGAATAAGTCCGAAGCCGAGCTCAAGACTACCGACCTCAAGACTCCGAGCTCGTGGAGCGAACCGAACTCCAAAAGAAAGGAGAATGAGCCGGCTCGCAACCAACCGAGCTAAGATTGAAAGATTCACAGCGAAGACGACTCGACACTAAAACCGTGAAGTCGGTGGCTCGCCAAGCTCGAACGATGACGCAATCGAGATCGGATTTGAACCAAGTCCTCAAAGGTCGAGCTCGGAAGAAAGGAAGAAAGCAGCGATGTCACGACGAGCTCGACACGAGGACGGACCTTATGCGAGGTCAAGTTTGTGGAGTTGAGTTCGATGCGAGGTCTTCATGCGGACGAGCTCGCGTTCGTAAACCGAGTAGAGGAGCTCAGACAGCGTATGAGCCGCGCTTTATGAAAGTAACGGGCAGCAGACGGCAGACATTGTACCACGCATGGCCGCCACGACAAGATAAAGGACGCGCTGCTTTGCCGCAGCCAACGAAAAGAAAGGATCAGTGGATGAAGGGTTTGCAGGTGCTCAGTCTCAGACACCTAAAAGTGTCGAGTTGGTTATTAAAGAGGCGATAATCAGAAATTATTCATTATTCAAGAATCAAAAGAGGAGTGAGGGCAACACCTGAGAGGAAGCTTTCGAAGAGCATGACGATCCAATGAGTGAGACGCGATTCGGGCGACGAAAGTGTTAACTTTGAATCTCGAATTCTTTTTACTTTGCTATGGCATTTGTATTTTGAATCATACCGCATGAGCTAAATTTGTAGGACTTGATCTTACGGAACCCATGCTCGTGTGACGAGCCCCGTCGCTTATCTTGTTAAGTTATTATCGCTTTTCGATTATTTATCTTGTTTGTGATTGATCACCATGGTGAGATCTAGTCATGATTGGAAGCTCTCATAGAGTGGAAAACAAGAAAGGACGAAGAACATGATTTAAATATTATGTGTGAATAGCATAGGAATATGTTTCGCTTTGCGATATAAATGAATGGTAGAGATACTCAAAGCACTTCGTATAGGAATATATTGACGAGCTTAGAGGTATAATCTTAGATTTGGGAAAATATAAGAGTTGGAAGATTTCATGTCATAACAACGAGGCAAAGATAATGTTGAGGCGTAGCGAAATGGAGTACGGGAATCAAATGGTCAAGTCTATTTTCCTCTTAATATCAGTCCGTTAATCATAGTTTGTCTGCATTTCACCTCGCCCCTGTAAAAGTTCTCTTTATTTGTTTTTCTCATAATCACAAACAAATTGTATTCGACGTGGTTTAAAAGTGCGCTCCTCGTGGATTCGATCTCGAATATTTCCGTGATATTACACTTTCCGACATGCGCTGGGTAATATTGTGTCGCATACATTTCACTCCAACAACTTTTTTGGCGCCGCTGTCCGGGAACGCCAATTATAAATTACGTTGATATTTCAATTTTGTGTTTATTTAGTACTAGTGGTTGATCATATTTAAATCGTGCTCGGATTGTGGTATATGCCAAGAAACCGCGCACGTATTCAAATTCGCTAGATCCGAGATTGAACGACCTTCCATCGAGGAAGACGGTCAAAATATGCGAAGAGCGCAGCCAAAATGGCTGCACCAGCGGTAATGGGAATAATGGAGGAACGCTACTCATCACCGATGACCGGAAAGGGTATACGTGATTACGCTTAACCCTAGATTCAATGAGCTGAACCGGAATAACTGCATCTGAGGTGCAAGCGAACCGCTCGAGCCGGTTTATGTTCCGTGATGCTCCAAACGTGGGCGCTCAGCGGGCAAGCCACGAGGATCCACATCTCCACCTTCGATCGCTCTCGGGTCGCCGACTCATTCAAGTTGCCGGTGTTTCGCCGGTTACCGAGACTTCATGTTCCTTCTCGCCACGAGATCGTGCAAAGCATGATTGAATGGTATTCCATCGGACTCTATCACTGCGGAACGAGCTCGCGAAAATTACGAAGTATTTCACTACCGAAGAATGCAAGATTAAATGACATCATGTCATTCCAGCGAACGATGATGAACTGTATGCGCAGGCATGGAACGTTATATGAAATGCTACGGAAATGCCTCACCACGGCATTCCGCACCGCATTCAACTAGAGACCTCTATTGTGCTAAATGCGCCCACACGCTGGTGCTCGACGCCCGCAAATGGAGCTATTCTCTAAATCCTACAACGAAGCATATGAGATATTGAAAGGATCGCTAATAACAATTGTAAATGGTCCAATTTCGAGTTCCAATGGGAAGAAATCTGTCGGTGTTTTGAAGTTGATGTTTGACTGGGCTTAATCGCCAAGCTTGCCTACGAGCAATATGTCGAAAGGCTTGCAATAGCTAATCCAAACCGCTTTACATAAGTGCGCTGGTCGCACTCCACAATGCAAGTGGAACGGCGGTGTCGGTGTTTACAGGGGCATCCTTTGATAGTTGTCCATCAAACCAAATCGTATGCTACATGGGAACTGTAATGGCCACGGAACAATCCAGATTCACATTCATATAATCCTCGGTGGAGACAACATCCTAATTTTTTCGGGAGGACAAGGAGTCGAATGGTGGTGGAAATTTCGACAAAACACATATCCACAAAATTTCCAACAAGCAACAACAAGCCACTCCACAGCCCAAGTCTATTGAAACTTTGATGAAGAAGATACGGCTAAGACAGATGCAGAATCCAAGGGCGCCCACTTCGCCACGGAATTTGAAGTTCAGATCGACAATTAGCCACCGAGATGAGGAATAAGCCACTTGGTAATCTGCCAAGGACACCTAAAACCCTTGAAAGATAAAGAACATGTCAAGGCTACATTCACGGGAAAAGAAATGCACGAAACCAAATCACGAACCAAGAAGAGAACGCGAGTCCTCAAACACCAAAAGCAATTTGGTGTAAGGAAGCTCCAAAGAAACCCCTTGATGTTGAGAAGCTTATCGAGGTGAAACCATCGCCGTCAATGGACGAGGTGGTTTATCGATTCGCCACCACCTTTCCCCGAAGGCTGAAAAGAAACAGAAGATACCCGCCGAGATTTCTAGATGTTCAAACAATAATATTAATATCCCATCGTGAAGCACGAACAAATGCCAAATTATGTAGTTTTGAAGGATATCCTAACAAAGAAGAGACGTGGGAGTTCGAAAAGGCACCGATCGAAGCGTACCACGTTAAAAAGCAAGATTCCACCCAAGTTGAAAGATCCGTGGAGTTTCACAATTCCATGGTCAATCGGAGGTCGCGACGCTGGTCGTGTTTCATGTGATCGAGCAAGTATAAATTTAATGCCGCCTCAATATTCGTGAAGCTCGATTGAGAAGTCGCCCACAAGGCATTGACCAGAATCGGGCGTATCGGTCATGGCTCATCCCGGAAGAAAATTGAAGACGTAAGCTAGTAAAGGTTGACATTCATTTTTCCAAATGGATTTCATCATATCGATTATGTCGCCACGGCGTCTATTATTCGGGACGCCCTTCTCGCAATGTGAAGGACTCATTGATGTCCAAAAGGCGAACTCACAATGAGAGTAATGATCAAGGTTACTTTCAATGTTTTCAATCTATGAAGTACTGACGGACGAATGCTCTCAGAACACAAGTATTAGAGCGGTGTCGTCACGAAAAGATGCCGAACACTCCCGTCATCAAGACAAGAAAATGAATATGCGCAACTCGGAGTTAAGCAGAACAAGGCACTCAAGACCCCGCTAATAAAAGGTCTTCCGAAGTGCCACCTCAGACCGCCGAGCTCCCGAGTCACTGGGCTTCAGACCGCCCGTCTGTGTATCCAAACCTTCGATAGACTAACCTCCATTAGTCCTGCAAAATTTGCCCAACCACCTGAAATAGTTATCTCGCAAGGCAAACTCTTCCAGAATCATTTCACAAACGAGCTACAAAGAAGAATCTTCATAGTCGACAAATACAAGAGGCTATTGAGCACAGTCGGCATCAAGGGATCACCCATCAGAGCACAAGATATTGTTCGGAAGATTGCCAAGACTTCCATAAGAATTAGCTACTAATCCACCATGAAAGAGGTGCTTAAAATAAGTTATTAAATCGGTGGATGTCGAATCATTTATCCGATCTTGATGGCTTGTTGAGCCTGCATGCTTTGTTCCAAAAAGGAGGAGTTGATGTTTTAATGATCGGCAGAGTTAATTCAACCTCTGTGATAATTGACAGGTTTCAGCGGATTATGAATTAAATACGGCTACTAGGAAGACCATTTTCCTCTCGCCATTCAAGGATCAAACGTTTGATAAACTCACCGGCAATGAGTTCTTCGCTTCTAGATACGGGTATTCTTATATCATCGATCGCCATATGACACGCTATGATCAACACAAACCACCTTCACTTGTCCCACGGAACTTTCGCTTTAGAAGGACGCCTGACAGAATGCCCCAATATCGCCCAACGCCGCATGATGGCCATCTTCTGATATGGTGAAGTCAGAAATCTTCATGGATGATTCTGTATTGGATACTAGGTATGCTGTAACGTCGGAGGTCTTGAGCTGCGACGACTTGATCTTCAATCTGGGAAAATGCTATTTCATGGTACAGAGGGCATAGTGCTAGGCCATCACATATCCAAGGCTGGATCAGTGACGAGCCAAGATCGTCGATAGATAAATCTCCACCCCTACCACTCGTAGAGGTATTGGAGTTTCGGGACATGTGGATTTTGCTAAGGTTTATAAAGGATTTTCAAAATTTCTAAGCCACAGGTGCCTGGGGAGAAAAAATAGCCACTTCGAAGCTCATTCCCTAATGTCCAAGGCGCTGAGCTTTGAACGAGCTCAATGACAGCCCAAGAATCATCGGACCGAATCGTCATTACCTCGAGGTTACGCGACGCTAAGGACTTCGCAGCGGGGCCGCTGGTCAAAAGAAAGAGAAGATATTCCACTCCATCTATTACGCTTAGCAAAACGTTGATGGAAGCTCAAATAAATTACACCACTACGGGTAGTGAAGTGCACAGCGTAGTGTTCGCCGAGAAAATTTGAGCCACTGTGGTTCAAGGTGATTGTTTACACATCCAGTTATAAGATATCTTGTCGCCAAGAAAGATGCAAGCCACGGTTAATCCGATGGATCTTGGCTACAAGAATTTTATCCGGAGATTAGAGATGTAGCGGACCGAGAATCAAGTAGTCGACCATTTATCTCGATTCGCTCATGCCTCGCTGGACGAAACTCATGCCCAAATTCGTGACGCTTCCGATGAACAAATTGATGAAGCATAGGCACAAGAGTACACCGTATGATTTTGTCAACTTCCTGGTATGTGGGTTTCGCAGCTCCAATCTCATTTCAACAGAGGAAAAGGTTCTCTCCGAGGTCGACATTACTTTAATGTGTAACCATTCTCAGATAAACGCAGGCTATGGTTGACGAGACGTGCGTCATACGCAAGAGATGGAATCAATTTAGGGCATGTTACTCACACATGGCGGTCATTTTATGGACAAAGAACGACGGCCAAGGTTTTACAACAAGCATTTCGGCAACCCTCAGTTAAAGACGCCCACGCCACTGCGAAAGATGTGGATGATGTCAGCTGGGAATATATCTTCCCAAGATACCAATGAATTTATTCTCGAAATTGAACTCTTCGACGTGGGCCTCGATTTCACGGGTTCGCTTCACTTTTGGCAACCTCTACATCCCGTCGGCGGTTGATTATGTATAAACGGCAGAGGCCGGATAGCCCCACCAATGACCGAAGGTTGTTATCAAACCCTACAAAGAACATCTTCACGCCGGTTTGTACCTCACGAGATTATTAGTGACGAGGGCACACATTTTGGTCAATCAGTGGGTGGCCGTCTTAGCAAAGTACAATGTCTGTGCTGGTACATGATATCATCTCAAACAAATAGTCAAGCCGAGTTTCAAACAGAGAATAAAAGTATAATCGGAGAACGGTGAACCCAGTCGAAAGGATTGGTCCCACACTGACGATGCCGTATGGGCTCAACTAACGCCTTTCAAGACACCTTTGGATGTCTCCGCATCGGATGGTTTTTGGGAAATTTCGTCATCTCCTTCGAATTGAACACAGAGCCTATCGGGAAGAAAGAACCCAATTTTGAGCATAGTCACCGAGAGGCCCGCTTTGTTGCAACTAAATGAAATGGATGAATGTGTGGTTTGCTTATGAGAATGCTCGTCACAAGGAGAAAACCAAGAGACGGGCATGATAACAATATTTGCGCCGCGAGTTCTGCCGTCAGCAAGTGCCATTGCTCAATTCGCGCACGAGGCTTTTCCTGAAAGTCGGGTCACGATGGTTAGTCTTCACACCGGTAGACCTCTTACGCTGTATATCACATTACGAAGCGAACATCAGCCGTCGAATTTATGGTGAATGGACAGCGTGTCAAGACTATTGGGGCATGAGTAATGCTCGCGAGAGATTCCCCATGACGGCCGACGCCTTCGGAGGTACCTGGTCACCACGGTGAGCGCGCGCTTGCGCTCTTGTTTTGTTTCAGAACATTTGTTTTATTTCTCGTTCTTGTCCTGTTTGTGTGTGATAATAAATGCCCAGATTTGCTAAAGAAGACGCATGGTTTGTTCTAAAATGTACGTGGTATTTGACTACTGTGTGGGTACATGCTACTTTGGGCGAAATCGAAGCATGGTGCTAGTTGTTGTTCCAAAGAATGGGCTTGTGTTAAGAGCAAAGTGAAATAGAGTGCTTATTTTGGTAAAAAGAAGTGGAAAAATTTCGTCGACATTCGTCAGATCGCTTTTTCCCTCCCCTTTATATTCGTCAATTTTCTTATTTCAATTTTGCTGCGCTTTGCTTCACCTTTCACGTCCACCTTGTTTCCACAAACTTTTCGAACTCTGAAATTTAGTTGTTCATCTCCCGTCATAAATTGCGTATTACGCGAGATAGCAAGGTCGAAGTTATGCGCACGAGTTACAATGACCGCGCGCTACTATGTCACATCGACAAAGTTGTCATCGAAGATTCACGTTCTCCAAGTCGTCGCTGCCTTCTTCTTCAAAAGAAGAATTGGTCGCATGGCGCGGTAAGGCCAAAAAGAGAGATGAGTTTGAGGATATACAAGGCAAGAAGACGAGGGTGACAAACCTCTCAAAGAAAGGCAGGACGCTCAATTGACGCCATCCCAAATTTCGAGCTCATGAGGCTCGAGAGTTTTAAGCTCAACCCACGCATCTTGGATAAAAAGTGGTTCAAATCAAATGAAACCCCTGTGTTCGTGATAGTAAATGATTTCATTAAATGGACGGCAACGCTATAAAGACATTCCACCTCCACCCATTACACCCTTGGTTAAAGAGTTTTATGCAAATATCACGCTTGCAAATAAGGAAGGTTTTTCTATCTGGTAGGTAGTTGGTGGTTTTATCTTCGAAACCATTAATGATTTTAATGAATTGAAACGAGGAGGATCGTTCCCGCCATGAAGAGGCTCCTTCAATGGATGATCTAGAAGAGGCACCAACGATTTGAGACGGCGTCAAGCACTACGGTGTTTTCCACATGGCTGCGCTCCATTAAAGCCGCATCGTTAAAAATCGAGGCAGCCCGCTTCAGTTCATTAAAAGTCGATTTTGCCCACCACTCATGATACAACCGTGCTGAAGAACGATGCTATGCCGCTTTCACCGAAGGTCTCAGAATGTGGACGCCCAACCGCGCGAGGTGGACGAAGTGTCGAAAAGCAGGCGCACGACCGACTCTTCCTTCTCCGACACTCAATCGCATCAAGCGCCGGCTCGAGATGATGGCGATCGCCCTGAGAAAGCTTTATAGATATCAAGACTCGACGCATCGCCATGCTACATCCGAAGACCCAACCCCGCCGCACAAGTCGGGTCTCCCCCTGCCGACCTGCACGAGCCTACTATATCTGATATGGAGTTCTCTCTACCTACGATCAAAGGACTCGTCCCGATCCGGCGCAGTGAGGATGACTCAAACGATATCGGGTATATTGTGCAAGCGTAGATCGCACAACTGGAGGACCGTTCGCATCGCTTATCCACTGTAGCAGGCCGCTTCCTCGAATTTCCACATCGATATCTCTGCGCCTTTACCATCTGGATTAGGACTCGAGGCCGAGGTCTGAGAGCGAGAGCGAGGCGAGGCGCACCGAGCTCAATTTTACTAAGATCGCCTCGCCGCAGATCCACCGAGGACCGTGCACCGCTGATCCATCTACCACGGCTCTCCCGACTCTTCGGTTCTTCCGAGGTAGGTCGTATGCCTTCTAACTCAATTCTGCTAGGCTGTGTTTGTTTGTGTTTAGCTTTTGTCTCGTGGGTTTTGTTGTTGTTGTTCGCTTGTTCAATAAAAATGTGATTCTCGTCGATTATTTCTAAGGATGATGTTCGTCGGTGCGGATGTTTTATGATGTCAACTGCTTTTGTTTATATTGTGATCTTGCACGACTTATTGTTGTCGTTTTTACCCTTATTTTGCAAGTGTATTTCTATTAATTTTGGTATTAGCATATTAGTTCCTATAGGATTAACCATTACATCGGTGAATCTTAATCGCTTACGATTGTATGAGTGTTCTGCTTTATATCGGTCGGCCTTCGAGACAATATACATGAGCGTGTCAACATGGATAGGACGAGCCTTTGGATCGATCTGCCTTTCTAGCCTTCCCTAATATGATATTTTTCCTAGGGTCCCCTATGAGCTTATGCTTTTTCTTCTTCGCATCCACTAAATATTCTCCTCAGATACACATATTATTCCTCACCAGACCTTGGGCATGCCTAATTGTGGTTCCGCCTCATATCTATAATAGTGCCTCAGACACTTTTATGTTAAGATAACAAAGGTCTCACCCTCATTTTAGATAAGTCTCAACATTGGGGACAATGTTATGTTCTAAGTTTCAAATGGGCGACAGTAAAGTAACCTCAAGTTGAAGGTGAAGTTAAAGGAAGTGTAAAAAATGAAGAAAAACGAGATGATAAACTAAAAGGTGAAGATGGGTCTCTATAAAAAGAAAAGAAAATGCGAGGATAGTTGGAACCAAGAACGAGTTAGGTGCCCAGTGTTTTGAAATACATTATCCCAAACAATCCTACCGTCACCCAAGCCTAACATTATAAGTCGTTAAAGACCCATCGATCCAAGATGACGACACTCATGTTAGTGGAGAGGGGTCAATCAACCGAATTGTGAGACATTTGTGCACTTGATAATCAAAGCATGGTCATATTAAGAAGAACTAAGTTATGGGAAGATTTATGTAGCAAGCAATGTTATATACCATAATATCTCATATGCACATCCTGCAATCCGAGGTGATCACCGCACTTGCAATGAGAAGAATCGAATGATTCTTTTCTTGAAAGAACCATGACTGAAAGCGACATCCTTAGCTGATTAAGTCATCATCTTCGCTATCGCCGAGCATTTCAACATCGCTTGCTTTTGCGGGTGTTTTTGTTGTGTAACGTAACATCACCGAGGACCAGTAATGAGCTAAGTTTAAAGGTGATAACCTTATAAAAGAGTTATTATATGACCTTTTGATGATAATATCCTCGAGTTTAACGGGTTCTCGCTCGTTAGTTGTCAAGTATGTTATATGTTTTTGTTATGTTTGTTGTGTGTGAAGGATTGAGTCGTGAATTTAAAGGTTTTTAATGGCATTTATGCTATTAGCCACGTACGAAGGTGATGAATGGCAATGAAGACGAGGTCAAGTCCACCGAGTCGATGTCAAGCTCCGTGTTGAACGACAAGCAAGGCCGAACTCGTGAAGCGAGCCGACTTCGACTGTACTGTGAAGGATTGAATGATATGCCGAAAATGCGGAGCAGTAGTCAACCACAAAGACGAAGTCAAAACTCGAAAAGTGAAGACCGAGGAGGTTGAGCAAGTCTAGAAGCCGAAGCTCAAGACTTCCGAGCTCGTGAATGAACCGAACTCCGAAAGAAAGATAATGAGCCGAGCTCACAACCAACCGAGCTCAAAGATTGAAAGATTCACAGTGAAGACGACCGACACTAAAACTCATGTTTAGGTCGGACTTCGCCAAGCTCGACAATGATGATTGCAACCGAGATCGATTTGAACGAAGTCCTCAAAGGTCGAGCCTCTAAGAAAGGAAAGAAAAGCGGCGTCACGACGCCGAGCTCAGATTTGAGGACGGACCTTTATGGTAGGTCGAGTTTGTGCGAGTTGAGTTCGATGAGGTCTTCATCGAGTGACGAGCTCGTGCTCGTAAACCGAGTAGAGGAGCTCAGACAGCGTATGAGGCCCGCTTATGAAAGTAACGAAGAAGAGATTTGCGGTGACCACAACACATGGCGGCCGGCCACGACAAAGATAAAGGACGCTTTTGCCGTGAGCCAACGGAAAAAGAAAGGATCGCGATGAAGGGTTTGTAGTGCTTCAAAGTCAGACACCAAAAGTGTCGAGTTGGTTATTAAAAGTGAGGCGATAATCAGAAATTATTCATTATTCAAGATTCGAAAAAGAGTGAGTCGAGGAAACACCTTGAGAGGAAGCTATCGGAAGAGGCGACGATCCAAGGAGGAGCACGTGATTCCATGATTGAGTGTTAACTTTCAATCTCAATTTTTTTACTTTGCTATGGCATTTGTTTTTGAATTCGCTGCACACTCGCCATGAGCTAAATTTGTAAGACTTGATCTTTGATGAAACCCATGCGTGTGACGAGCCCCGTCAGCTTATCTTGTTAAGTTATTATCGCTTTCGCGATTATTTATCTTGTCATGATTGATCACCATGGCGAGATCTTAGTCTATGATTTGGAAGCCTCACAGAGTGGAAAACAAGAAAGGACGCAAGAACATGATTTAAATATTATGTGTGAATAGTATAGAATATGTGTCATTTATGCGGACATAAAAGAATGGAATGGTAGAGATACTCTTAAAGTTAATTTCGTATAGGAATATATTGTCGGATTTGTATATCGAAAGCGCTTGGTTGAGCTTCAGTATACAATGTTTCGTTACCACTATTACAATCTCCTATCCCAATGAATACTTGATTGCATATATCGTGTCCCCTTATCTCATATATGTTAGATCATACAAGGTGTAGAAGATCACGTAAGTCCAGATGATTGGTCGCTTAACGAGATATAAAAGTTACACACCGAGACAACTTATGACCTAGTTGTCGGTTTAGGCCGCAAAGATAGATAAGAAGTGACTGACTTAGTTGCTTGTCTATACCGGTACGCCTCGACGTATCGAAGGATCACAGGAGATGTGTTCTTCTTTCGACCGCCGCGAAGAACCAAGATCTCGTGACTTACGGCGATCTAAACCTCGATAAAGTATTAGTGAGTATGAGTTGTCACCATCACTTGACTTGTTATGAGGAAGAGAGGTTCTAACCCAAGATTCTCCGCGATCTGGGGCGGGCAAGTCAGATGTCACGCTAGTTATCTCGACGAGTCACCGTATCCGCTTAGACGATGACGCCCTTAATGAGCTCAAAGGTTTATTGTACTAAACCCGCAGTTGAGTTAGCTCACACAATAATAAGGTCGAGTGGTACTACTTAAGGAAATGAAGTTATTAATCGCTTTAAGCAATGATTGCTATAAATGATTAATGGACGCTCGATATCTTAAATACGGGATTCAGAATGTCTAAGTGCAAGCCCGACCAACTTCGGTAATAAAGGGTAAGTCAACATTCTTTCTCTAGTGGCATGATCGAATGTTTATAAATCAATTTATGTTCGGGCTGAACATAAGATAATTAATTTATTTGAGGCCCATCTTTATTCCTCGATTTGATCCTCGGGTCGGCCCATCTAGGTCCGTGAAGCTCTAGGAAAATCGGCGCCCCTTAAGCTTCTCTATGGCAAGATTTTGTCTCTTTATCCTACAAGGATATTATTATATTTATGGTATATGCATAGATCCTTACCATATAAGACTATGGTAATAATCCCGAGAGTATGGAAATAATCCCGAGAGTATGGAAATAATCCCGAGATTATGGTAATTTTCCATATAGATTATGGTAATTTCCATATAGGATTATGGTAATTTTCATATGGGATTAAGGTATTATAAATATAAGGTATGAGATAAAGTCTAGGTTAATGCTCATTAATCCTACACAATATTTTCTGACATCTCATAGTGTTCGAGAGAGAATTTTCGTGAGTTTTATGGAGAGAAAGCATCAAGATTTTTCCAAGCATTCTCCATAGATCGCCCTCACCGACGCTGGAGATTGGGCAACCGGATACAGTCCGTAGGTCAAAGCACGAGTCCGATCCGCTCGATCCAATCATCTCGCTCCATCGACCTCTCGCATCCAAAGGTAAATACGCGAAAACCCCTACGGTTCATGGTTAATTATAGACGCGATGCCAGGTTTATAATCAATGTATGGTGAATTAAATATCCAAGATGGATCCTCGGGCGGGGTTAACATACGCTTTCCTTACACTGGTATCGTAGCTCGATCGTAATTCGCCCGCTGATTAATTCACGCTGATTATTACGCACGCTTAATTAATTGTGGATCCGCTGCTCATCGTGGCTCGCTTATTGTTTTTGTTGGTTTTGTTTTTACACCACGAAAATCGTGGTTAGATTAGATTTTATTCTCGTAAATCTTATCCGTAGCAAGAACGTAAGACGAAAGAACCAAGAACAAACGACGGAAAACAGTCTCGGCAGCCCCTCGATTCGCCAAGCGAAGCCGAGCTCGGTCGCGAGGGCGAGGGCGATCGCGGGGCGCTGGCGACGGGGCGGCGTCACAAGACGAGATCCTCGGCTCCACGCGAAGCGAGCGAGTGGTCGCGAGATTCGCCGCTGGCAACGCGAACAAGCGAGCGAAAGTAAGGGCGACGGGCGCCGTCGCCAGAAACCCGCGCCATGGCAGTATCGCTGTCGCGAAGCTCGTCACCGGGCCACGCACATCTCGGTAGATGTTCGCGCCGGGCGGGCAAGACGCTGCGTCGACGGGTCGCGGTCAGATAGCGATCGCGAGGTAGCCCATGGGGACACGCGAGCAAAGCGGCGCATAGGGTCGGGGCTGGCTGGCTTTGCCCAGCGCCTGCCTCCGTACAGACAATGACCCGCCCGCACCCATTTTTCCAGCCCAATCCAGATTTTTCGTCCGCGCTCATGCACGCGAGGCCCATTTATTGAATCCGTCCGCGTCGCACGCCGAGGTCTGCTCAAGTTTAATTGCATTTTGTAAATCTATGTAATATATTAGACATAAATGTACAGTTTCACGATCAAGCACTATGAACGCTTTATTTTATTTTTATCGCTCATATGCATGTCGTGGATGTTTAAATTATGCAGTAGTACGCTATGTATGTTTATATTACGCCGACAAACCTTAAGTGTTTTACGAATTGACGCGCATAGTAAGCATGCTAGGTTTATCGCTTATCAAGCATTTTTAGAATTCTCTGAGTATGTTTACATGTCGAGTTCTATAGAAAGCATGCTAGATTACGGATCCGCATGGACAAACCTTTGAATAAAAAGACTAAGAAGCAACCCGACAAATTAATTTTTCAAATTAAAATGTCAAGACCTCCACTTTTCGATCTCTAAACAAAGCGAGACGACCGTGAGTAAACGCCCACACCGCGGCTTGCTTGCATCGCTTATCATAAGTTTGTTAGACGAGATTCTAAATAAAACATTTTAAATCTATCGAGAAGTGGAGTTTCATGTAAACGCCCACACGCGCAGCTCGTATGTGCGATTTTCATAAGTTCTCTAGAGATAGATATAAACGAGATAACAAAAGAATTTGAATTGAAGCGGTATGGTCCGAGTGAGTATACCAATTCTAAGAATTCATTTTCCGTTAAAATTGTGGTCAATGCTTAGACATCACCCAAGTACAACTTCCCGCCAAGTCCCTTCACATAGTGACGTGGTCTAGTAAGGTCCAATCGCTAATTTCTTATTCTGTCATAAGGATAAGTTGACATGATTGAAATTAAACCACTAAAAGGTATATTTTAGTCCGGTCGAGGGTTCATGTGTAAACGCCTCACGCGTGCGGCTTCGCATGTGGAATTCTCGGCGATTGGAGGTTTCATTAATATTGTTTTATCAAAAGGTTACAATATTATTGTTACGTAATTATATGCGATCGATGCTTATGTGTTTACATTATCGTTTGATATGCCTCTTACCGATTATCAATATGCTCGCACAAACCGCTATCCGTCCAAATTTTATCGAGTGGAACGAAACATGGAATATGTTCTTATCGAAGAACACATGTTTGTTCTCACTACTCCTAAACCCGATGCCCTAATCGACGATCGACTAATGAAAAGCCGAGAGTCATGACATTTAGGAATAAGTCAAACAATATGGCTAAATGCTATATGATGACTACTATGTCCAAAGGCTTGTAGCCGCAGAAGATCACGATGGTAGACGCGATCGATATTTGGTCAAGTCTTAAGAGTAAGTTTGGGCCGGATCGACACCCGCCCACACAATGAGAGAAATCTTGCGTGTAAGATGGAAGAAGGAAGTTCGTCCATGAACATGTCTCCACACGACTCATCTCACGGATAGTCTTGATCATTGGGAGGAGGTATCGACGGCGGCCAAGGTCGATATCATCCTCAATACATCGCCTAAGTCTTTGAGAACTTCGGCGTGAATGCGATCATGAGCAAGACCGAGTTTACACTTAGTCCGCTGTTTAATGATCTCGTTGTCATGGGAAGGAGTTATGGAAAAGGAGACATGCTCGCTAGCACATCTAAGGGCCCAAAATTTTCGCTGCAAAATGGAAATAGAAAATGGGTACCAAAGGTGGTAGAGGCAAGGAAATAGTGGGAGTAATGGGGCAAGAACATGGTTGCCACCGAGGCTGAAGTTCAAAGAGAGAGGCAAGTGTTCAAGTGCTGGTAAGACCGGGCATCAGGCCAAGTGCCCTATGCTCAAGGCTCAAGGTACGCTGCTTGCTTTAGTAACGGAAACATGTTTAGCGACTTGTTCTACCCATTCTTGGGTAGTAGATACGCTTAATCGATCATGTTTGTTACACCTGCGTGGGTTCCCGCGGACAAGGGAGTTGTTTGATGGCGAGATAACGATTCCATGGGCAACGCGGCAAAAGTCGAGGCCGTATAGTTGGAGATGTTACTTATGTTTTGAGAAAACAGCTTTAGTTTTAAAGACGCTTTATATGTGCCGGATTTTCGAACCTTGTTTCTGCTTTCAAATTATTTACTCATGGATATTCGTTTATTTTGATAGTGGTGTTTCTATCATAAGAAATGACGGTTATCCGTGTTGGCACGTTATATAATTCGCTTTATACTATTTCCGCCAAACATAATACCTATAACTATATTCAGATCTTCATCAAACCCTAAAAGAGAAAGTTTTTCAGAAGATGACTCCACTTTTCTCTCGGCATCTTAGATTAGGTCACATCAATCTAAATAGATCCAAAGACCGGCTTAGAATGGAGCGTTGGGTAATCTCACTGTTACTCTGCTCCCGCCCACGAACTCGTATAGAAGGTAAGATGTCGACCTGCACCTTCAAAGCCGGGCGGTTATAGAGCCAAAGAAATGTCGAGTTAGTCCATTCGACCAGTGTGGACCAATGTCCACACAAGCTCGTGGAGGTACGAGTATTTTGTCACTTCATCGACGACACTAAGGTACGGATACGATACCGCTTCACCGCAAGTCCGAATGCTTTGAGAAATTCAAAGAGTTTAAGGCGGAAGTGGAGACGAAGTTAGGTAAAGTATCAAGTCATCATGCTCGATCATGCGGTGGCTAATACCTCAAGAACGAGTTTATGGACTATCTAGTGAAGTGGGATTACCTCCAAACAAGATTTCACCGGCACACCACAAAAAATGGTGTGTCGAGCGAAGAAATTGACCTTTTGGAAATGGTTAGATCTATGATGAGTTATGCTACATCGCTTATTTCATTCGGGGTACGCCTTAGAGACGGCGCATACTTGCTAAATCTAGTACCGCCCAAGTCAATCGAAAAGACCCCTTCGAGTTGTGGTTTGGGCGTAGCTCAGTTTAAGCCACATATGATATGGGCCCAAAGACACGAACAAGAAGGCGACGATGTGGAGGCTAGATCCGACGCAAGGTCATTTATTCGCTATCCTAGAGGAACGAAAGGTGGTTTATTTTATAGTCCTAAGGATCAAGGTCATTATTAGCACTAATGCCCGATTCTTAGAAGAGGATTATATGAAAATCATAAGTCCAAAGTTGAAATCATTCTTCAAGAATTAGAAGATGATCGATTCCACCACCGACAAAGCCAAAGGTACGAGATGTCGAGTCTAGTGGGAGGATCGACACCGATACTTCAAGAAATTGAAGTGGGTCGAGTTCCACCGAGATACCGACCTGCATAAGTGGTACCTACACACAAGTTGTGCAAGTTAGAGAACCACAAGTATCTCGCACCCACCGCTATTGTGCTGTAGAACCTCGTCAGAGGAGGGTTGTTCGTCAACCCGAGCGATTTATGTTCGTGGGTGAATCTTCGGATTTAGTCCCAGCAGAGCGAACATGCAATAATCGACCCATGGACATACAAGGAGGCGATACAAGATATTGATGCAAGATCATGGCACACCGCTATGGACTTAGAAATGGAGTCCATAACGCTATGGATGTATATGAAAGACACCTCTACCGATGGCAAGGAAGCCATAGGTAGTAAGTGGATATACAAGAGGAGAGAGATTCCGATGGAGAGGTTTCGCTTTCAAAGCCGTGCTTGTGGCTAAAGGTACACTCGTATGAGGGCATCGATTTCGACGAGACCTTTTACCGCTGTAATGCTAAAATCCATCGTAATTCTTCTAGCCATAGCAAAGACACTTGAACCTAGAGGTTTGGCAATGGATGTTAAAACCGCTTAAACGGTTACCTTGAGGAAGGTAGAGACATCTATATGCAAGCAACACTCAAGGTTATGTGGTAAGGGTGAAGAGCATCTAGTATGGAAGCTTAAGTCCATTTATGGACTTAAGCAGCCTCCCGATCATGGAACTTACGCTTTGACGAGGTAGTAAAGTCCTATGGATTTACCCGCTGCCTAGCGAGAGTGTGTGTATCGGTTAGATGTCAACGGTGATGTGGTATTTCTTGCACTTTATGTAGATGACATCCTTCTAGTTGGCAACAACGTGAAGTCATATCGACGAAAGAGTTCATTATCCGATCGTTTCAAATGAAGACTTAGAGATGCAGCTGCACATTCTGGGATCAAGGTTTACCGAGATCGCAAGAAGAAAATGTTGAGCTTATCTCAAAGCGCCTTACATTGACACCGTGATTACTGTTTTAGTATGCGCACCGCCAAGAAAGGATTGCTACCTTTCGCATATGGCGCCTTTATCCAAGACGCACTACCCATGATCGCAAAGGAGATAGAGGAAATGAGACAAGTTCTTACGCCTCGCCGTAGGAAGTCTCATGTACGCAATGCTATGCACGAGGTTCGACATCCGCATATGCGGTAGCATAGTAGCTAGATATCGCCAACCCGACAAGCTCATTGACTGCAAGAAAGCATATACTCAAGTACCAAAAGGACTCGAGATTATAGGCTAGTTTACCATGCGAAAGTCTAATGCCTTTGGGTTATCTGAGACTGGATTTCCAAGCCGACCGTGATGAGAAAAAGTCAACCTGCCATGTGTTTACCTTGGGAGGTGGAGCCGATCCTGGCGGAGTGCAAAGCAACGACGCATTGCGGACTCTACCATGGAAGCCGAATATGTAGCCGCTTTGAGGCTTCTAATGAGGTCAGATGGTTCAAGAACTACCTCATGGATCTAGATGTGGTACCGGTTTGCCCAAGAGTATCATAGTTTCATCGTGATAACTCGTGTGCGGCAAACTCAAGGAACCACGGACCCACAAGGCGCACCAAACACATAGAGAGAAAGTACCATGTCATACGAGAAATCGTTAGACGGTGACGGCCGATTGAAAAGATTGATACGACGGAAAATCTAGCGGATCCATTCACGAAGAGCTCGCCGCAAAAGTCTACGATGGACACGTTAGAGGACTTGGATTGCGCTTGATGGCACCCACTTAGAAAGGAAACTTTTGTATAAGTGGGAGAAGCAAAGTGATGGTTGTTTGTAATAGCTAGTAGAGAGACACATTGTATACTAAAAGTTTGCTTTAGTATAAGTGGGAGATTGTTGGATTTGTATAACAAAGCAGTTTGGTTGAGCTTGTATAATGTTTCGTTACCACTATTACAATCTCCTATCTCGAATTGAATACTTGATTGCATATATCTCGTGTCCCCTTATCTCATATATAAGTTAGATCATACAAAGGTGTAGAAGATCACGAGTCCGTATGATTGGTCAAGCTTAATGAGATATAAAAGTTTCACACCGAGACAAT
The DNA here is from genome assembly GCA_036937905.1 of Salvia rosmarinus. Taxonomy (NCBI): domain Eukaryota; kingdom Viridiplantae; phylum Streptophyta; class Magnoliopsida; order Lamiales; family Lamiaceae; genus Salvia; species Salvia rosmarinus. The sequence goes on along the minus strand of CM072824.1, from coordinate 21,535,433 downwards.
TTAAGGACGAGTTGTCGGTTTAGCTGCAGATAGATAAGAAGTGACTGACTTAGTTGCTTGTCTATGCCGGGCACGCCTCTCGACGTATCAAGGATCACGATGAGATGTGTTCTTCTTTCCGACCGTCGTGAAGAACCAAGATCTCGGTGACTTACGATGAACTAAACCTCGATAAAGTATTAGGTGAGTATGAGTTGTCGACCATCACTTTGACTTGTTATGAGTGAGGGTTATATGTTCTAACCCAAGATTCTCCGCATCTTGGGTGGTGGCGAGGTTCAGATGTCACGCTAGTTATCTCAGACGAGTCACCGTATCCGCTTAGGATGATGACGCCCTTAAGGAGCTCAAAAGGTTTATTGTACTAAACCCCGCAGTTGAGTTAGCTCAAGTACAATAATAAGGTTGAGTGGTACTACTTAAGGAAATGAAGTTATTAATCGCTTTAAGCAACCGATTGCTATAAATGATTAATGGACGCTCGATATCTTAAATACGGGATTCGTAATGTCTAAGTGCAAGCCCGACTCAACTTCGGTAATAAAGGGTAAGTCAACATTCTTTCTAGTGGCATGATCGAATGTTTATAAATTAATTTATGTTCTATGAACATAAGATAATTAATTTATTTGAGGCCCATCTTATTCCTCGATTTTGATCCTCGGCCCGTCCCATCCGTGCCCGTAAGCTCTAGGAAAATCGGCGCCCTTAAGCTCTCTATGGCAAGATTTTGTTCTCTTTATCCTACAAGGATATTATTATATTTATGGTAAATGCATAGATCCTTACCATATAAGACTATGGTAATAATCCTGAGAGTATGGAAATAATCCTGAGAGTATGGAAATAATCCTGAGATTATGGTAATTTTCCATATAGGATTATGGTAATTTCCATATAGGATTATGGTAATTTCCATATGGGATTAAGGTAGTGCATTATAAATATAAGGTATGAGATAAAGTCTAGGTTAATGCTCATTAATCCTACACAATATTTTCGGACATCTCATAGTGTTTGAGAGAGAATTTTCGTGAGTTTTGTGAGAGAGCATTGGGTGATTTTCCAAGCATTCTCCATAGATCGTCCTCACCGACGCTGAGATTGGGCAACCGGATACGAGCCCGTAAGGTCAAAGCACGAGTCCGATCCGCTCGATCCAATCATCTCGCTCCATCGACCTCTTGAGATCCAAAGGTAAACACGTGAAAACCCCTACGTGTTGCGGTTAATTATATAGACGCATGCTAGGTTTATAATCAATGTATGGTGAATTAAATATCCAAGACGGATCCTCGGGCGAGGGTTAACATACGCTTTTCCTACATATATTGACGAGCTTAGAGGGTATAATCTTAGATTTGGAAAATACTAAGAGTTGGAAGATTTCATGTCATAATAACGAGGTAAAGATAATGTTGAGCGTAGCATAGCACGAGTATGGGTGGAATCAAATGGTCAAGTCTATTTTCCTCTTAATATCATCGTTAATCATAGTTTGTCGAAATTTCACCGCCCCTGTAAAAGTTCTCTTTAATTGTTTTCTCTCATAATCACAAACAAATTGTATTCGACGTGGTTTAAAAAGTGTGTTCCCTGTTGATTCGATCTTGGAATATTTCTGTATATTACTTGTTGATTACGTGCATCATGTAATATCAGGTTGCATACATTTCTCATCGCAACAACATTGGGCTGCATCTAGTGAGTCAAGCTGTTGGGGCGGGATACCCTAGTGAAGTGTCTTCCAGGAAGAGTGTCTTGCAAGGGGCAAGGGGTCTCGACTTCGTCCTAAAACCTAAGGGCAAGTCAAGGGGGGTCCGTGTACGTGACGACCAAAAGGCGTCCACCCTTGCTACCTTTAACCAACGATATTCACTGTGAAAACCTTGAACCTATGACCGACACTTGACCAATATCTCAACGTAGGAACCCTCGCCCAACCGCTTGTTATTTAACCTTTACCTTGTGTTTAGTTTTCACTTTACTCGCCAAGATCTATCTCTCAAGACATCTCATCGAGACCGTCAACCTGATCGACACCTTGCCTCCGGGCAACCTCCTACTCAAACCGTGACACCTCGAGTGACAACACAACTAGAGCTCTTCGTTCGACCCTTAACTTGCCATATACTAAGTATGTGTTCAAGTTGAAGGAGATTATAAATAGTCTCTTGACGTGCTTAAGACCTTTGACGACGGGTTTCAAGCGGTTGCCAGCATATATAAAACATCATTTAATACTAAAACTGTCATATCAAAGCACAAAGTAACATCTCCAACTGCAACGGCCTCGACTTTCGCCGTGTTGCCCATGGAGATCGTTATCTCTCCATCAAACAGCTCCCTTGTCTGCAGGAACCCCTGTATGGTATTAAAAACATGATCAGTCACACCCGTATCTACTATCCATGAATGAGTAGAACAAATCGCTAAACATGTTTCCCTTACTAAAGAAAATGGCGTACCTTGAGCCTTGAGCATACTGCAGTTAGCCTTTCAATGCCTAGTCTTTCCGCACTTGAAGCACATGCCTCTCTCCTTTGGTTTTTTCAAGCCTCCGGTGGCAACCATGTTCTTGCTCCCACTACTCTCACTTATTTTTCCTTGCCTCTGCCACCTTTGGCACCCATTTTTCTTCTTCCAACTTTCAATGGAAAATTGGGGCCCTTAGATGTGCTAGCAAGGGCATGTGCTTCTTTTCCCATGACTCCTACCGCAGCTACGAGATCGTTGAGCAACTAACTAAGTGTAAAATCCTTCTTGCTCATGATCGCGTTCATGTGAAAATTCTCAAAAGACTTGGGCAGTGTGTAGAGGATGATATCGACTTTGGCTTCACCGTCGATACCTCCACCCAACTGATCAAGACTATCCATGAGATGAGTCATGTGGGAGACATGTTCATGGACCGAACTTCCTTCTTCCATCCTACACGCCAAGATTTCTCTCATTGTGTAGAAGGATCGTCCGATCCGACCGCCCAAACTTACCTCGAGACTGACCATATTTCAACAAGGTCTACCATCGATCGATGTTGCGCTTGCAAGCCTTTGGACATTGTAGTCATCATATAGCACTTGGCCATATTGTTCGACTTATGCCAAAGTCTCGCTTGACTCGCCACTCATTCGCCAACGCGCCAAGAAGGGCATCGGTTTGGGAGTAGTGAAACAAACATGTGTTCTTCTCGTGATAAGAACATACCCATGTTTCGCTTTCTACCGATAAAATTTAGACCGATAGAGGATTTTATGCGAGCATATTGATAATCGGTGTAAGAGACACATCTGAAATATAATGTAAAACATATGAGCATACAATCGCACATAATTCGTAACAATAATATTGTAACCTTTTGATAAAATAATATTAATTGAAACCTCCAATCGCCCAAGGAATCTCACATGCAAGCCACACGTGTGGACGTTTACATATGAACCCCTTGACTAGACTAAAATAAACCTTATAGTCATTTAATTTCAATCCATATCAACTTATCCTTATGACAAATGAAATTAATGATTGGACCTTACTAGACCACATCACTATCGCAAGAATGGACTTCACGGGAAATTGTACTTGAGGTGATGCCTAAGCAATTACCATAATTTTGACAATGGAAAATGAATTCTTAGAATTAGCATACTCACTCGGACCATACCGCTTCTAATTTAAATTCTTTTGTCATTATATTTTAAATCTAACTCTAGAGAACTTATGAAAATCGCACATACAAGCCACGTGTGGATGTTTACACACGAAACTCTCACTTCTCAATAGACTAAAATGTTTTATTTAGAAATCTCATCTAACAAACTTATGATAAACAGTGCAAGCAAGCCACGCGTGTGGACATTTACTCACAATGCGTACCACTTTGTTTAGAGTCCAAAATGTGGAGGTCTTGACGTCTTTAATTTAAAAAATTAATACGTCGGGTTTCTTGTTTAGTCTTTTGTTTCAAAAGGTTTGTTCATGCAGATCGTGTAATCCTAACATGCTTTCTATAGAACTCAACATGTAAAACATGCTCGCAGAATTCTAAAACATGCTTCAAAACGTGATAAACCTAGCATGCTTTTTATACGCATTCAATCACGACAACATATGACATGTTTATCTACGTAATTAAACATACATAACATGTTACTGCATAATTTAAACATCCACTTTGAACGATAAAAATAAAATAAATTCATTCATCGCGACCCACTCGTGGATCTTATACTTCCCTGCCTAATTTATTGCATAAATTTGCAAAGTAAAAATCTTCAAAAACTCGAAACGGACCTCGCATGCACGGGCATGGACCGGACTCTTCAAAACAGGATTTGGGCCAAAATCAAAATCGGGCGGAATAAATGAATCGGTCAGTCGGAAAACGGATCCGGTCGAAAACGGGAGAGCCAAAACGGGTTGGGTCGACCCAAGATGGGTTAGGCCGTGCGCTAGGGCACAGCCCATGCGCACATCGCCGCACGCCATCTTTCCCATCTCGCCATGCCTCGCTAGCCCTCGTCGCGCACGTCTCGCCGAGAACTATGCACGTTGTGCGCGCTATCACCCAGCATCGTCCGACGATATATGCCCAGCAGCCGAGACCGTCGAGCATCGCCTGTGTGCTGCTGCTGAGATGTGGTAAACATTGTTGCCCATGAGCACCGAGTATGGGCGAACATCCGCATGCTGGAAGCGCACCCCGTCTCATGTGTTCGCCCCCGCACACGGTCGCCCTCTATGCATTGCTTCCGAACTCGTCACCCACCTGCTGTCGAGAAGTTCACGTACCTGCTGTCAAGCGGCGTGTTGCAAGCGTCGAGCACGCCTAGCGTGCCATCATCCACACGCCCTCGCATTGTGCGCCCACGAGCCTCTCGTCGTGTCGTGTGATAGGACTCCGTCGTCTTATCTCGTTCTTCGTGTTCTTCGTCTTCATTTTATAGATTTGATTTACAAAAATAAATCCTAATATAACCAGAGATTTTCTCGTGGTGAAAAACGACCAACAAAAAAACCAAACATTCAAGCCACGATAAATGACAGATCCACAGTTAATTAATTACGCACGTAATAATCAAATGTGAGTTAATCCAACAGAGCCAAGATACTGATCCCAGACTCTGATACCAATTGTAGGAAAATCTGATTTTACCTCGCCGAGGATCTATCTAGGATGTTTAATTCACCATATGTTGATTATATACCTAGCATGCACCTATATAATTAATTACAACACGTTGGTGTTTTCTCGTGTTTACCTGTGAATTTGTCGGATAAAGGATGATCAAGACTCGTGCTTTGATCTTCTGGATTGTATCTCGTTTGCCAAAACTTTAATGCTTAGTGAGAGCAATCTATGGAAAGTACTGCAAAAATTCGCCTTCTTCCTCCCCTTGCAATTTTCGAAAATCACAGTGATTAGGATTCCTCTGATTTTCTCTCACCTTATATTTATAATGCAACCCTAGAATCCTAATATGATAGGATCTCTACATATCTAATAAATACAATCCTATCTTTAAATATACACCATATCAAATATAATATCCTTTTATATCTAATGATATCAAATATAATCTATCTAGATATAGGAGAATCAAATCAGAGTCTGTAATATTCCAAAGAAACGAATATACGATTACAGATTCGAGTCTGTAATTGTGGTTTTTTGCAGTATTAACTTTTACGACATCGAATCTTGTGACTTCGATACGATATCGTTATAACGAATTCCCTTTCATAATTCACTAAGGATTGTGAATTAAAGGATTGAAATATTACGAAATGAATCGTCAATATATTTTAACGCCAAACGCGATCGAACGCCGCCTTTTCATGAAATTTTCGAGCAAAGGAAGCTTGGAATTAATTTCCATCTTAATTCCTTTATTAAATGGAATATATTCACTTAGTAAGTATGAACTTATCTGCACCATTTTGAGATGAGTCGATTTCAACGCTTTGAGACGTTAACGTTAACGCCTGAGACGTTTTGAAAAATGAGTTTAATGCTCGGAAATTATAATAATTAATTTCCTATTATTATTTTATATAATTACTGTATTAATGATTATTAAAATCGATAATTGAGTTATTAAACTCGATATTTTTATTTATAAGTTTCAAAACCCTAATCTTATAAATAAGTGGTTTTATCACATGAAATGATACCATTAAATTATCCTATGGTATCTAAACTTTATAATATGATATATATGAATAATATTAAGCATTAAATCAGATTTCCGTGCACAAAAATCGAAGGATTCAGTTTTATAAAATTGAAACCCAAACTTTCAAATTGTGGTTTTTATTTCTAAATGTGTAATAATTATATTCTATGCTATTATTCAATATCTAAATTATATATTATGATATATATGTGTACATTTGGATCGAAAATAACATGAGTATCAATAATAGGTGTAATATATATTTTAATCCTATTTTTCAATAATTGACTCTAGAATACCGATTTTTGATATATTATGTTTTAATTATTTTTATGGTATGTATTATATATCTATGAACTATACTATGATTAATACATATATTAGGTGTAGAGATGAAATAAAATCAGCCCCTAAACCCTCCTATGTGTCGCCTATAATTACCCCAACAAGCATGGGAGCCTTTTTAATTGGACCAACGCATGGCCTAGCTTTTGCTCTAGCCTTTAATGATCATCTCTCACTCCCCATCGTGTTGCAGATTTTGTGCCAATTTTGGCCAAAATCGAGAGAGAGAGAGATAGTATAGCGAGACTCTTCCCATTCAAGCCATACACTCTTTACACATTTTCAAACACTCAAACACTCTCTCAAACACTCCATTCTCTCCCAAATTTCGCTCGAAAATCGAGAGCCATCCTCCCATTATTTTTCAGATTTTTTTCTTCTTCTTCTCCATTTTCTTCCAAACCTTAATACTATCTTGTTCCTTGTGATTCAACACCATTCCTAAGGTAATACATAAACCCCTAGATCGATTTTTACCTCCTATGTGCAAGAAAATCAAAACCGCCCATATATATTTGTATGTGTGTTCGAGTTTATATATATATATGTACATGAATGTTTTAAATGTTCTTATGGATGAACATTGTGCTTGTTGACTTTATTTTGCAAAATATAAGCATGAATACGAGATGTGGTATATGAAATGTCAAGGTTTTAGCTTGATGTTCATAAATTTCGAACCATAAGTATGCACTAGAAATAATTTTGAAAATGCTATGAAATGTTAAATAATGACCGAATACTTTTGATATATTCTAAGCATGTATTATCGATCTATGATATGATTTAAGACTATAGTATTAATTTAGAAATTTTGAAAACCATAGCTTAATTTTTAAAAATACCGTGACATATATATATATGAGTATCTTGATGTATAATTTTTATTTCAAGCATGCAATGACATATTAGTGCTTTAGAACCTTGATTATATGTTATATGATTTAATTAGAATTTTTGAAAACCATATGCTTATTTTTTTTTATTAAGGCCGAGAGCTTTATAAAAATATAGGTTGATGTATGATTTTATTTTTGAACATGCAATGGTGTATTAATGCTTTACTATAGTGTATAAACATAGTATATAATTGTTGGAATTTTTGAAAATCAAATACCATTTTTTTCAAAAAAGCCGAGAGCTTGTAGCTCCATATGGTGATGATTCAAATGGTTTTGGTTGATATTATGATGTTACAATGTTATAATATAATGTTTATTGATATTGGAAATTATTTAGAATTTTTAGAAATTGTTTACTATTTATTTGGTAATTACCCTATAATTACCGTGTGAAATATTGTTATATATTGAAATAAATAGTTATGATGAACTATGGGTTATGAGAATATTATATACTGATGTTGGGATGTTATTATAGGTATATACCAATTTTGGGAATTTTTGGATAATTATTCCCTATTTATTTGAATTACCATGAATATTTTTATGTATATATATAAATAAATAGAAAATAGTGTTATATGAATTTCATAAATTATATTCTGGACCATAGTGTATAATAATACACTATATTAATTTAGAAAATTTTTCAAAGATCATTTAGTATTTTTAATCTAATTATCGAAATTATCGATAATTAAAAAGGATTTTAAAATCCTTTTTAAAACTGTTTAATTATAAATTTTTGGTAAAATAATATTCTGGACAGTTTTCTAATATTACAAAATTTTATAAACATAGATTGCTATGTTTGAGACGAACGTTCATTTTGTAACGTTTTAAAAACCAAAATACGCTTTTTAATTATAAAAAAAGAGTTATATAAAATGCGAAAATATTTATAAGTCCTTGATTTACAAGATAAATCGAGAAATAGGACTTTACGTTTTCAAATCGATTAAATTCGATTTATAAAGCAAAATAGTAAGAAATTACTATTTAAAAGTCAAAATCATCGACTTTGTCGACCGTTGTCGACTTCGCTGACTTTTCAAAGTCAAACGACGATTAAACGGTTATAAATACGCCAAGACGCTGTGAAGATATACTAATTGAGTATAATAATTATTATAAGAAAGGATTTCATAAATGAAACCATATATCGAAAACGACTTATACGCTGAACGTATCTCGGCGAACGAGAAAAGTCAATCAGATACGATTAGAGACGATCAATTCACTAATGAATTCAGTCTCACATCGATATGAAATATCAAAGTTATCTTAAGTTTCGAAAGTCTCGATAGACTTGAGCGACGACTAAAGCCTCGCCAGAAAGCCAGGACGCAAACGCAATGACGGATTTTGGACGAACGATCGAACCTGGGGACCTTTACTACGAACCATAGTCCAGTGGGCCTTTCCTTCTTATCTCAAAAAAAAAATGGACTTTTGTTTTCAAAAATATGACCCATCATCATATCAAATGAATTTATTTACAAAGACTTATACTACAATTGTTTATCAAATGTTTTACCGCATTACCGCCAAAATATTTCGCTTTGTGTATGGATCCTATCTCGTTATGCCCGGTAGGGCATGGAGATGGTTGGAACCGTTATATCAATTGTTGTGGTAGCACCCAACCTTTTTAATGTCGGGTCCCGTGTCGGATGATAAATGCCCGCTAGATTGGCGTGAAGGTTGGAACTATACGTGTTAACATATGCTTGCAGAGAGTGACTGTGCAGGTCAGACGGATTACGGCCGGTCACGGCGTCAGACGGGAGGCCTCCTCTCGACGCTTATTTATTTATTTATTATTATGTATTGTGACTATGAGATACGGACCATACACACCAAGAAAATGCCCGCCAAAGTTATGTTTATTTAACCGAATGATTTGGTAAGACAAGGCATTTTAACTAAAACCCTCGCGACTTACTCGATATTGGCAAAGTAATCCAAATATTATCAAATGTTTTCGGATAAGTCCACCGAGTACAATTTCTTGTACTTAGCCCCGCATGTTTGTTTTAAATGTGCAGTCGAGCTCGATGGTGATGATGGGGATGTGTTGATGAGTCCAAAGGTCCCCGACCGATTTACTTAAACTGGTTATACTCAATACATATCGTCATATATGTATTCACACACTTTCCACGCTATACTCAAACTCCTTTATTTATGCTTTATGTTACAAACTATCGAGGTCCATCGGATCAAGCCAAGTTTTGGGGTCCATGGCTCAAACCTTTTCAAAACATTATAACATCACCTTATATTCTCGCTTCAAGCATGTTAGTTTATTCTTATGCATTTTTATTTTACCCGTAATCCCCTAAAATACTACTCCTAGTATTAGTCGCCCTCCAGTCCGGGTTGGTCCGGAATGGGGCCGTGATGTATGGTATCGAGCGCTTTTGCTCTTTGAAAACCCAAGACCTTTTATTCTAAGTCTAGATCGAGTCACCGACTTCTAGAAACCCATCGACCTCTCAACACTCCATCACATCGAGCTCAACCGAAAAAGGTAATCGCATTTCTTTCTCAAACTCATGAAATGGAAAACTTCGCATGATGAGCAAGTTAGAGGAACTTTGAGAAATATTATTATTATGAAAATTTTGAAGTTGAGAAAGAAAACTCTTTCCAAAAACTTTTTACCAATGCAATTGCTCAAGTATTGAGATGGAAGTGTATGGTAGTATCAAGTCGAATGATCAACATGAAACGAACGAATTCATTCTAATATGTATATGAGTTGGTCATGACTGTCTTTTGAAATCATGCTTCCAAATTTGCAAATAAAACTTTACTTTCCGACTTTCAAAATCTTATTTATGATGAATGATATGTTATCACGAGACAAACTTAGACTCTAAGGAGCATGCCCACATATCGTGAAAGAACGAGAAGTACGAACTTCTTTTCCTTATGCGAACAAAAGAACGATAGGAAGAATGAAAGTAATGATACCCTTGAGCACGGACGATGGAAGACGAGCGAGAAGGACGAACGAGGACGACCCCAACCTTTGTCGAATGACGCCTAAGACTCCATCATCACTTCACACAAGTGACCAGCAACACAAATCACGACATGGACGCCACTTACGGCTTCAGGATGTGCAGCCTCGACTTAAGAACCCGAAGATGATAGACGACACGCCGACATACACCTTGATTGATATTTTTGCACAATCGCGCAAATTTCCTGCACTGCGCAGTAGATTTGTTTTAGCTAGATCTCCTCGTTAGACCCGATTTACGCATGGTTTGCACCTCACGTACTCTAACGCACTGATCTTCATTTGTTATGAAGAACAGAACCCTAATTCTGTCTCCAGAATACGATAGAGTCTGTTAAACTCTAGCTTAAGTGTGTGATATAAGACAAGGATCTCGTAGTGTATGTTAAGATATCATTAGCTATATGTATATGTTCGATAAGACTAAGAAGGTAAGTTGTGATATATATTGTACATTATGATGATACCTACCTTATAGAATTGTTAGCGCTAGCCTAGTTGCTTCTCGTTATGCTATCCTTTCTGCTTTAAGATGATTTATAGTGGCTTACGTTAGTTTTTCTTTTCTTTACCGTGGCGGATGGAGGAGATGCGCTATATCGCTAGGAGGAGGGTAGGACCTCATGCCCCACCCGAGGAGCTGATGCGCACCTATAGGGAATGTTGATGTGCGCCGGGAAGACCTAGGTGAGTTTCGCGCATTACCTTCGGTTGTGGAGAGCACCGAGCCTATGGCGCAACCGACTACGATGGCATCAAGAGACTTCTAGCTATACTCCCTTGCACTGGATGGTTATGCCCGAGAGGTATCGGAGACTACATCTATCGATTCCCGAGGTTATGATTTGATTGGGGATCCGCCAGTTCGTGAGTCACCGACTTACGTGTACAAGATTCATGGAGCCGCACCGACGGGACCCTATCTCCTCCACGGAGTACACTTGGCGTGATGAGTCGCCAGAGTGGTCAGTACTTTGAGGTTCCGAGACAAAGTTGATCCAGTTGATACCCCCGCATCGAGTGGACGAGGGTAGGATGTACGAGGTGGATAGGCAAGACGCCTAGAGCCTGGGAGAGCCCGTGTTGCCACCGCAGTTTTGACACCCAAGACGTCCGCCACTACCGCCTACCACCACCGCAACCGATCCACCACCACCAAGACGAAGAGCCCTTCCGCACGGACATGGATGAGAGTATTAGATACCTTCCCGATATGACCCACCCGAGTATGCTCTGTCCGATCCGCCACAACTACGACTTATACGGGCGGATAACTTTGGACCCTGCGCGACATACCGATGATGGAAAACAGCGGTGCAGACCATCCGTAGTACGACTCGTGAGGACGATTCGGATGAGGAAGACGACTCAAGAGGAGGAAGACCACGAGGAAGACGCTGAGTAGGACGGAAACTCGTGAAGACCTTAGGCGATGTTTTAATTAGAATTGTTTTGTTATGACTAGCATGTGTGCTAGCTTTTTCCTTTTATTTCAATACCATGGTTCTAGGACTTGATTTTCTTTTGGTAGTGTGGGCCCGAAACCTTGTTATTTCTATTTTCTATGATTCTCGATGTTAGACATCTTGTTTTTAACAAACCTGGTTATCTATCCACATATATTTTGACCCAAGTGGGGCCTTTTGGTGACATTGTTCAGCTATGGATGAATTGTTTTACTTTTATATCGCTTTAAGAAGAAGCTATGAAAACCTTATTTTGTTAAGTTGTAAGTTGCTTAATAATTAACGATGGTATGTTTTATATAGCGTAACGCCTCCGAGAAGAAACCCGTAAAGAGAACCCGAGGTCGAGGAAGACCTAGAGGAAGGGTAGAATCCCTGACAAGAACCGTAAGATAATCCCCAACCACCGCCTCCACCTCAACCCGATCGCAGGATCGAAGAACTATTCTCGAGGCAAAACCTCCTGCTTTTAACGGAAAGGGAGCCGGAAGAAGCCGAACAACGGGTTAGCCATTGAACGGATTTTCACTTTCTTAAGGTGCACGGCACAGAGAGGATGTCGGTGTTACCTTCCACCATCGGACCACCGACTTCGGTGGGAGGCCGTGAAGAAGACTTTACACGAACAACTAGAAGAATTCTCGTGGGAGGATTTCAAGAGAAGTCAGACGAAAAGTATATCCCCAAAAGCTATAGGGGAAAAGAGGCAAGAATTTTCCCGCTAAAACAAGAAAATTATCCAGAATCGACTATGATCGCACTTTCGCGAGATGTCGAGATATGCGCCAGATCCGTGGACACCGACTTGAAAATGTCGAAAAGTTCGTGTCGGTGAGAATGGAGATACGCATGTCTCTTGCCACCACGGAGACCTATCTTACAATCAAGCTCTCGCACGAGCTGATATCGAGGCGCCATGACCGAGAATAAGATGGTGTCGTCACGCATACACGTAATTGGACAAGGGAAAAGGAATCAGACCCCAACCGCGGAATAACAACCGCGGAAACTATGGAGAAGCAAGTCACAAGCGCCCGTGGCAAGGAAACCACGCAACAAGACGATGTAATCGAAGAGAGCAATTTTATGCTCCACCAGCAAGGGACCACAGAATGCCAAGGGCACTCAACGCCCTAGATGCCATAGAGCACACAAGGGTGTGCACGGCAAACGTGGTAAGCCGCGTTACAAGTGCGGGCAACGGGCATTACGCCAACAATTGCCCAACGTCACGCTCGGATATTAGGCCAACCAACCGGCAATGCTCACCACTAAGGGCTATACACCAACCCCAACCCCGCAACTCCAATGGCAACAACCCCAAGATCAACAACAACTCCAACAACCACCACAATGGCAAAGAACAAGAAAAAGAATTCGCAATCATAGTGGCAACCACCGCCACAACAACAACAGAGGCGGCAACCACCGCGCTAACGCCAAAGAATGGCAAAGAATAAAGCCGGCGGCCGCTAATCAACAAGGACCGGCGCCTGTCACCCTCAAATTGCCTGCTGCGAGCCTACGCCCGCACAGAGGCAGAATCTAATGAACAAGGAAACTTGCGTGTATGGGAGTTCTCCTCAACCCACCGTTATAGCATCGCTCGACACGGGTGCTTCAGATTCCTTCATTGCAAAATCATGCGAGAAATGCCGAGCCTTAGGTCTGAAAAATCAAGCCAGATATGAGAATCTCATCGCTATAGGAGGATTATGATCTACCCACTTTTGCTCGAACCTAGAATCGACATTAGATCACTTAAGGTTCTCGCTAACGATCTAAACATAATACCCATGGACGATGTAGACATAATCCTAGGAATGGATCGTTAGCTAGGAATCATTCCACGATTCTCTGTAAGGAAAGGAAAATTTCGCTTCACTTTCTCGGACAAGAAGCTACGATTTTCACCGGATCGCATGGGAAGGAGAATCCGATAGTATCCGCACTACAAGCTAGGAGGATGATGAACCGTAAGGGATGCCATGCATTCCTTGTTTATTTAAACGATGAAGATAAACCCAAGCGGTAGAAGACATTCAAGTTGTCCGAGAATTTCCTGACGATTTCCTGAATCGCCAGACTACCTCCTAATAGACAATCGAGTTTACCATCGACTTGGAGCCGTGATCAGCCCCAAAGTGTCAAGGCGCCTATAGGATGGCCCCAAAGGAGCTAGAAGAGTCGAAAATCCAAATCCAAGAGCTTCGGATCCGGGATTCATTAGCCAAGTGTTTCACCTGGGAGCACTGCTTTGTTTGTTAAGAAGAAAGATGGTTCTTTGAGGATGTGCATCGATTATAGAGAACTAAATAAGATGACACTTAAGAACAAATACCCTTTACCCGCACTGATGACTGCTCGATCAATTGCGGGAGCGGTGTATTCTCAAGATTGATCTTAAGTCGATACCACCAACCGAAAATACGGCTCAAGATGTATCAAGACCGCATTCCAACCAGATATGGCCACTATGAATTCATAGTTATGCCATTCGGATTAACCAATGCACCGTCACCGTGTTCATGGACCTCATGAATGTAGTATTTCATCCATGTTTCGATAAGTTTGTTTTGGTCTTCATAGATGACATCCTTATTTATTCAAAGAATGAAGAGGATCATAAGGAACATCTACGAACGGTTTTGCAAACCTTGAGAAATGAAAGACTCTTTGCTAAGTTTAGCAAATGCGAGTTTTGGTCAAGGAAGTTATGTTCCTTGGACACATTGTGTCGGCCAAGGTATAAAAGTAGATCCAACAAAGTAGAGGCCTGCAAGAATGGAAATCACCTAAAACACAAGACGAATTAGAAGCTTCCAGATTAGTCGGCTACTATAGGAGATTCATCAAGGATTCTCCAAGATTGCAAGGCCAATAACCCGCCTACTCCGGAAGGGAATCAAGTTCAATTCGACAGACGAAAGTAGATGAGTTTCCAAATACTCAAAGAGAAATTGACCAAAGGCACCGCCTAGCGGTCCCGTAATGCAGCAAGGGGTATGTGGTCTATACCGACGCATCTAAGACCGGACTGGTTGTGTTTTGATGCAAGAAGGAAAAGTGATAGCTACGATCTCGACAACTCGGACCCCACGAGCTGAACTACCCAACCCACGATTTGGAATTAGCAAATGTAATTCATGCCCTAAAATTTGGAGACACCATCTCTATGGTGTGAGATGTGAGATCTTCACGGATCATAAAAGTTTCAAGTATTTCTTCAACAAAGAGATCTGAATATGAGACAAAGAAGATGGCTTGAACGGTAAAAGATTACGATCGTGGTATTAACTATCACCCGGCAAGGCGAATGTAGTAGCCGACGCTGAGTCGTAAGAGCCATACCAAGTTAGGATGTCTCTTTGTACAAGAGGAAAACTCACAAGAGTTTGGCGTGACGAAGATTGAACTAGTTGAACCACCCGTAATAATCGTGAGTCAGATCGCTACACTCACACCGACCTCTCGATCTAAGAAAGAAAATTGTCGAGAGACAAAGGATTGAGGAAAAGTTGAAAAGATCCGAGAAAGACTAAGGTCCAAGGATTCAAGAATTTCCAAGAGGCGCCGGATAACGCCTTATTGTTTGAAGGTAGGATATGCGCCTCGACAACGCAGAGCTTCGTAACGAAATCATGAGTGAGGCTCACGATACACCCTACACCGCCCACCCGTGTAGTACTAAGACGTACTCAGACCAAGGAAAATTTTTGGTGGAAGGCATGAAACGAGACATAGCTTCCTTCAGAGAACGCCTTGTTTGCCAACAAGTGAAGGCTTTACACCAACGACCCTATGGGAAGTTACAACCGCTGAAATCCTCGAATGGAAGTGGGACGATATAACGATGGATTTCATACAAGCTTACCCAAATCAAGAAGAGGAACACGACCATATGGGTAATTGTGGATAGCTACCAAAAGTGCTCACTTTTTACCTATTCAAAGCACTTATGGATCCGATAAGTCGCCCACCAGTATGTTAAGGAAATTGTACGACTACATGGAGTGCCAAAATCGATTACCTCGATCGAGACTCCAAGTTCACATCCGATTTTGGATTAGTTTGCGAGAGAACTGGTACGAGATTAAACTTCAAGACAAAGATTCCACCCACAAACCGATGGACAATCGGAGAGAACGATCCAAACGCTAGAAGATATGCTTAGAATCAGAATTTGGATCGCGTACAAAATGGGAAGATATTTTATCACCGATTGAATTTGCTTACAACAATGCTTATCGCGACGATCGGCATGGCCCCACACGAAGCCTTGTATGGCAAAAGTGTAGATCACCACTTTATTGGGATGAAGTCGGTGAGAGAAAAGTCATAGGCCTGATGCGTGAGTGAAATGATCGAAATCGCTCGACAAATTAGGACGAGGATAAAAGAGGCTCGTGACGACAGAAATCTTACCGACACGCTGCAGATCCGAGCTACAGCTTGAGGATGGAGACAAAGTATTTCTTAAAGTCTCTCCATCAAAAGGATTGTCGTTTGGCCCGAAAGGAAAGCTAGACTTCGCTACATAGGACCTTATGAGATCCTAGAAAGGATAGGTCCAAGAGCTTATAGGTGGCTCTTCCGCCAAACCTAGGAAATGTCCATAATGTTTTCCACGCCTCACAATTACGAAAATACGCTCACGACCCAAAGCACGTGATTCATCAAGACGACGTGATCCTCGAGCCGACATGAGCTATAAGGAAGAACCCGCACCATACTTGACCACAAAGTTCAAAGAACTACGAGCAAGTCGATTCCGTTAGTTAAAGTGTCAGGAGACACCATTTTACGAAGAAGAAGCCACGGGAGCTTGAAGAGGCAATGAGGAAAAGTACCCGATTTATTTTTCTAAGAGGTATACAAATTTCGGACTAAATTTTCGAAGTGGGGTGGAATGTAATATTCCAAAGAAACGAATATACGATTACGTGATTCGAGTCCGTAATTGTGGTTTTCTTTGTGTATTAACTTTTACGACATCGAATCTTGTGACTTCGATACGATATCGTTATAACGAATTCTTTCATAATTCACTAAGGATTGTGAATTAAAGGATTGAAATATTACGAAATGAATCGTCAATATATTTTAACGCCAAACGCGATCGAACGCCGCCTTTTCATGAAATTTTCTCGAAAAGGAAGCTTGGAATTAATTTCCATCTTAATTCCTTTATTAAATGGAATATATTCACTTAGTAAGTATGAACTTATCATGCACCATTTTGAGATGAGTCGATTTGAACGCTTTGAGACGTTAACGTTAACGCCTGAGACGTTTTGAAAAATGAGTTTAATGCTCGGGAAATTATAATAATTAATTTCCTATTATTATTTTATATAATTACTGTATTAATGATTATTAAAATCGATAATTGAGTTATTAAACTCGATATTTCTTATTTATAAGTTTCGAAAACCCTAATCTTATAAATAAGGGTTTTATCACATGAAATGATACCATTAAATTATCCTATGGTATCTAAACTTTATAATATGATATATATGAATAATATTAAGCATTAAATCAGATTTCCAGGCACAAAAATCGAAGGATTCAGTTTTTATAAAATTGAAACCCAAACTTTCGAAATTAGGGTTTTTATTTCTCTAAATGTGTAATAATTATATTCTATGCTATTATTCAATATCTAAATTATATATTATGATATATATGTGTACATTTGGATCGAAAATAACATGAGTATCAATAATAGGTGTAATATATATTTTTAATCCTATTTTCAATAATTGACTCAGAATACCGATTTTGCATATATTATGTTTTAATTATTTTTATGGCATGTATTATATATCTATGAACTATACTATGATTAATACATATATTAGGTGTAGAGATGAAATAAAATCAGCCCCTAAACCCCTCCTATGTGTCGCCCATAATTACCCCAACAAGCATGGGAGCCTTTTTAATTGGACCAATGCATGGCCTAGCTTTTGCTCTAGTTTAATGATCATCTCTCACTCCCCATCGTGTTGCAGATTTTGTGCCATTCTTGGCCAAAATCGAGAGAGAGAGATAGGTATAGTGAGACTCTTCCCATTCAAGCCATACACTCTTTACACATTTTCAAACACTCAAACACTCTCTCAAACACTCCATTCTCTCCCAAATTCGCCTCGAAAATCGAGAGCCATCCTCCCATTATTTTTCAGATTTTCTTCTTCTTCTCCATTTCTCTTCCAAACCTTAATACTATCTTGTTCCTTGTGATTCAACACCATTCCTAAGGTAATACATAAACCCTAGTATCGATTTTACCTCCTATGTGCAAGAAAATCGAAAACCGCCCATATATATTTGTATGTGTGTTCGAGTTTATATATATATATGTACATGAATGTTTTAAATGTTCTTATGGATGAACATTGTGCTTGTTGACTTTATTTTGCAAAATATAAGCATGAATATGAGATGTGGTATATGAAATGTTGTAAGGTTTTAGCTTGATGTTCATAAATTTCAACCATAAGTATGCACTAGAAATAATTTTGAAAATGCTATGAAATGTTAAATAATGACCGAATACTTCTTGATATATTCTAAGCATGTATTATTGATCTATGATATGATTTAAGACCATAGTATTAATTTAGAAATTTTTGAAAAACCATAGCTTAATTTTTAAAAATACCGTGACATATATATATATGAGTATCTTGATGTATAATTTTTATTTCAAGCATGCAATGACATATTAGTGCTTTAGAACCTTGATTATATGTTATATGATTTAATTAGAATTTTTGAAAACCATATGCTTATTTTTTTTATTAAGGCCGAGAGCTTTATAAAAATATAGGTTGATGTATGATTTTATTTTTGAACATGCAATGGTGTATTAATGCTTTACTATAGTGTATAAACATAGTATATAATTGTTGGAATTTTTGAAAATCAAATACCATTTTTTTCAAAAAGCCGAGAGCTTGTAGCTCCATATGGTGATGATTCAAATGGTTTTGGTTGATATTATGATGTTACAATGTTATAATATAATGTTTATTGATATTGGAAATTATTTAGAATTTTTAGAAATTGTTTACTATTTATTTGGTAATTACCCTATAATTACCGTGTGAAATATTGTTATATATTGAAATAAATAGTTATGATGAACTATGGGTTATGAGAATATTATATACTGATGTTGGGATGTTATTATAGGTATATACCAATTTTGGGAATTTTGGATAATTATTCCTATTTATTTGAATTACCATGAATATTTTTATGTATATATATAAATAAATAGAAAATAGTGTTATATGAATTTCATAAATTATATTCTGGACCATAGTGTATAATAATACACTATATTAATTTAGAAAATTTTTCAAAGATCATTTAGTATTTTTAATCTAATTATCGAATTATCGATAATTAAAAGGATTTTAAAATCCTTTTAAAACTGTTTAATTATAAATTTTGGTAAAATAATATTCTGGACAGTTTTCTAATATTACAAAATTTTATAAACATAGATTGCTATGTTTGAGACTTAACGCTCATTTTGTAACGCTTTAAAACCAAAATACGCTTTTAATTATAAAAAGAGTTATATAAAATGCGAAAATATTTATAAGTCCTTGATTTACAAGATAAATCGAGAAATAGGACTTTACGCTTTCAAATCGATTAAATTGATTTATAAAGCAAAATAGTAAGAATTACTATTTAAAAGTCAAAATCATCGACTTTGTCGACCAAATGTCGACTTCGTTGACTTTTCAAAGTCAAACGCACGATTAAACGGTTATAAATACGTCAAGACGCTGTAAGATATACTAATTGAGTATAATAATTATTAGTAAGAAAGGATTTCATAAATGAAACCATATATCGAAAACGACTTATATCGTTGAACGATCTCGATGAACGAGAAAAGTCAATCGTGACACGATTAGAGACGTATCAATTCACTAATGAATTGGTCTCACATCGATATGAAATATCAAAGTTATCTTAAGTTTTCGAAAGTCTCGATAGACTTGAGCGACGCACTAAAGCCTCGCCAGAAAGGTGTGGACGCAAACGCAATGACGGATTTTGGACTAACGATCGAACCTGTAGACCTTTACTACGAACCATAGTCCAGGTGGGCCTTTCCCTTCTTATCTCAAAAAAAAAAATGGACTTCTTGTTTTCAAAAATATGACCTCATCATCATATCAAATGAATTTATTTACAGCACTTATACTACAATTGTTTATCAAATGTTTTACTGCATTACCTGCCAAAAATATTTCGTTTTGTGTATGGATCCTATCTGTTATGCCCGGGTAGGGCTGCGGAGATGGTTGGAACTGTTATATCAATTGTTGTGGTAGCACCCAACCTTTTTAATGTCGGGTCCTGTGCCGGATGATAAATGCCTGGCTAGGATTGGCGTGAAGGTTGGAACTATACGCTGTGTTAACATATGCTTGCAGAGAGTGTCGTTGTCAGACGGATTACGGTAGGTCACGGCGTCAGATGGGAGGCCTCCTCTCGACGCTTATTTATTTATTTATTATTATGTATTGTGACTATGAGATACGGACCATACACACCAAGAAAATGCCCGGCAAAGTTATGTTTACTGAACCGAATGATTTGGTAAGACAAGGCATTTTAACTAAAACCCTGCGACTTACTCGATATTGGCGTGTAATCCAAATATTATCAAATGTTTTCGCATAAGTCCACCGAGTACAATTTCTTGTACTTAGCCCCGCATGTTTGTTTTAAATGTGCGGGTTGAGCTCGATGGTGATGATGGGGATGTGTTGAGAGTCCGGTGTCCCCGACCGATTTACTTAAACTTTTGGGTTATACCTTCAATACATATCGTCATATATGTATTCACACACTTTCCACCGCTATACTCAAACTCCTTTATTTATGCTTTATGTTACAAACTATCGAGGTCCATCGGATCGTGCCAAGTTTTGGGGTCCGATGGCTAAACCTTTTCAAAACATTATAACATCACCTTATATTCTCGCTCAAGCATGTTAGTTTATTCTTATGCATTTTATTTTACCGTGTAATCCCCTAAAATACTACTCCTAGTATTAGTCGCCTCCAATCCGGGTTGGTCCGGGAATGGGCCGTGATGAGTCCCAGTGAGATTCAACAGGGAAGTAGGCGAATTCATCCAATAGCAAAGGCTTTGATGGGCCAGCCCAGGGATCAAATGTAAGGAATAAAGATGGGACTCAAATGAATTAATTATTTTATGTTCAGCCCAAAACATAAATTAATTCGTAAACATTCATTCATGCCATTAGAGAATAAATGTTGACTTACCTCTTTATTACCGAACTTGAGTCGGGCTTACATTTAGACTTCACGAATCCACGTATTTAAGATATCACACGTCCATTAATTATTTATAGCATTATGGCTGCTTAAAATAATTAATCTCTTTAATTCCTTAAGTAGTACTACTCAACCTTATTATTGTACTTGAGCTAAACTCAACCTGCAGGGTTTAGTACAATAAACCTTTTGAGCTCCTTAAGGGGACGTCATCATCCTAAACAGATACGATGACTCGATACAGGTTACTAGCATGACATATAAACACTGCCATCACCCAAGATGTTAGGTTATCACATGTAAACCTCACCCATAACAAGTCAAAGTGATGGTCATTAACTCATACTCACCTGAAACCTTATCGAGGTTTAGATCAACGTAAAGTCACCGAGATCTAGGTTCTTCACGACGGTCAGATAGAAGAACTCATCTCACTGTGATCCATCAATACGTCAGAGATGTACCAACATAGACAAACAACCAAGTCAAGTCACTTCTTATCTATACCGCAATCTATACCGACAACTCGTCCTCAAGTTGTCTCAGCTATGAGCCTTTTTATATCTCAATAAGCTTGACCAATCATACAAACTTTTGTGATCTCCTACACACTGTATGATCTAACTTTTGTATGAGATAAAGGGACGTACATGTGCAATCAAGTATACAATTCAGATAAGAAATTGTAATAGTTGTAACAGGAAATATTGTACAAGTTCAACCATTCTGCTTTCAGTATACAAATCCAACAGAATATCCTAGACGTAAGGAAGTGTATGTTGAAGTCTCGAGCTGATAAGTATATATGAGCTCTTGAGTCTTACTGATACAATGAATACTTCTTTCTTCGAAATCGTTGTTTGATTGGCTTTGAGCTTTAAGCTTGAAACTTGAGATTTCAATTGTGCAGCATTTCGGTAACCTTTAAATGTTAGATTCTACACAATATATATAGAGAGGAATAAGAATAGTGTCGTTGGAGGTACAACCATTCAAATCCTTCTATTTATCTTCTGAGTTATTCCCGTTAAGAATCCCCATATGCCTTCTGGCAAAGGTCACATCATCGTATATTGTAGCTCTGCAACTCTAAAAAGGTGGTATGGCATGTCAGGATCTTCTACAGATATGCTAAAATATGGGGTGATTCAAACACTCAAGTCTCCAGCTCCCTAACCTAATACGGCACCGGGTTTGGACCACATGGAACCATAACATGGGGGAGCATGGGTCGTCCTCTCCCGATTTTATGATCAAGATCGACAGTCTTTAACGCTTAGCGAAATTATTCCATGTTTCTTCAGTCGAGTTGACTCCTTGTTTTATCAGCATTGACTTCAGGTAGGGTCAGTCAAGGCTGCATCTCCTTTTATCATCAACTGTCTAGACTTTATCTTTTGTAAGCTTAGAACTTCTGAGTCAGCATGATGCATTCAGTTAGATGAAGATATTGATAGTCAACTTGACTATCAATATGCAACTTTGAATCTTGGACATCAGCTTTGACTTTTGGCAATCAGCTTTGTCTTCTGGTACCAAGCTTTGACTTCCTCAAAGATAGTCTACTGCCTGATATGACACTTAGACATATCTTGACTGCTTCTCGTCCTTCAGCACCGAGTCTTTAGTCTTCGATCATCAGGCTTCAGTCTTCGACTTCACTCTAGTATCTCTGATCTTCAGCATAGCTTGTACTTTAGTCTTCAGACATCATCTGGCCTTTCGTCAATCCTCGGTCTTCAGTATGCGATCCTTCAGTTGAGCTATCGTCAGTTATGTTGATATTGATACTCCTATCAGTATTATTGACTCTCAGTGCTGCTTGAACTCCTTCAGTCTTGAGTCTGTCCAAGTTTGTAGTTCCGCTGCTAAAACCTGTAACATAAACACATATCTCGCAAATAAGTCAGTAGCATTAGTTACTTCATCAGGGTAATAATCAGAGATTTTTTGATCTAATCAAAATACACAGTTAAGATAGATTAATTCCTAATACACATGAATTTTCTAATATTTCCAATACTTAGAAATTTCCCAACAGACTCAGCATGGGATCAGACGTGGACTCAATTAAAGACTGGAGATAAATGTTCTGAAAAAAGTCAAATCTGCTGATAACTTGTTAAACTCATCTATCCAACTCACTAGACGACAAAACAGAAAACGACATCTCCAATGGTTGTATTCATAATAGAGTTTGAATTTCAAATGGTTCTCTTATAATAGTATTTGAATTAGTTCATTTATAAATACGAGATTTTCTCATTTGAAGAAAAAATTGTGAAGTTGGATGTTCTAAGAAAGAGAACGCAACTTCGAATCTCCAACTCCGACGAGACTTGAATATAATTCATTTTTCAATATAAAACCACTTTGCCTATGGTAAAACTACTTAGGTCAAGTCTTCCACATCTATCTTTTTTTGTAAAATGTGACGACCCGACTTCCCAAGGAAGTACGGATCATATGGATCGTCACCGGTATGATAAAGCAGCGGATATAAACATAACTAATCAAAGCAATTAACCATTTAACTACTCAATAATGCATAGACTAAAAAGGGATAAACTATTCAATACCAACTCAAGTCACAGAATGACTTGTCAAAAAGGTTCAAGGTTCAAATATAACCCAATCAGGGCACAATTCAAGGAACGAGGTACGACCTCAAGTTCAATATGGTATGAAAGCAGTTATAATCAAACATCAAAATAATATCAGAGTTAGGCAGCAAATAAACGTGTGGATATGCATATGACGATGCATGCCCAAGGTTAATAAAGCATCAAAATGACCGCCACTCTGCACCACCTCGCACCCATCATCAATCCTTGCTCAACCTGCACATCAAAAATGAGATGCAAGGCTAAGTACAAAAGTACTTAGTTGACTCATTGCCTAAAACATTTTCTTTATCAAAAGTTATTGAACTGCCCACAATAGCACATGAGGATTTTAGTTGAAAGACTCATACCTATCAAACATTTTATCATTTCTCAAAAGCGTCAGTTCGACTATTTCATTCACGTTGTTTCCATATCGATCATTCATTCATTCATTCATTCAATCAAGACTATGGAGATGGCCACCTACACATAGTCGCCGTGACCGGTCGAGGTAGCTAACCTTAACACATAGTCACACATGTACACAATCCGAGTTAGTCCTTAACTAAATCGGATCCGATCGTTACCCTTTTTTAACGTTGTGGACCAACACATTCACGTACCATATTGGATATACCAATCTCAGATAGGATCACAACAAAACATAAATATTTGACAGTCAATAACAGTTTATGTAATAATATTTCATAAAGCTTTGTAAATCATGCTTTGAGATATGCATAACATTTTTGTTTCAAGAAAGCCCACCTGCTAATCCAAGCTAGTGGTTCTAAATGAGCAGGTGTGATTGTTCTTCCTCGTCAACTACGTACGATCAAACCCTTCATAAGAAAATAACATTTCTTAGATTCTTTCTATCGATCGAAGGTCGTTTATAAATTACGACTTAAAGTTCCACTTAGGGTTTCTTTATGATTTCATGTGATTGTCTTAAGATAATTTCTATTATCTTACATTCCCAATTCCCAAGCTACATTACTTCATCGTTCATAGGTGAACTTCAATTATGAATCACATACTCCGAGTCCATCCTCGACTCTCACCTTAGTACTCTTCTAAACGTTATTACGTTATAAATTGTTAGCATTCAAGTTATGATTGGTAAATTAGGATATTCTCAAGCCATTAACTAGACTTAACAATTATAGTTACGTCCTAGTAGGTTATGCTTGACGACTTGTCGTATTAGCACGACAATTAAAAGAGGATTATTGACTTATGATTCAAGTGAGCACATGCTATCATGTAAGTAAGTACTTAAGAATAAATGGAGTGCTTCGGGAATATTAACTCGACTTTTGAGACATAAGGATCGACATCTTATGTTCGATCTTTGCTTACACATTACGACATTGTTTGTTTCTCTTAACTCGTCGGAGATTATATAAGTCGTATAATCGTTATTCATTATCGAGTTGTTTTAACGCTCAATCTAATATCGTATTGGGTTGTCGTTATTGAGTATCAACGTTGTAGCTCGGCTTTTGGTTTTTCTAACTTAGGAACTCACGTTTGAGTATCCTTTTAATAGTAGCAAACCCTAATTAATGTCTAACTTCGATTCTCGTTGATTCCTTCTTAAGTTATCGAAATTGATCGATTCTTTTGGATTCTCGTACATATAGTATTATGTTGTTTACGTTTGGGGTTTTGGTTTGTCGGTATAACATAAACACAAACATTCAACACTAAACAATACCATACACAACATAAACTATACTAAAGCATTAGAAAACCCTAATTTTTAACATAATGTAAAACTATTGTGTATGTGTGTATAAGTGTTCCATTCATTCATCACAATCACAACCATTCATTCCAAGCTTATAGCTAACTATCATAGTATCATTTAACAATATAATTAAACTCATGCTTAACCATTTTGTTACGTTTTTGATAATTAGCAACAATTAGCATATGTATCCAATAAATTCCAATAAAATTATGATATACTCCTATCATACTATAGAATTTAACTTCCAATTCAATATCATCATATAAAATTTTAAATCATGGGTTAATTTAGCATATAGTTTTCGGTATTCATGATTTAATGAGCATTAGTGTTCAATATATTCCACAAAATTTATAT
Source organism: Salvia rosmarinus (assembly GCA_036937905.1). NCBI lineage: Eukaryota > Viridiplantae > Streptophyta > Magnoliopsida > Lamiales > Lamiaceae > Salvia > Salvia rosmarinus. The sequence continues at coordinate 21,509,455 of CM072824.1, read as the reverse complement.
CATGCTTATATCATATATTAAGCATGAAATATCATCTCATGTCATACATTAAAATTAAAACACATGCTTTTTACTACATGTATATTTTCGATAATTATAATATATATACATATATATTCAATAAATTCCATTCACTTCACCATATGTTTATAATATGCAATAAACATGTAATATTAACATTAAACATCAATCAATATTTATAATATCACATATCATATTATTCTCAACAATTAAAAATCAAATAAATCCTAAAATATATATATATAAAGTTTTGGCCTTTTCATAAAAATAGGAGTAGTGTCTCAAAAATTTCAAGATTAATATATGATATTCATATCATATATTAAACACTATATCTCAACTATTTCTCAACAAATAAAATCAAACAATGGCTTAAAAATATTTAAATAAATTCTGCCCTTTTTTGAAAAATAGGAGTATTGTTTCAAAAATTTCAAGATTAATATATGATGTTCATATCATATATTAAACACTATATCTCAACTATTTCTCAACAAATAAAATCAAACAAAATACAAGAAAATTCCAAAAATATTCTGAAAATTACTATATTTATTATACATGCTCCTAATATATCAACAAGCAACAATATCAAATAATATTCACAAAATCATGCTTTATCACATATAAAAAGAAATAAAGCATAAATAAAAAAATATCAAACATGCTCTAAAAATTACCAAACTTTAACTACAGCCTTATAACATCATTCTAAGCATTTTTTATTCATTTCTTGAGAGCATTTGATGGCTCAAAAGTCATGAAAAAAAATGAGGAGCAAAACTAGGGTTTTTCATGAAAATCTAAAAAATTTCTACTCCATTAAAAATGGAGAGAATGATGATTATTACCTTTTTATGGTCTTCGAATAATTATTTGAGGTTTGGAAAGGAGGATTTAAAGATTAAAACTTGAAGAACAAAGAGAGAATTTTGAAAAAGAGAGAGAAATTTGGTTCCAAAAGAATGAGGCTATAATGGACGACTTTTCTACTGTATTGGCAGCCTAAAGGGATGTCATTACCCATTTGGGGTGCTCTTGGTGGTAGTTGGGAGAAGGAATGGTCAAATTACCCGTTTTGGCATGTTAATACCGACTCTTTAAGTTTTAACGCGCTTTCGATTGATTTCTCGGAACCTTAAGGTTTTATTTTCTTAAATAGCCTTTAAAAGGATTATTTCAATGTTTATAATAATTTTATGAAGTTCGGATGGCATCCGATAAGTCAATTCCGAGTTATCGCGGAAAAAACAGCGTCTGACGATTAAATTATGGTCATTCGAAAATTCTATTGAATTCTTGAGCTTTCATAATTAATTTGAGTCTTATAAATCATTTCTTATTGATTTAGACCCTTGTTTCGAGTTTCGGATCGTTCGGATCAATTTAGGGTTTTTTCGGTATATTTTCCCGGCGTTCGGTTAAGTTCTTCAGGAAATTCTTTCAGAAATTGATTCTTATAATTTCTAAATTCATAATAATATATTCCTTCATGATTTTGATTTTTATCACAAATTATCATGATTAGCACAGACTGGAAATTGTTCCGGCTCGTGAATAGTACTTTTGAGATTGACCGGGCGAGTATGCCCGAAAATTCCGATTCTTAGGTTTCTCACATGTTTTCGTAAGAGGATTCTAGAAATGAAATCCTTTCATCAAGATTCATTCCCGATCTTTCATTCTATGTTCAGGCTATTCAGAAAACCCTAATCCGGTAGGACTAATCACTAGTTTTTATTTCTCTAGTTTTCGATCTCCGAATCGATTTTAATTCGTTTCGTTGGTTACCTTAAACATAATTAAGGTCTAATCACCACAAATAATTTGTTTAAGCATCACTAACAAAAGTTTTAAATTTTTCGGGTTATTACATAAAATGTGTAATAGAGCTTAGAGTGAGTGCAATCTATCTTTAACTTTGTTCTTCAATGTAAAGGCTCACTCAACCTAGTTGGAAATGTGGTTCTAACCTAGTCCAAGAGTGACGAAGTTAGAATGAATACGTGAGTAAGTAGCATGGTATAACTGACTGAAAGCAGAGTTAGCGAGTAGCCCTAAGATAAACCGGGTGAAAGCAAAAGGTATAGCTGACTGAAAGCAGAGGTAGCAATTAGCCCTAAGGTAAACTAGGTGAAAGCAGAACGTGATGTCCTGACCTAATAACCTAGGGACTGATATCACGAGAGTAGCTCGGGATTGAATCTCTAAGGTGAAATGAGATCCACGATCACTTCCCTTGGAAGTACAAAATATGAAATCCACAAGGTTACTTGAAATTTACTTGTTTACAGGTACATGGATAGATGATGGGTTTCTCTGAACCATATTAAATTCTTATGTCATTTATTGCTTTGTAGATTGTTGTTTTGGTTGCATGTCTGAATGCAATACTGCATAGTGAACTCAGACTCAATTTGATAACTAATTTTTCAATCTGACTTATGGTTGCATATGAACTTATGCCCAGTGTTGTTTATGTTACATGACTATGTTGAGCGAGTAAGTCTTTATGTTTCTCCACATTTCTCACACTCAAGCTACGCTTCAGATAATGGCATTGTTGACTGACAATTCTTGTCTTCAATATGTTCATTTGTTGATTCAGTCACTCTTTTGTTAAGGCTGAAGAAGACTTAAAAAAATCAGCCAAGTGAATTCCCCTCCATACACCTAGCAACCTCGTTCAAGAACCACCAGTAACACTTTGGGAACACTCAACATACATATCGTATTGTCCACGTTAGACCTCTTGAATTCTTAGATTATGTTCATGATATAATCTTACATAACCAAGAATATAAATTTAGCTATACATAAATGAAATAAACAGGCTAGAAATGAAATAAGACATAATTAAAATAAAAGAAATATAATATTAGAACGAAATAATAAACGGCAAGCTTCAACGCTGATGGAAAACATATTACAACAAATATATTGTTTGCCTGGAGGAACTTAAAAAAACGAAATTAAAGTTGTATTTAAGGCTGGAAATCTGAAGTGAATGAAAAATATGTTCTAAGATGTAGTATTTCGAGGGTTGACTTATCGTGGGCGGGATGCTAAACCCGTAGGCTTTCAAGAGATAAGGATCAACAACTTTCACGTTGATCATTCTATGCCACATATTGGACTCTTCTCTTCTTCCTTCATTCATGTTCGTCGCCCTTCGTCTTATCCTTAATTAGGGATGTCAATAAATGAGTTTTATCCGTATCAAAATCAATAAATAAGTAATCGTTCAGGTTCTAGAACCGGTCGCGGGTCTAGAGTTCTGGAACCAAAATCAGACCAAAACCAAAACTGGAACCGAAAACGTTGCTTTATAATTTAATGGGTTATGTGTGATTTCGGATCGGTATGGATAAAACTGATTCATTGACAAGCCTACTTAAACTTAAGTGTGTCAATAGACAGGTTTTACTCGGACCAAAACCAATACATAAATATTGGTTCTAGTTCTAGAACCAGACCCGGACCGGACCATCAAATTATGAATCTAAACCATCCGGGTCTAAGGCGGGTCTGGGACCGAAACCGGAACCGAAATCACTGCTTTAAAATTTAATGGATTTTAAACGATTTCGGATCGATTCGGGTAAAATCCATCCATTGACATCCCCACCCTCAATCATATGAAGGAAGTTTAAATTTGTACATGACTTGTACAGGTCATTTGTCGTTTGGTGTGAATTGAGCAGCTTATTCTTCCGATTCTTGATGTTCTCATTATGCCCATGCTACGAGTTATGGCTCATTAATGAGTTATGACCCTGGTTCCACTTGTATCCCAACTATTTATCTTTAGTAGATTTTAGCTCCATATTTTATTCAATTTCTGCATCCTCATGCCCTGTCTTTAAAGTATCATCTCAGATACAAAATATTACAAAAATGACACAAAAGATTCGAACTAGATCTAAAAACAGAGCATAAAACTTGAACTCGTCAATAATTAATAGAAAAATTAACCTATCTGGTAAATTCATTAAAATAATAATATGACAAACTATAGAATTAGAAGGACCTATTAAAATGAAAAAAAAATGTAGAAAAACTTAATAAAATAAAAAATCAAAATACGAAACCTTTAAAATCTTCATATTTCAAAACATTTGAATGATATAGATTTTAGAACTATTATATTTAACCTATACATATCAAAGCTATTAAATTGACATAAATCAAAACTTAATTTGTCACCATAAGCGATATATAATATAAAGTACACAAATTTTGATTACTTAAAAGTTGTTCTTTCTAAATTGCGAACTTACAACCCAAACAATTTCAACATAACCATTTGGTGTAAATTGACTAAATTCTTTTTACCATGTATGTTAGCCTCTAATAATTATTTTGGTATGCACAAAAGTTATCATTTCGTGCCATTTAACGAGCGTCAAATTTTTATATCGCATTATTTAAGACCAAAAATATTATAAAGGTCCAATGAATCCATACTATAAGTAGGGATGAACAAAAAATCCGAAAACTGACTATCCAATCCGAACCCAATTGTTTAAAATTCGATTTGGATTTTTTGAATTTCGGATCGGATTAAAAATTTTCAAAATTTTGTGAATTTTTTAAATCCAAAAATCCGAATTATATATATAATTTATATATATAAATAATATTTTATTTAAATATATTTTAAAATTTAATATAAATATATATATATATATATATAAATTAACAAAAATTGTTTTTAGATTTTGATTTTTTTCATAATTTAGATTTTTTCGATTCGACTCGGAATTTTTTATTCGGAATTTTTTATAAATAATCAGATTTTCAAATTTCAGATTTTCGCATATTGGGTTCAAATTGAAATTTTTTCTCTCTCAAAATTTAAATTTTCAGATCGATTCGAATCAAACCAAAATTCAAATCGAAAACCGCACCCCTAACTATAAGCTCGGAACATTATTCATTTTTGCATATATTGTCGAGCCCTAGACGCCGCGACGAGTGAAGGACGATTTCTCGATTCCCACCATTGAAAAATCATTTGACGACTGAGATCTTAGAGATGGCGTTTTGTAGGAAATTCAGACACCATGAACAAGCTTTTGTTTGATTTTGACAACACAATACATGATCATAAACCGACTTCATATCACATCTGCAACACGAGCTAATACCAATTTATAAGCAATCCGCTTTTAATTGAAACATGGAACATTTACAACAATATCTCCAATCCATACATAATAGGGATAGGACTGGATGGATCTGCCAAACACCAACTCAACTCATCAAGTTTGTTTTCTCCGACTCCATTGGAATATATATATTCCAAGCATTCTTCTTCCACCAACAAATAGTAATAATAATCAGCTGATTAACCCAACAGACATAGTAACTAAGTTAAACAATCAATATATTACATAATCATTCATCACTTTCAATATTAGCATGCAAGGCAAGAATGGCAAAATATTTCACCAACAAACAAACATAATCACAATTGCACATCATTCATAAACAATTAAACAATAAAATCAAATTTCATGCCAGTCATTTCAAAATAAAATAAAAATAAATTCACAAATACCTTAGCAGTTTAGACATGTAAACAAATCACCGACACATGGGAAGGAGAGGAGATAAAGATAATAGATAAGGAAAATAAAATCAATGAATGAAAAGAAAATCAGTTGAGTTTTAAGGGAAAAGCCCGCTGATCCATCATCGCCGGCAACGGCCGGCTCCGGCGGCAGGCAGTCTTCATTGCAGTAGAAGCAGAGAAAAGACGTCGACGGGGATGGGGGGAAAGAAGACGGAGCCACCAGCACCCAACAACGGAGGGCGGCGTCCGATGGCCCCCAACTTCCCCCGCGCCGCCCCCTCACCGCCGCCACTGCTCAGATAAGATCAAGTAGATTTATGTGCCCTTCTTGCCCTGCTATCCCTCCCTTATATAGTGCTCCTACATCTCCCAATAACACGTCATCGTCTCTATGTGTATTTCCTTAAACACCCCTTTATATTCTACTTATTACTACACAGCCCAATCATCGCCGGGAAGTTACATGCCAACCAAAACATCAATTGCTTGCCCAGAAAACCCTAACCCTACCCCCCAACTAAAATTGCCCAAACCTACTCTCTCTCTCTCAGGTAATTATACTCTTCTTCTTTTATCGCGTTGTAGGCCTACTTTTTCCTTGCTTGTGCTGCTAATTTGATGCCTCATCGATCACAATTTGTTTGGAGGTAGGATCCCTGGAATTTATCGCAATCTTAAGCATGTGCTGTTCTTGTAGGTTTCCCATATCTGGATATGCTCCTTCAGTCTCTATAAATGCTTGATTGGATAGAAAAAACAGCATTTTTTCAATAAGGTAATTGAGTTTGCTGAAAGATAATTCTTTTGAGGCTATTACATGTAGGGATAAGGCTGAGTTTTTAAGAATTCGGGTCTGCCCATATATGCTGTAAAGCCTAGACTATTGCTACTTATAAAAATCTTCGCGGAGGTCCAAGCTCAGGGTCTTAGATTTTGCCGTGCTTTATTGGCTTAAGCTTGAGCTGCTATCCTCAGCTTCTCTTACTTTTATGTATTCAGAGCCTTTTCTTCCACTGCCTTGTTCCTGGGATTAACTTCATGTATTATAATTTGTTGGGTCATACACGCTGGAAGCCACAGCGGTGATAGAAACTCCAATGCGCTCAAAGTGGATTCTTTATTGATTCATTGTTAGAGATCTCAGTGTCCGCTTCTTTTCAGGTTGTCAATAATGGCAGAGCCCTCAAAAGTCATTCATGTTCGTAACGTGGGTCATGAAATTTCTGAGGTATAACATCTCCATGTACGGTTCCTATTCAGTGCATAGTGAATTGTAATTCACTCTTAGTTTTGTTCTTTGTTGGTAGTATCGTCTCAAGAATGTTTACCTGCTTTGATATTCTAATTAGTATTCATCCCTCAAAGCTGAAATAGTGAAAAAAGTGAAGGTTTTTGTACTGATGATTTGAATCTACAGTAGATGATTAAGTGGTTAGGAAATGGATATGTCACCAAAAATACACAGGACAAACTACAATAGAAAAAAATATCCTTCATTAAGTAGGCTAGTTCCGATAACTGAAGAAGATCCTTATTTTTTTTATGATACGCTCAATGTTGTAAAAAAACTTAAGGCCTAAGTGAGGCCTTTTGTCTTGGCGAGGCGAGGCTTAAGCATAAAATCATAGAAAACAATAAATAGCAAGCCAAACATCAAATTTAATAATTTATAACTCTTAAAACATCAAATTAAAAGCATAAAATGTTCATAAAAATCAATTCATGGAAAAACCGCTCCATATTCTCAGCGCAAATCTGGCTACGATAAATAATCCACATATAATATGATGTGATTGGCTCTATATTTACATATTAAATGTAAATAATAGAAAACAATAAATAGCTAGTCAACCATCAAATTTAATAATTTATAACTCTTAAAAAAAGCATAAATGTTCATAAAAATCAATTCATGGAACAATTGCTCCATATTCTCAACTCAAATTTGGCTACAATAAATAATCCACATATAATATGATGTGATTGACTCTATATTTACAGATTAAATACAATCATGTCTACTTTTTTTTGAAGTCTCCTTATGGTAATGATTTTTCAATGCCAAAGTGAGTAAATTGATTAAGGCTAAAAGCTGCTAAACTGGCCGTTTATAGTACTTCCTCCGTCCCACCCAATATGACCTGTATTTTTTTTTTCTGTCCCACCCAAGATGGTCTGTTTACTTTTTAGGAAATAATTATCTTTTCAAAAGTTGTAGGACTTACCTACTTTTTATCACTTTATACTCTTCTCTTAAATAACCGTGCCGAAAAGAAATGAGCCGTCTTGGGTGGAACGGAGGGAGTAGCTACCTTTTTTTTGCTCAAGTTTAATTACTGCTAGAGTTAAAATTTTAAATGGGTATTGAACTTCAAATTTTAGACTTAACAAATTGATCTTTTATTTAATTTTGTTTGGGCTCTAAAAATTAGTTTAGAACACTTAAAATCCAAGGCTTAAGCCTCGAGGAGTCTCGAGGCACTTCGCACTAAGGCGTGCGCCTCGGACCTTTGAGGCTCAAGCCTCACGGACACTTGGAAAGGCTTAAGCCTCAAGGCTTTACAACATTGGATACACTAGCCCATCATAATAGAGTTATATGTATTGTTACTAACTAATTGGTTGTTTGGATTATACCAGTATGATATTATGCAATAGCATTACCCTTAGTCTCTCTAGCTCGTATGTGTTCGACTGTATGTTTTACCTTAATTATATAGAATATTGTATTATTTATTGATTTTGAAATTTTGGATGTTGATATTTCCTATTCTATTATTTATTAATTATATAGAAATTTGGTCGGAATCTTTTGTCCTTTTCTATTGATCAAACTCTTTCAGCTGAGACATGTCTAATAACATAAAATAAAAAAATCATCTTTTAACTGTACAAGGATGTAGATTATACATTTCCATTCTTTCTGAATGCAGATAATGGAGAACTTCTGTTGCTCTGTCTATAAAATGAAATATGGCCCAGTACTTTTGTTGGGGTTAAGATTTGACATTATTTTTATGCTTTTCCAGAATGACTTGCTGCAGTTGTTCCAGCCATTTGGAGTCATCACCAAACTTGTGATGCTTCGAGCCAAGAATCAGGTCATCTAAATAATATGCTCAAGCCTTCATATTTATGGCTGCATTAAAACTGTCTGATATTGCTATTCATATCTGAACTGCAGGCCCTCCTCCAAATGCAAGATGTTCCTTCAGCAATAAATGCGTTGCAGTTCTACAGTAATGTCCAACCAAGCATAAGGTTATTTTATAAATAATGCGACCTCTTTATTTCCAGCTTTCCAACTATTAGAAATATATTTGTCTATGGTAATTGCTTGTAGAGCAATTAGTAGTTTCCTAGTTTAGTTAGAACTCTTATATTAGTTTTCATAGTGGACTCTTTTGTATAAATAGGTGCTTTGATGAGTTTATGAATATAGAGTATTTTGCTCTAACATCATGTTTCCACCTTTGATTTAACATGTTATCAAAGCTATGTTCCAGATCTAGGATTAGAAGTTTTGAAGTTTGAAATTAGGGTTTCAGATTTGAAAATTAGGGTTTTTGGGTGAAAAGGGAAAACCACCCAGTTGAGTTTGGAGCCTCATCAGTCGACACCACCGGCACAGGGAGATGCGGTGTTGACCGGCGCACATTCGCTGGAAGTCTGGCGGCCGGAGTCGGCGCGTGTGGATCCCATGTGTGTGAACAGTGCGCGTGTGAACAGTGTTTCTACGCAGTTCAGTTTTTAGCACATACAGGGCGCGCTGTGACCGGAATTTACTCCGGCCGGTCCCCTTCGACTTGCCCTCAACGTCATGTGTCTATTTGAGTACTTGTTTGGATCAGCACCAATGTAGTGTGAGATCTGTTCGTTGTCAGATTTGATTTTTGGTGCGCGTGAGCTTGTTTGATGTCGGAATTCAGGTTAGTTCGTTTCGTTTTTGCTCATCTCGACATTGTGAGTTGTCTGGATACATGTTTGGGTCAACATCTGATTGGTGTGGGATTCAATTTGGTTCAGACATTTGTGAGTTATCTGGATACCTGTTTGGGTCTACATCTAATTGGTGTGAGATTCAGTTTGGATCAGATTCGAATTATGTTCGAGATTTTAGTTGAAGTTCAAGTTTTAGATTTTCCTTTTCGTTCTATTTTTTTGGATTAGAGTTGATTATCTTTGTAACAAGCTAGACATGATTAAAATCTATGCTCTAGCTTGAGGGGGGGGGGAGTGTTAGAAATGTATTTGTCTATGGTAATTGCTTGTAGAGCAATTTAGTAGTTTCCTAGTTTAGTTAGAACTCTTAAGTTAGTTTTCATAGTTGGGCTAGGACTCTTTTGTATAAATAGGTGCTTTGATGAGATTATGAATATAGAGTATTTTATCCCAACATCATGTTTCCACCTTTGATTTAACACCAACTTTATTACAGAGTTCTTCCCTCATGTTATAGGCATTATATCATCTCTTACTGAATCTACTTTATACCTATCAGGGGCAGGAATGTTTATGTCCAATTTTCGTCACACCAGGAACTAACAATTATGGATCAAAATTCTCAAGCACGGGGAGACGAGGTGAATAATATGCACCATGTGACATTTTTTATTGAATTGTTACTGCACGCTGTTTGGTAGCTTCTCTCTGCATAGTAAATGTTTTATGTCTTGTAATAATTATATGTTCGAGCATGGGTAGAAGTCATTAAATCTCCAAAAGGTACGATATAAATTGAAAACAAATGCAAAGCGATTAGTTTCGCTAGAAATTTGAGCGGACTTATTTGTGCAACTAGGATATATATTCAGATTATTGGATTTAGAATGTTGTTGGCACGATGCTTCTTTAGTATTTATAATGTTGAGTGTGTTATTCATCCCGTGGTTTCCTTTCTGTAGGGAGGATAACATGTACCTTTGAAAATCTTCCTAGCATAGTCTCTGAATGACTCTTTCTTCCTTAATTTTTCCTCTTTGTAAGACTGTTGAATTGGCTTTTCCTTTGAGTACTTGTGTCTGTAGGTTTAGTTAACTGTAAATGGTATCAAAAGATTTCTAGTGATGATATGAGTATAAATTACTGGTTTGAACATTAGTATTACAATATTTGTTACCCATTAATGAATGTAAAACACACAAGTTGAACTGTGGGTGGTTTTTTACATAGAAGCGAGAAACACGTGATGCTCTTTTGTTTGGGTAAGTTGCACCATACATGATTTTGCATATAATGAGCTCAATTTGTAGACTAAGTTTTGATTAATACGGACTAGGCATTGTTCTGCTTGAGATGTTGAAGCTCTGTTGATTAGTGACCGGTGGTACTTACTGAGATATAGCTAATAATATTGAAGTACTTGTAAATTGTACATCATCAAATATCTGAAGTATGATACATCTAATATGAGTCTGAGAACTTGTAAATGTTGTTATTGCCGGGGATTTGTTCTAATATGGCACCTTTGACGTAAAATAATCTTCACGGTTTTAGTTCTTTCAGGGTGAACATAAAAATTGTTGCTTAATAGAGGCTCTAGTTCTTGGATGCTATTTTCTTTTATATATTGAAAATAAGTATTAGAAGTATGATGTCAGCAATTACTAGCTATCACTGACAAATAGTAAAGCATGTGTTTGTATATTCCTTTTCACATTCAAGTATCTATTGTTTGTGGCTTCAGGAACTACATTATCCACCTCTGTGTGTATTGTATTTCTCTTACTTGATGGCTTCCTTAACTTTTCTTGAGGGACATCTAACACAATTTTTCTTTGTGATTGGAAGCTTTAGATGTTGTTTCCTACTTTTATTATATTGTAGTCGAGTTCGTGATATTTTTCCAGTTGCTCTAGATTTTGTTCTTGTAAATTGTGTATTTGCTGTGGACTGCCTGCTTGATGTTTGGTTATTCTAGCTCTATATGTCCATTTCCTTTTCTCTTTCTGTTTTCTTTTCTATTCATTCCCTTCTCTTCTCTCTCTGCTGTCTCTGTGCTGGTTTGCTGTTGGGGTCTTCTCTCTATTCTGTCTCTATGCTGGCCTGCTGTTCGCCTCTCTCTGGATATCCAGCCTAACCGAATCCTCTTAGTTACGATACATCACATGCTATACCCTATTACTGTGGAAGTGCTGCATCAAGTTTTTTCTCCCCATGGATTTGTAGAGAAGATCGTCACATTTCAGAAGTCGGCTGGTCAGCATCTTCAAATTTTCTCTTACTCACTTTCTTAATTTGGTACTGGTTAAAGGCGTATGAAGAATGTCATGTCTAAATGTAGAGTCACCCTTGATGAGGAATACTATGGATTGTTTGCAATTCCTTGCACTCAAGAGGGATCAATTTAATCAGAATTTGTTGTCTTGCTATTTATCTTATTCTTTGCTGTATATGACCTAAAGATTTTTCATCCCTTACACTTTCAAAGCATTACTAAGTGCTAGTTAGCTATGTAGTAGTACCTGACAGACTCCTATGTGGAAAATGTGCAGGTTTTCAAGCTCTAATACAGTATCAATCACATCAAAGTGCTATCTCAGCCAGGAACTCTCTTCAGGTATGTCGAACGTTGAATTGTTAGGTTGATTAACTTTTTTGGTATTGAGACAGTCTGTGTCTTGCTACAGGGACGAAATATATATGATGGTTGTTGTCAGTTAGACATCCAGTTCTCGAAGTGAGTTTAACATTAAAATTATAGCTCATTAAAAGTCACAATCTCATGCAACTCTCTTCATTGTGATAGGCATTTACCAAGTTTTGATTTACTCATGCAGCCTTGATGAATTGCAAGTGAATTATAATAATGAGCGTTCTAGGTATTTTTACAAGCTAAGTTGTTGGTTATTTATCGCTTTGTTGTAACTTTGCTGCAAATAAGATCTATGAATCCTTGTTCTCTTTTTCTAGGGATTTTACAAACCCTTCGTTGCCTTCGGAACAAAAGGGCAAGTCCTCTCAAGTAAATTCATTCTCCTCTAATGAATGAATTTATGTATTAATCATTTGCATTGAAATAGTTTTCTGGTTGGATATTTAATATTGTTCTTGTTATGGCAGCCGGGATATGGAGATGCAAGCATGTATCCCCATGCAGGTGCTTAACTTACTTTACATTTTATTATCTTGTGGTTCTTTTTAAATCCATCCCCATTTGTAACCTCCCTCTATCTCTCTTCTCTGTTCAGTGGGATTTACACAGGTGTGTACCTTGCTGTCTAATGGCTCAAAATTATGTAGCATTCTTTAACACCCTGGTACAACTATATCTGCAATTCAATTGTGCTGGAGATGTTGCGATTTCTTATTGAAGCATGACATGTTGCTGTTTATTTTTCCTTTTAAGAGCTCATATAATTCCCTTGGCTGTTGCCATATTGATAGAGTTAAAGAGTTGGAAAAGCAAGTAGAAGATATATTAATATGAACTTGAAGGGGTAAAACAAGAGCTAGAAATGGAATTCTACAACATATAATTATTAAATTGTGATTCTCTGCATGTCTCTCCTTCACACGACATTATATTGCTAAATAAGTCTAAAATATGTACTAATTCTGCTCTATTTATGTTCCTTTGATCAAGCCTTCCGGTTATCCATGAATCGAGGCCAATAGTCAAGTCAAGCCTCCTGGTTTTCCCTCTTCCATGACCATTTTAATCCCCATATTTCCCTTGCTGATCCCTCGGTGACATGTTAAGGATATTCTCTCAGGACTACATGATTGAAGCAATCATATGAATACTAATTCTGCCTATCTATTAGCAGTCACCTACTGCTGCTACTTAGCCCAACGTTTCTAATAAACAAAAACCCACTTTGTGTATCAATTGCCTCCTACTCGAAGCAGCTTGTTTCCAATGTGAAAGCTTGGATATTCTTATAATATCGGCTTCTGCACACCAAATCCTCCACTTTATTAGAGCTTCACGGACTCAATCATCCTCTCTCCAAGGACATCTTTCGCCTCACCACTGAATATATTCTCGATGCTATAATTGGGGGAATTTGGGTTGCAACCGACAACTTCAGCGTATAAGCTACTGCCCAAGCCATCCGTCAACTTCAAATAGCTCGAAATACCTTGGTACAAGTTTGGCATTTGAATTCTGAAAACTTGAGAGATACTTTATTCCTACTTGAAACTCAACATCACAGACAACCCAAGTAACTCTTTGGTCAAGTGTTCCTCCAAAGTGGTAGGGGTCTCCTCTCGATTGACCTCTCCCCCCAATAATTGCTTTACGGCCACCCAGTCACTTAGCATTCTCTGTGCGAATAATCCTCCTTAAGTCCGCAACTCCATGGTGGTATATTTTAACAATTGTGAGCGCCTTGAGACATGAGCTGAAAAGCAAAACCTGTTGCCTCTCTTCAGAGGCTTGCGGTTGTATCTTCTTGTCGTGCCATCTTTTGGTTTTTCTACTTATACAACTTGGCATTTTCATAGGAGAAAAATCCCATCTCTTCAATCTCCTTCAGTTGCAACGTTCTAGCTTCCCCAACAACTTAAAGATCTGTACTAAGCTTCTTGGTGACCAGATTGGCACAGTGCTCTAACTCCAGTGGCAAAGGATATGCTTCCCAAACCCAACTGTAAGGGAACATTTGGTAGGCTCATAAGAGTGTGAATACATGCCTATGTAAGAATGATGACCACTTTGACATCATTGGTAGGACTTTTCACTGCTTCAACCCATTTTTCTACATAATCAACAACCACCAATGTGTACAAGTTACCAAAGGAAGGAGGCAGAAAAATCAGTTCCCCTGACATCGAACAATGCACCATAGGTGCCATTTCTCCCAATTGAGAACCAAGTTTGTTTCTTCACACATGTCCAATACTTTCTCTAAATTAGCTAAACAAGTGCCAAAAATGTGGCCATCATGCATCGTTGGATGGTGACAGGACCTTTATTGATTCATTTCATAGCCCAGAAGTTCTTATTTGCTAATTTGGAATGAACCATCCTTGTCTTTCAGAAGCGCCTTTATGTTAGACTTGAGAAAAATGGGGTATTCTTTGATATTGAACAACAGATCTCGCCGAGTTACTAACCATCAAGGAAACAATAATACTTGTTTCCTGCCATAGGGAAAAGTGGTTTTCTCTTGATCTTCAGAGGCAATTGGCATATGGTTATAACCTGCATAACCATCAAGGAAACAATAATCCTCCTCTTCCTCCTCCTTGCCCCTTCTTTTTAATTGATTGGTTATAGTACTTATGCTAGATCTTTTCATGTTGCTTGGGCTGTAGTTGGGCAATGCTGCAGCGATTGCTGCTGCCTTTGGAGGGGGTCTGCCACCTGGTATAAGCGGTACAAATGATCGGTGCACAGTTCTTATATCCAATCTGAATCCAGATGTAAGTTTCTGCCTGATTTTATCTATATCCCTATTCCCTCTTACACAGACACACATGCCAGATACATTCGTGGTGCATATATGCCCAAGCTGTGCTCACCCTGTCTTTTATGCTTTAAAGTGGTTTAGATTATAAAATTTAAATGTTAAAGCTCCTCAATCTTCTCATCTTACCTTCTTTTGCAGAGAATCGATGAGGATAAGCTGTTTAATTTGTTCTCGATATATGGGAACATTATTAGAATCAAACTTCTCCGAAACAAACCAGATCATGCATTGGTACAGATGGGTGATGGTTTTCAGGCTGAACTGGCTGTCCACTTTTTGAAGGTCCACAGATATTTCTTCTTTTTATGGTTTTGGTTGATTGATTTGAAAAACAAGATACTACCCTGCTGAATAAATTGGACTTCTTCTACACCTCATTATAAAAGTGATCATTAGTTTTTATATTTTTCAAAAGAATAGGAAACATTGGAAGAGTTCACTAGGCTCTGCCCATAATTTAATCTTTTTTTTTGTTTCTAGACCTTCAAACGGATGCTGCTTTTATTATGATTATGCTAGTAAATGTGCTCTCTATTTGTTTTTTTTGTTTACCTCTGATCTTCCGTGGCATATTTATGATGGCTAGGATTTGCTTCTACTTTTTACTGTCACATAACATCTCTATCCATTGTATTAGATCCAAAACCTTCATATTGCTACTGTAACTCGCATCTATTTCTTTTATAGGGGGCTATGCTGTTTGGAAAGCGCTTGGAGGTGAATTTTTCAAAGCATCCAAACATTACAAGTGGAGCTGATACCCACGAGTACTCCAACTCAAATCTCAATCGTTTCAATCGAAATGCTGCCAAAAATTACAGGTATTGTTGTTCACCGACAAAAATGATCCACGTCTCAACTCTTCCCCAGGATGTAACTGAGGAAGAAATAGTAAATCACTTGGAAGAGCATGGAACAATTGCTAGTACAAAACTTTTTGAGATGAATGGAAAGAAGCAGGCTCTTGTCCTTTTTGAAAATGAGGAGCAGGCTACAGAAGCTCTTGTGTGCAAGCATGCTACAACCCTTGGTGGTTCAACCATTCGAATTTCCTTCTCTCAGTTGCAAACCATTTGAGTGACTTTATCGCAAATTAGAGGTGGACCCATAGACTGTATGTTTCTATTCCCTATTGAGTTCACTGTTTCTTACCCATTGTTTTGCCAACTGTTGATTATATTCTCATCTCTTAAGCCTCCTTTTATATGCATTTGTTTCTTATAATGGAATGAAGTTTTGTATTCTGTGTAGTGCATTGTAGCCTATGGCATGGCTCTTTTAGGGTTTTTCTTTTTCATTTTTCCATCACTCGTCTTTATCAGATTTATCAGTTCTAGTGCTATTTCATATTGGATATACATCATTAATGTGCAAAACCACATCAATACAAAACGAGAAATGGAGCTCTTTTGTTTATTGATGCAACTTTAGCTTCTTGAATCACGGTCATATCATGCTTCTTTTTCGGGTCTCATAGCTTCTTGGTATGGAAATAAGAATTGTATAGGGTGGTGGCATGCATCCGTAGGTATTATGAGTAGGTTCTTTGCTGATAGAATTTGTGTTGGTTGAGAAAGAGGTGAATGGTGAGTTTCAATTGGCTAAAATTTTCAATGTGAAGCTTGATAGTATAATTTGTCATTTTTATTGGTGATTGTTCCTGATTCGAGCCACTTTTTGTTTCAGGTGCAGGAGAACTAGAACGACTTCACATTTGCGTACAGCGGTCTGGAAGCGGAGCTCATCGCGTCATATAAGTTGAACTGCCCCCCGTTGGAATGAATATCGCACCCCGCCTCTCCCCTCTCTTGTTTCCTTTCTTATTTCTCTTACTGAACCGGAACTTGCTGGGATTTATAATGGACTGGAGACAAGTAATTTGTAGTGATTTTGCAGTGTGTTGTGCAACTTTTTTTCCCTCCTAATTTGGTTATATGGTTTGGTTAGTGGTGGTTCCTATATCGAGATTCTTAACGCATAAGGAACAGGTTATTAAATGTCAACTTACATTACATTAGGTTTTCTTTTTCTTGTTCCAAAAATGAAAGTTCTCCTCTCGAGAGCTCCCATACCTCAGTTCTATGAAAAATATGATGGGATAATGTACGGTGATTCAGCGGTTAAGAAGTTATGATTTTGTCTAATGCCTACGAAGAGCCATCTTAAAGAAGATGAAATTCTCACACTGTGACTGTTATGATTCGATCATTGATCTTTATTTCAAATATGTTAGCTTTTATCTAAGCTAAGTCTGTGGGGGTGAAGAATAATTTTTAAAAATAGGTTTCGTTTTTCTATTATATGTAGAAATGATAGCAGATTAAAAAATAGGCGATCACTTAATTTGGCATTTGAGACCATCCTTTCTCCTATTGTTATGTCATGTGTATAGAAAGCAATTATATAAGTAAGTTCTTTCTATCGAGAGTGAGCGATTCATGGCCTTTTTCCCACCGACGTCACCGTCCCTTTTCCAAAACTTTTAACATTTCCTATTACTCATCCTTGAAACGATAATAAAATAAATATTGTAATTATATTAATCATTGCGTTGTTATATGAATGGTTTTGGCTAAATTTTTAAAAATTGGTGCGATTTTTTATGAGATCTAAATCCGTTGTTCACCAGTCAGAAATAACTGACCAGTCATCAGTTGTTTAATTTAATTGAGAGAAAAATATACTCTCTTCCTTAAAATTTGTTTCTAATTTTTGTTTTTGGTATCTTATTTAAATTTATTTATTTTTTATTTATAGAAATATTTTATATTTATTATTCTTAACAAAAGTCGTTATTTACATCTTTAACTATCCATAGTTCATCATTATCCATGTTTATCATCCACAACAATATTATTTATTTACATATTTCATCGCTTATCATCTACCATTAAGTAATTTAACATTATATTTATGAGATTCTTACTCTATTTACAAAACATTCTATAGTTTTTATTATAACTTGCAACAAAAATTTCGGAGACATATTTTGGTTAGCAGAGGGAGTATTTATTTTAGATGTTATGAACTAGGGAAGGCTTGTTTGCTTTGCTCATTAGTTGTTAGTTTAGTCTTGGTATTTAAAAAATTACAAATTAATTGAACTATATATCTTGGAACTAGTGAGAAGGAAGAATAGGAAAAGAATGCAATATTGAAATATTAAAAATGGATATTGGGTGAGGTGAATGCACCTTTTGACTTTAGATGCGTTGAGTTGTTTGATATGGTTGGACCATGTTCATCACTAATTGGGGTGGAGCCATATTTGGATGATGGTAGTTCTAATGTTATAAGAGAGATATTCTATGATTTATATTTATCCGTACTTAGGGTAGCTCCAATGCCAACTTTTTAATTGAAAAAGTTGGCTTCTTCCAACTTTTTGACATTGGAAATAGATGACAGGGTAATTCAACTTTCCAAAATAAAAGTTGGGTTTTTGCAAGTTTTTGGAGCTTTTGGAGAAACGTTGTGTCAATTTTTTTTGCATTTCTTAATATTCATTTCAACGGCTATCAATGGCTCTTTCATTTTTAGTGGGATCCATATATATATATATATGATACCATAAAGGGGGTAGGGTGTGTTTTTTCGGGTTACACATTAAACCACATAAAGAAAATAGAAAATATATATCAGATAGAGCTCACACAGAACTCTTATGATGAAGAAAGCAGGATGGGCCTTCTTTTCGCACAATATGTTCAAATGAATTGAAGGATTTTTTTTTTTATATAGAATGAGATATATTATGTAGCTCTAATGATTGGTATAGAATTTATGATTGGTAAAAGAGTAAGAAGGCTGAAAACTTAACAACACATGTTTTTGTTTTCAGAAAGCTCAAGGGTTTATTGCTTCTCGGATTGTTTTTTATAATGGAAGGATCGCCTATTTATAGGCAAATATATGGTACAATCCACCAATTTTAAAAGACATCATACCTATCTAATGAAATCATACCTATTCTACCAAATTAAATAGACGTTACATCTTACTTTACAGAGACATTTACCTAATCTATCAAGCAATCTATCAAGCATCTTAATAATGCTTTAGTATACTTTTTTATCATCCTATCAACATTCCTATACGTGTATTTTTTCGGGTTACACATTAAACCACATAAAGAAAATAGAAAATATATACCAGATAGAGCTCACACATAACTCTTATGATGAAGAAACAGGGATGGAGCCTTCGTTTTCAGACAATATGTTCAGCAGAATTGAAGGATTTTTTTTTTTGAATGGGATATATTATGTAGGTCTAAGGATTGATATAGAATTTATGATTGGTAAAAGAGTAAGAAGGCTAAAAACTTAACAACACATGTTTTTGTTTTCAGAAAGCTCAAAGGTTTATTGCTTCTCGGATTGGTTTTACAATGGAATGATTGCCTATTTATAGGCAAATATATTGTCACAGCCTAATTTCTTAATCAAGAGATTAGGCTGCGACTTAAGGACTCATTATAAAAGATTAGGACTAATGAGGATGTAAGGATTTCAAGTAAGTTAGGATGAGCATAAATAGGGAGATCAATTAGGGAATGTTATCAATTGAAATATAAATGTTGATCCAAATAGTATAAATAGGTTCCATAGAATCCAATGAACACAAGAACTAACGGAAATATAATGATCAACAACAATCAATCTTTTCATGGAATTGTTTTCTTTTCACAAAGACAACAATTACATAACCATTTCTCAAGTCAGAGTAGGGCAACAGAAATGGTAGTTGAGTTACATGTGTGAAGACATATAACTCCGAGCAACAAAGTATAACAATTTACATAAGGTTCCTACTTATCAGCAAGGCAACAAAATGGACAATGGTTTTTCGAAGACAACTTTCAACAAAGTAGAACTAAACAATTTCAATTTCAACAATTTCCAAGAATCATAACTACAATCCAATCAAACAAACCTCAATAACCAAGGATATAACGAGTTCGATTTCAACTTTATTCACATATCAAAATGACCATTCAAACCAAGAACATTCTTAACCATAATATAATAAGGAGTTTAACTCTATTATCAACAACATTAACATAAAGTGATTCGATCATAAAGCTAATCACAACATAACAACATTTACGAACAAAAATCACAGTGTTCCTTTCCAACTCCATCTCCGAAATCCAAGCTCAACCTATATGTTTAGAAATACATGCAGGGCGTGAGTACATAAGCACTCAGTGGACACATGCCGAAAACAGTTAAAAGATTGCTCTTAGAGCTATAAGATTGACTTGCCATTACTTTGCAGTACACAGGGGTTTTAGTGAAAAACTTGTGCATGCTTTTTAAAGTAAACACTTACTTGGTTTTATTTTCACAATTTTAAAACAAATGCATATGCATGATCTTTGTCTGCAGACATCTTTCTCTTTCCATATCCACGGATTCTGTCTATGTGTTGAGAAGTAGGCCTCCTTCTCAAACACGCTATGACCCGAAGGTCGCTATCCGACGTCGGTAAATTCTTTCATTCTTTCTTTCTTTCTTTTTCTTTCTTTCTCTTTCCGTGGACATGCAATGCATCATGCTCATGCTCAAACATTTGGCAAGTCAATGAATTTAGAAGTCATGCAGTATACATAATGAAACAATATAAAATAGCACGTGCTATTATTTAGTTCGAAAGCCCACCTGTTGTTCTTAATCGGTAAGCCCCTTTCTCGATGTACCTTTAATTATTCGATAACATTAGCATACATATACAATATTTCTTATTTATCTAACTATAATTTCTCTTTTCTTTTCTCTTTCATTTCTTAGGTTTTGTTTAGACGGTTTTGTCTAAACTTTTTACTATAAGAATTTTAAGTCTTTTCGGATCATTGCATCCTTTATTCATTAACTTTTCCTTACCTTTTTCTTTATTTAAACATTATACTCTTTTCTTAAGTTGTTCAAGCATAATATTTTCAGTTAATCGCCTACGTTAAACTTTTCACATACTAGGTCATAAGCAATTAACCTTGTTCAATATTAATATTTTTCTTACCATTAGTATACTTTTAGGTATATCAATCATTTCTAATCACTTAACAACATCTAATCTAATCTTTTTGTCATCAAGTTTTCATTTCAACATAATATGTTTTTAAAATTCAACTTTTCACATTTTTAATTCTAACATCCTCCATTAAGCTTCATTAGTCCTTATTTACATACTATATTCACAATTCATAAGATTTATAAAGAATAACATTAGAACTTAATTTCCCTTTTCTCAAAATTTTCGAAAATCCACTATTATATACATAAATTATAATTTCCTTCAACTTCCTTTCAATTTCCCATTTAAGTATCATATGTTAGCCTAAATCATAAATATTAACACCATATCTTAACTTTATCATATATATAGCAACTAAACATCTAAACTAAAATTTTTGATTTTCCACATATAAAGTTAGAAAATTCTAATAAATTCATATAATACTCAAATCATCATATTAAACTCATATATTAAATTAATTGAAGAAAATAAAATCAATACATCACTTTCTCATTTTTTTGAAAATTTCATATATATATATATATATATATATATATAATCATCTTATCTTTTTGAGAATTAGAACTCATAATCGTTGAAGATGATTAAAATAGTATAATTGCATAACAAAACTTTCTAAAATTGTTGCATAACAAAATAATTTTAAAATCAATACATCAACTTTATCATGGTTTTGAAAATTGATCCACTCTATATATATATATATATATATATATATATATATATATATATATATTCTAAATTTATTTTTTTGTTATCTTATCTTTCAATTTATTAACCTAAGCATGCTTTAACATAAAATCATAGCTTATTTTTAACATAACATCAATAATTCATCACTTTAGCCTAAGCATATGAACTAGGGTTTTTCAATCTCAACACAATTCCTACAACTAAACCATCATTAACTCATTAATTCCACACTAATTCATCAATTCTTAACTATAATACCAATATTCATCCATAACTATTACAAAATCCATAAAATCCTACAACTAACATGCTCAATAATTTCATAAATATATAACAAAATTCATGCTTAAAGATTGAAAAGAGATTAGAATCATACCTTATTTAATCTTGGGATCAAGCTTAGAAATGAGAATTTGGAAGATTTTAGCTTAGAAAATTTTTGAAACTTAGTGTGTGTGTTGTGTGTGTGACCGTGAGTTTAGAGAGCAAAGTGAGGAATTTTAGAAAAAAAATTATTGTGTAGTGATAGCATATTTATAGATCAAATTTTATTTTCCTTTAGTTATATGAAAGATTATTCACCATTCCTATTAAATGCTTATACTTGCTCTCCAGAAAAATTAAATGCAAGTGCTTAGTCACTTGCTTTCTAAAAATGCATATATATATATATATATATATATATATATATATATATATATATATATATTTATGTAATATTAATAATGTAGTATGTATATTTACTTTCTATTTTATGCTATTAATTACACATATATAACTTATATTCTTGATTCCTACTTTAGGACATATTATAATTATACATTCATATAATTATATTTACTATATAACATGAAAATATAATACTCAAAATAGCAAAATTTAATTTTTCTTACAATTATAGAATTTATTTGATCATTAAGATCAAATAATCAATCATAACATTATTTTAAATTCTTAAACAAAATCTTTCATTCATAATTTTATAATTAAGTTGTTAATCATATTTTATTTTATTAAGAGTTATTATGTATTTTAGATCATAAGCATCTCTATTTTCTTTTTGATTAAGGATGCAATGCCCTATTTATCCTTTAATCGTTAACTAATTACTAATTAAAAATTTTGGGGTATTACATATATGGTACAATCCACCAATTCTAAAAAGACATCATACCTATCTAATGACATGATACCTATTCTATCAAATTAAAGAGACAGAGACATTTACATCTATCAAGCAATCTATCAAGCATCTTAATAATGCTTTAGTATACTTTTTTCACCTAATCTATCACACATCTTATATAATGCTTTAGTATACTTTTAATCATCGAGATTTAACGTATAAAGTTGTTGCATTATCAATTATGCAACAACATGTTACATATATATATATATATACAAATTTGGGATAATGCAACAACTTTATAAAATAAGTTGCGTGATCCATTTTATATTTTTAGTGGGATCCATATAAAAGTTGCTTTTGTTTTTTTTTGGTATCATGGGGAACCCGCAGTCGCTACCTTAGGTGCGCACTAGGTAAACCTCACGTTCATATGCAACAGCCTGCAAACCACACAGGACAGGTAAACTACATTTGAAAAACCAGGTGTGATAGGCTCAAACCCATAGAGGCGTTTGGTGGGGTTCAAACCTGTGACCTCTCGGTCACGGGAACTCACCTTAACCATTGAGCTGTCCATAGGGGACAAAAAAATTGTTTTTCTAGGTATATGATTGGAGAAAAATATAGAAAGAAGTTGATGAATGTTAAAAACTAATGTGGCACTTATGTGGCAGTAAAGAAGTTTGATTTTAGTTCTTACCATTGAAGTTACCCTTATAATACTCGGGAATAAGTGTTTTGTGATTTATTTTTGCTCGCTCTCGAAATCCAAACCTTAAGGGTGCATCCTTTTAGAAAGATAAGGATTAATATGTTTGAAATCTCGATGCTATCTTGAGAATATAGTCGTTGGTGGTGGATTTAGAGTTGTTGAAATTTGTAAGAGTTCATCACCCACTAATAATTGGTTTTAGTTTTTCACTTGAGCTACATTAAGATGCCACAAAATTAATTTGTATTCATTTTTATTTTAATTGAAAGCGTATTTTTATTTTAAATTGTATTTATTTATGTGTTTGGTACACTATATTCCTATCTCCTGTGATATAAATGTCATTTGAATAGAAAGGATTTGCCGCTTTTCCCTTTTCTCTTATTAGTTATTACTTGTCTTATAGATCAAGAGCCCATTTGGTAGTCAAAATAAACTCAAGATAGGGGATATATCTGACCTAATTTATGTATTTGGTACACTATATTCCTATCTTGGAAGCTCGTTTTTAATTCAAGGGCCCGTTTTAATTCACTGCTACACATCAGAAGACGCATATATCGTTCTCCTGCACATGGGTAATCCAATCAACACAGTAACAAGCAGATTAGGGCTTATTTTACTGCCCTACCTCCTTCTACCGTCTGCCCTTCCCCAACCCTGTCGCCTCCCCATTTATGTACCTCAACTCAATGCAAAGTTTTTAATTAATCCTTCCCCTGCCTCAATAAAATCCTTTCCCGTCGCGTCACCGAATTATCCAGTGAGCTTCATCGTCCAAGTTTGGTCCCGAGGGCGTTGTACCGTGTAATAAAATTGGAAGCCATGTTTTGCAGGATTCGCAAAACAAACTCAGTTCCTTTGCGAAGCTTATGCTTTATAATTATAGGTTTCAAGGTTTTTAATTCCTCAACTTGATGGGGTATCTATGTAGGTATGTATGTATCTAATTCCCAATGTTTTGCTTACAGTTAACCTCCAAAATGAGCCCTACTCTTCAGAAGCACTTGCGCCTAGGATTTTATCACAACCGTCTTCTCTATCAACCATCTCTGTGCACCAGGTCAGATATTCTCTAGATTTCTTTCCTGTTTCGTATATCGCTTGAATCCAGTTCTGAGGTTGGTGGTTTTTTGATGTGTCAAACATGTATCTTATGTGTTTTCCCAACATGTATTTTACCTCCAACAAATGTCTTCTGTTCACCCCAAATATTGCAAGCTGAATTGTTTGCGCTTATTGTGAGTCTGCTGTGTGCATACGCGTTCCTCGGAGTTAAAATTTACATGCCTCTGGATCGAGTTGATATTGCGAGTGGATTAGTTTGCTTACCCTGCGAATGTGTTTGCTGTTTTGGAATTTTCTTGGCAAACATGTTGGGAGTTGTATGTGTTGTTTTTACATTTTGGGAATAATTGTTGTCTTGTATACATGGGGCTGGAATAATGATTTTGTTGTTTTGTATTCATGGGGTTCTTGTCAAACATGTTGGGAGTTGTATGTGTTGTTTTTACATTTTGGGAATAATTGTTGTTTTGTATACATGGGGCTGGAATAATTTCATGTTGCTGTCAAGCCCATCTTTGGAAATGTGTATGCTCTTTTTACATGTTGTGAATGTGTTTGTTGTTTTTACAATTGGGGTATGTGTTGTTGTTTCACCAAAGAGGCTGAATGTGTTTCTCATCAACAACATTTGTGGAATCAGTTTTATTATGTTTTTTACTCTTGGGATTGAGTTTGCTTTTTTTTCAACACATTTTGGGAATGTGTTGCTGTTTTTACATGGGGCTGGAATGTGTTTGCTGTCAAACACATTTTGGGAATGTTAATGGTGTTTTTACATGTTGGGAATTTGTTTGATGTTTTTTCATTTTGTTGTCAAACATCATGGGAATTTGTTTTTACATTTTCTGTGTAATGCGACTCGATGAGTTTGGTAGAAAGAGCCTGATGTATATTGAGTATCTCTGTCAAACTGCTGAGCTTCGATGTAAATCTTCGACTTTAAACTTACTCCCCATTGAAAAGAAAGGTTTTGCCTCAACATTCAGATTTCTGCATTCGACTCCACTCCTGAGATACGAACTTCCTTGTTTCATTGCTTTCCCATTTGGAAATGCCCATGAATGTTATGTTTCGGCATATGCAAAACGGGCCCAAATAATTCTATTGGAATTTTTAAAACTACTAGTCAGATTGAAAAATTCGAAAGCTCGGTATTGGTCCTTGCTCCACTCCCATACAAATATAGTGGAAAATGCGGAAGATGATGCCATAAACCTAATCTAAATATTAAAAATCTTTACAAGCAGACCTTCAGAATCAAATCGAACAAACAAAGTACATAACTGAATGTCTTCTGCATATGTTTGAATAAAAACACACCCTTATCAAGCTAACAATCTATTTTCTGATCTCAATAATGATAACCTCTGAAGCATGGGTACGCCTGGGAAGGAGGCGTACTCGTCCCAGGGACGGGGACGGCGAAATACGCCGGAAATACGTCCCCGGGGACGTTTGACTCCAAAAATACGTACTTTGACTTTTTTTTAAAAAAATACGGTCAAAAATACGTTTAATTGAAAAAAATACGTAAACCCTAATTTTGGAATTGCACAAAACGTGCCTCAACCTCCCTCTGTCTCACAAATTGACCTAATTCGCCGCACCTTGTATCGCCTCTGCCTGGGTCGCCGCCTCTGGGTTCGCCGTCGCCTGGGTCGCCATCGCCGGAGGGTCCACGTTCGAAGGTTCGACTGGGTTCGCGTTGGGCTCGCGCCGCGCGCGTCGCCGCTTTCTGCTCACCGCCGCCGCCGCTCGCGCTCGCGTCGCGCGCGCCGCCGCCGCCGTCGCGTCGCCTGCCGCCGCCGCGTCGCGTCCCCTCGCCGTGCCCCCTGCTCGCCGTCGCTTCTCGCCTCACAACTAAGTAGCTACATCCTATGTTTATTTTGTTCTTGGTTTGTAATAAATGCACACCTTTATTCATGGTCAAGATGCACTGTAGCAAATAAATAAATTTTGAATTAAGAATAGAAAATAATGACCCCACTCCATCATAATGTTCAACTTGCTTAAAACTTATTTGCTATGGATTATTTATTATAGAAAATTATGACATATTTGTTATGGATTATGTGGTATTTGCATATTTTTTGATAAATTATTGATATTTATTATATATAGAATATATATTAAATATAAAATACAAACGTATTTTTGACGTATCGTATCTTCATTTTTAGAAAATTGACGTATTTTCGTCCCCGTATCGTATCGTCCCCGTATTTCGTCCCGCCCCATGCTTCCTAGATGATAACCACATTTGAAACTTGAACGGAGCTGTCAAAGTAAACTACAGCTCACAAAATCTGTTATTTGGCGGGAATTGTTGTTTTAATCGGATTAGTCAAAATACTTTGTCTTTCTATTCGTGTATTATTCGAGCATACACTTTGTTGTACTATTTTGTAGAAAAAATCGAGGAAGAATTCCACGATTATATATTCTATTTCATATGCCAATCTTAATTTCAATTTGCTTGTTAATGGAACACTCCAAGTTTTGTACGTGACTGTGGACCTTGATATTGAGTCAGAAATAATTAGTACAAGTGCTGAATTTATGTCCAGGTGTTGTTGACTACTGTATTCCTTTGACCGTTAGTTTGGATACATTTTTTTGCTATTCAGTCTTAGAAACATGTTTTATTCTCAGACTTTGTGTTAACTTCTTTTGTACACTTTTGCTTACCAATTGAATACTCTATGGTTCGACCGGATGTATTTGTCTATTTGATTGGGACGTTTGGTTCCTGCAATAGTTGGGATTGGACGATTATGATTCCATCACGCAATATATGTGTGGGCAATCATGATTTAAAAGGATGACATCACTATCCTTTTTAATGTTGTATAACATGTTTTTGTTTCAGATTTGTACAACAACTAGATTGTTCCAAACTAAGACATGCCGCCTAATGGTGATAGACTCGCATCCTATTACTTATTGATAGAGGAGATATTGCATGAGTACGTGCGCGATATATTTTGTGTCATTTATCTCCTACTTAGGATAACAACTAGATAAAGAAAACGTACGCACTAGGGGTGAGCATTCGGTCGGTTCGGTTGAAAACCGAACCGAAAACCCAAAACCGAAAAAACCGAACCGTTTAATAATTTCAACCGAACAAACCGAAATTTTCTCAAACCGAACCGAATCGAACCAATTTTAACCCGGTTTCATATATTTGGTTAATAGAACTTTAAATACTACTTGATAAATAAATTAATCCGAAAATGATAAAATCATAAATTTAATATTCAACAATCTAACCTTAAATTCAACAACATTCATACCATAAATCCAACTATTAAATACTAACAACATAAATCCAAGGATCAAACACCAACAAAAACTAGAAAAAAACAAAGTTGCCAATAACATTAACAAGATATCAAACTTAAGATGAAAGAGCCCATTGTGCCTTTGTTGAGAGCTTTTGATCCATTACTCACGCACACCTGAAATATTGTGAAGAAAGTCACAAATATTATGAACATAAATCTTAAGATGCTGCACCATATTTAAATTCCATATTAGTTATCTAATTATCGAATTCACATAGGGCCATCTTGAACAACAAATCCGGACCCCAATCGGACATAAAAGAGCACCACGAAGAAAAATATTAACTTAATCAATTCCAAAACAAAATACGGACTCAAATCATGCTTAAGTTTCACATTGGAACTCGCCCATTTCAAATTTCGTAAATCGACTATAAGCAAACACTATAGTTTCCTATTTTCGTGCTCGAATCAAAACTCAAAAGAACATAAGTTATGAATCAAAACTCAAAATAAAACCTCCAAAATATAAACCAAGATGATAACCCACCTTCAATTCGAAATGAGAGTGAGATGTGTGCTTGTCTTTGCGAGCACCGCAACCTGCAGGTTTCGAGTTGCAAACTTGCAACAGAGCTAAATTGATTTGGGGAATAAATCTTGATCTTGAACTCAAGTAGGGCTCAAAGTTTCATCCAGAGGCTGAGAGGCAGAATCGAAAGAAAAAAAAGAAGAAAGAAGAAAGAATCGTTCCAGAGGCTGAGAGGCAAAATCCCAATTCCAAAGTAATGAAAAATGAAGTCTGTTCACGTCTTGGATAGGGAATAGGGTTTAATAATTTAATATATATATATATATATATAAACTTCGGTTCGGTTCGGTTTAAACCGAAATTTTGGTTTACTAAACCGAACCGAACCGAAAAAATTTTGGTTTTCGTTTTTCTCATCCAAACCGAACCGAAACTATTGAAAACCGATCCAAACCGACCAAATTGCCACGGTTCGGTTCGGTTTTTCGGTTTGGATTCGATTTTGCTCACCCCTAGTACGCACATAGCGACACCATATTGTATGATTGAGCGGATTCCTGACCAAATTAAACACTTACATAGAATGGTAGGAGTTAGTGATATCAATTGCATAGTAAATCTAAGAATGGATCGGAACACTTTTGGCAGACTATGTCATATATTGCGACAACTAGAAGGTTTGACTGACAGAAAATATGTTAGTGTTGAAGAGCAAGTCGCAATGTTCTTAGCAATTCTCGCCCATCACAAGAAAAATAGAATTGTGGGCTTTGATTTCTAGAGGTCGGGTCAAACAATCTCGTACTATGTTCATATCGTTTTAAAGGTTATTTTAAAGCTTCATGGAATACTACTGGTCAACCAACGCCTGTAGATGAAGATTGCAATTATCCTAGATGGAAGTGGTTTAAGGTATCAAATTTATAATACATTAGGGACGTCAAGGAATCAGACATAATTAATGTTCTAAATATGATGAATATTTTTATCATACTTAATTATTTATTCGTTAATCTTATGTTTTAGGGGTGCTTAGGTGCATTAGATGGCTCTTACATTCCTGTTATGGTTCGTAATACGGATAAGCCCAGATATAGGACAAGGAAGGGTCAGATTTGTACGAATACCTTGGCTTTATGTGATCAAAACATGAAGTTTGTTTACGTCT
Organism: Salvia rosmarinus; assembly: GCA_036937905.1. Lineage (NCBI taxonomy): Eukaryota > Viridiplantae > Streptophyta > Magnoliopsida > Lamiales > Lamiaceae > Salvia > Salvia rosmarinus. Next base: position 21,479,809 of record CM072824.1, on the reverse strand, counting down.
TACCTGTATGGGAGGGATCTATCGTCGCGATTCAAGGGTATTACGAGATGCAGTAAACAGGGTTCATGGTTTGAAAATGCCAAAGGGTATAAACAATTTGAATTATTTATAATCTTTTTGTTTATAACCAAATAAAGTTTGTGACAATTTGCTACTCAAGTTTGTGGTTTTTGATTTGTGAACTTTTGTTAGGGAATTACTATTTGTGCGACAATGGGTATGCAAATAGCGAAGGTTTTTTATCTCCATATAAAGGTGTGAGGTACCACTTGAAGGAATGGGGTGCCGAGAGCGCAAGACCTCAAAATGCAACAGAAATGTTCAATATGAGGCACACTAAAGCCCGCAATGTGGTTGAACATGCTTTTGGCATCATGAAGATGCGGTGGGGAATATTTAGAAGTCCTATGTACTATCCCGTGAAGATCCAAAATAGGCTTATAATGGTTGTTTTTTTAATCCATAATTTCATAAGGTTTGAGATGGTTGTTGATCCCATTGAACAACTGATAGATGCTCTTCCTCCTCAAATTGAAAATGAAGAACAGAACGATGATGGAGATTTTGTTGATGCAGTTGAAACAAGTGTTGAATGGAATCGAACTAGAGCTGCAATAGCACATTCCATGTGGCAAGTATAGACTTTTAGATTGAGTACAAGCCTACCCCGGATGTATTTTAATGTTTGGTCGTTTATTTTGTCTTTTATGTTGTTCAGTAATCGTTCTGACATATCAAAACATGCATGATGTGGACATTTATGCCTATTTAATTATAAGATGCTCCAGTGACATAATAGTCATTACGTTTTTTATCCCTATTGTGATTGTCTCTTAGTTGACTCTTCTTTAGGCACTACATTGGTTTACAATTCTTGCATACCTAAATGGTCCTTATTGTGTAAACATTTTCATTATAATAGCCATGGACCTGATTCCTGAATGTCGGTGTAGAAGAGGAAATATAATATTGAAGTGTGCTGGGAAGGAGGCCATGCATTCGGGCCGCTACTATTACAAGTGTCTAGCAAATATCAAACATGACATGTATTTCTTATGGTGTGATGAGTATCACCAAAGTCATCCATCAGGTACAATTCCAACTTACGTCTTGAATCAGGCTTACACCCCAAAACTAGGATCAAACTCCACTCAGTCATCAACTAGTTTAGCAACTGATATGCGAAGAGCAAACGTTAGCACACCAATGCGTTTAAGGAGTGACATTGAAGTTTATATTGCCTTTATGTTTATGTCAATCGTGTTGATCTTGTTTGGAGTGATTCTTGGAAAATTAATATAGTATGTAGTTGCGTTGAATTTGTATTCCTTTTTGAACTTAGGATGCTATATTCCCATTATTATGCATAAGGTTATGGGAAATGTGATGTGCTTATTGGGAACCAGAACCTTATTTGTAGGGACATGTCTGTTATATAAATATTGTAATGGTTCATAATCGTTGTTCTTTGTCTGTAGTCGGTTTTACGTTGTGCATTGAAAGTCCATTAACATAGTAGTATTATCCAAAGGTATTAACATCTTTTCAATAGCATATTGTATGCACGGCATGAAGCTTAATGGGTGTTTGTAAAAAATGCATTAGACTTCAGAATTTTGCTAAGGCATTGATGCTGTCCAACATGAGCAGTACTTTCTTTATGATCGGCTTCTTGACCTGCTTTATTGGTTTGTTGTATGTACTGAAATTATCACAGCATATTGTCTATTGAATATCAAAAGTTGCTTGTCTTTGTTTTGCACGCCCCATATTGGTACGTATTCCTGTCTTTGTTTTGCATGCCCCATACTGAAATTGAGACAGCATATTGGTTCTTGGACACGCATTTATTTCTAAAAACCTGCACAGCTGAAAACTATTTCTATTTGGACTCCAGTGTTTGCTATTGAAGTGTGTACTTTAATAAAGTGTGTGTGGTTGCAACATGTGATAGCACAGTTTGCTATATGATTGTTACCCCACCACTTTTCCACCGATCTCCATCAGCTCCATTTTATGTGCAAGGTTGTATAACTATGGTCGGCAGAAAAGGTTGAAGCAAATGGATGCAAAATCCAAGAAACCACACAGCATGAATACACGGTTTTTTGCAAAGTTATACTCACACAAACTTGTCATTATATATATATATATATATATATATATATATATATATATATATTACTGTGGACATGTATGATTATATATATAATCTGTTTTATACAGTGACGAATGATTTTATCAAGCTAAGATTTTCTATCAAATTGCAGGATATTCCAAAGGATGTTCTATCAAGCCAAGATGTTAGACAATGTTTCATTTAGTAAGAACTTCTATAACTTTCAAATAATACATAAAACATAATTGTATCTTTGCAAACTCTAAACAAATGAGCAATTAATGAAAAAGGTTGTTCAAAAAAAAAGCTAACAAGCAATAATTTGTATTCCTTTTAGCAAACGAGGTTGGTATCAATCCTATTGTTTTACCTTATAATTGTTTAAGTGAGATTATGGAAAACTAGTTATTTTAAATAGTGTTTTGTAGCCAAAAATTTAAAGATGTAAATATTTCCCCACCACTTTTTTTGTGGTAATTGTAACTTCAACAACCAAATCCAACAGAAAGGGAAAACCTTTGATTTTTCAAACACTGATTCCATAATATAGCTATTTTCTTGCTTGAAAAAGACAAGAAAAATAAGAACAAAGTTTTGTGGTGTAGTAAAGAAAAAAAATCGAGCAACAAGAACATTTTAAATTTACATAATCTATTTGACAAAACTATTAAAGACTAGCAAACATGAAAATTATATCAGACTCCAACTATTGCTTTCGAGCATATATGGTTTAGTAATTTTTAGCAGATTTCGCTCCATTATAGATTAAAATTCCCGTGATGGCAATTCCACCCACTTATTGGATTTTCAATAGTCATATGGAAATAATGCAAGGTACTTTCGGCAACTTTAATAAAAAAAGCAGACTAAGACTAGATGAGGAGCCCACCATCATGGACAAAGGCAATAGACATTGGGGATGATGATATGTACAACTTGTCACGGGAGATGTTATTGGGATTTTCAATATGCTTGGTCATTGTGTTGAATTTGTATTCCTTTTAGCCCACCTTCTTGTAGCTATTTAATGTACCCCGCTTACTCCTTTTGCCTACACAGATTGAAAGATATATGCATTTCAATCCCTCCCACTAAATAAACATCATGCACATTCCACCCCAAGCTTATTTTTTATACACCTCCCTGTCAACAATTATTCAGCACAGAAATCAGGGAAACTGGGAATCACTTGATGTTCCGACTGATGCCTTGCTTGAGGCGTAAAGAGCTGTGTTCGAAAAGTTCCAAACTAGACTGAGTTGGAACGATGTTTACGAGAGGTTGGAAGTGTTGGAGACCCGTTATCGGACGTTCAAACAAATTATTGACATCCCACAGACTCATTGAGATATTTGCGGGAACTCCATCATGGCTGACGAAAAAATTTAGAAGACGATATTCAAGGTGAGATGATATGATATTGCGTGCAATTGTTTACAAATACTTTAGCTTCGTATTTTTTATACCATAATCGTAATCTCATACTTCATGCAGGATGTCGAATTTGCTAAGGCATACTATCATAATGGGGGCCTAAGTTTGATAAGCTCGCAATGTTGTTTGGTCACGATTCAATCAAACGTGAGGATGAAAACAACGTAATTCTTATAAGTAACTCAACACAAACCGGAGGGAGAAACAAGAACATCACTATTTATGTTTCGTCAGATGATGAAATAACATCTCCAATTCCAACACGGACTGCAAAATCAAGAAGTAGATTGCTTGATGATGACGGTCAGCCTAAGGATATGGAGTCAATGAACAATAGAGGGCATTGTTTTATGGAAGAAGGTATGGATATATCTATTTCTCATTATCCATTAACAAATGTTTTTCAGGCAGATATGACGAAAAAGGAAAAAAGCATTCGAGAGTGAGCTGCTCGAGCTCTTGTGCATCGTCAAGCCCATCCACATGGTGGAAGAACCCATTCAAATAAGTCGTAGTAATCCACTTATTGAATATGGAATTATCAATCCGTACGAATATTGTACCATTGATTGTACTTGTTTTTGTTTAACTTTTTGAAGCTTCTTCGCATGTTTAATTAACTTTGTAGTTAACAAAGTTAATCGTTTTCGCTCGACGCTATTTGTTGGTCAAAATTTCACGCACCACTTTTATCCACCATTATGTTTAACCTTATACAAATCACTACTATTTCCATTTTTAATAGTTTTATTATATATATGTGCTGCATAAATTCGATTTTAATATTATGGCGGCTTCCTAATTATGATAGTTGTTTGGTAATGTTAACCATGTCCACTCTGTATCTTCCCGTGGTTCATATAGAGGCTTGTGGTGGCAGTGATTCTACATTCTATTACATAAGTAACCTCGGGATTGCTAAGAATGATTTCGTGTGCATCATCTGTATGCTAGATTGATGGGGAACCGTCATCATGTAAACTCCCATTTGCTCCATTGTTACTGTGGATTTAATAAAACCGGGATTAAATACTTAAATGTCCTGTTGGAACTTGGAAGTCGTGACGCCAATTAAGGTGCCCTTGGAGTTGGAGCTGCTGGATCCGAGGGCAGTGTTCCCGTCTCGTTTCACCTAATATTGGTGAAAGGGGCAGTAGGAAGGTGAAGTTTGAGATGATTATTTAGTTGTGAAAGCTGCTTCTCGTCTCCAGCTTCTTGTTGCAAAGCTTAAGATGGCAACTATGTCTTGTAGCCGTTACTCGCGTTTTCTGCTATTAAATGAAGTACTAGCATATGACCAACCAAGCTAGTCGTCTGTCGGATACCTTCTTGGCGATTCTCAACGAGAGCTGGTGGCGGATGCAGTAAACGCCATGATTTTGTCCACAAACCCAAATGTCAAAGATTCCAACCTATGCATGCTCTCATCTCTCGAGAGACTAATAAGACAGGTTACGGCCTGCTTTCTGGAGAAGAGGTCCCTTAATGGGGATCGGGGTGAAGCTTTCCGATTGAGCAGAATCCTCAAGAGCGGTAGGAAAGTTTAAAGCCTAGCCTATGTGAGTTGCTGCTCTCAGACCAACCTATCGTATGTGCATATGTCGTGTGACCTCTTTCACAATGCAGCCTCTGGGCTATTGATAACATCTGGCTGATCCTATCTTCCATGTCGACGTAGTCTGGTTTGTGCGTAACCGAAGCTAGTAGCTGAGTGAATGGATTTGCATAATACTGTAGTTCTTGAGAGATGAGCTGCAATTTGTATTGTACAGGTTGAATTTTCTTTAGTTATGCCATAACTATGTACATGAAGTTTATATCTTTCAAACCAAATGTTGTTTCATGTATTCCATTCAAATGTGGAGTAACGTTGCTGCCTTCCTGCGGATTTGAAAATTGCAATGAGGTTGCATTTTAAGAGTAAATATTTGATGTAATGAATATTTGAGGGACAAGATTTAAAATTTAGTAGTTTCATGTTGAATAAAAGTAACATTTATCAGAACATTCACTCAATTCCTTTTTATTTGTAAATTTTGAAAGTGAGTGGGGCAACTAATAAGAGGGAACATCAGTTTTAACATTAGAAACAAAATCGATGATTAGGTTGACCCAATTTTCTGTTTGGATACACACATTTAAACCTTCCGCGGGGGCCTTACGAAGATGAAAATCCCACCAAGTAGAATGCAGCATCGGACTACTCATTAATTTGAGCGTCTACATGCAAGCGTCTGATTACCCGTTAAGTTGGGCGTCACATGCAAAGCATCTGATTACCCATTAAGTTGGGCGTCTACATGCGCGACATCGAGACCGATCTAGCCTACTCATACCCTTTATTTGGGAAGATATGCACTCGGTACAAAGTCTAAATGCATTAACGACTACAAATAGAGTTCGAAACCATATCAAGTCAATAGGGCTTGAGAGCTCGTTTATACCCCTTTATTTGGGAAAATATACATACGTATCGGTATAAATACATTTACGACCAAAGCGAAGTCTAGCTATGTTTGTACCTCTCGAGGGGAAAATGTACACTTAAACAAGTCTAAATACATTTATATCTACATACGAGGTCTACGCTACTCTGAAAACTTCATTCGGGCTTAGGGCTCGCGCTCGCGGAGACTTGCAGTGCAGTCGAACAAAATCTCGGGCCGGCGGTGTATGCAGGAGCGAACTCGATGCCTTCAACCCGGTATATAAGTCAGAACCACACGGCCTACTCGGCGCTCGATGCGGGCTCGGGGGCAGCAGGACTAAAGTTTCGACTCGGGGTCGCCCTTGCTCACAGGACACTTTGAAGCGGCGCTTGAGCAATCTGAACGCACCGAGGAATGGGGATACACCGAGTCACACCCGGCCTGACGGACGGAGGGCGGGAGTCTCGCCCCCTACACTTGCTCTTCCCGCCGACACGAGGTCTCGGTCGCGCCCAGCTCAGGAGGATCGCCTCACGATGATCCGCTCTCGGTAGGACCCATCAGCCGGAGCGCCGGCATGATCGGTGGCCGCCCTCCTCCATGGGTTCTTCTATGATCGGACCTATGGAGCCACATGTGGCCTCATTGCGGGGCGGGGCATCGTCGTTCTGGACGATCTCATCATCTCCATATACTTCACGATGGGTTGACCGGATCTTTGAAGTTCTTCTTGTTGGGCCCCTCCCATCTCGGCACCATACCACTGCCTGACAAGCTCGAACTCGGTCGTCGACTTTGGATATGGTAGTTCCACCAGCTCGGTGGATTGCGCTTCTCGTACTCCGCATGCTCGCCAGGCCCGGCTAGCCTCTCGCGATCGATTCAGTCGCTCCTCGCATTGTATCAAGCGCCCTTGGATAGCGTCGGCGGATAAGTCGCCCCACGGACTTCGTCATGCGGTCCTCAACTTTGAAACCTCGTTCTCGGCCGGGGGCGGGCCTTCGATCGACCATGCGGCTTCTTCTTTAGGTCGGCGGACGGCGCGGGCGGCGTCCATGGTCACTGAAACTTGGGTCATTTCGGCGGACGGCTCCTCGAAAAAACACCTCTTCGTCCTTCTCGGCAGGCACCTCGGACTTCTTTCGGCTTTGTCGGTCGTGATCAAGTCCGATGTACTCGGTGAAGTCTAGAAATAAACAAGACAATACACATTTCAAAATGTTGTTTTATTACTTTCAGCGTGGGAAATTATTACAAGGGCAGGATCCCTATCGATCCGTGATTCGACCTATTACATCGAGTCCATGACCTCGGGCTTGTCATGGGACCATGAACCTCCTGCTGCCCCTGTTGATGTTCTTGCGGTTGGCCTCTCGGTGGGAGCTCAGACCGCCTCCTGCTCCTCCTCCTAAAGCTTCTCGGCCGGCCGTGCCTCGGCAGAGGAGCTCCTGACTTCGGGATCTTCATCCTCCTTGCCTTTGGGCGGCGACCTCGGCCGTCGGGAGGTCGGCTGGGCCTTGAGCCTCCGGCAGGAAAGAGCCAACCCGGAGATCACCGGGCGTAAACCTTGTTCGGTGTCGGAGGTCGACCTCGGTCCGCCCATGCTTGACCTTATCGAGTCGGGCATGGCGACCATGACCCACAGTGATCGACACCACCCGGCTCAGCCACGGTGGCAAGATCGGCAATAAAGGCGAGAAGCTCTCGAACTCGATGAGCTTCTTGTGAGCCCTCGACAGGTCCACAGTCGGCTAGCCTCGCACACTCTCGTTCGCGAGCTCGCTGCCCATGCACGATGCCCCTCGTACCTCGGTGCCCCCGCCGCCATGAAAGAAATACCTATACGCGATGGGACACTTTGGAGGGCTGCTACCTTAAATTTCAGTAGGGAGGCGGATAGTACTCGCCATATGGTGCTTGACACTAAAAAGCGCATCGATGCCTCGAAGGAGAACTCGCCGGCAATGCCATGCAGAAATCCTAGCCCCTTCCACCGACCTAATGGAATTTGGGGTCGATTGGCAAATAGGGATCGGAAGTACTCTTGAAAGCTAAGATAAATGGGGCGGAGGATACCTAAGACCCGCCTCAAACTATCTACATAAGCGGTAATAAACCCTGCGGAGGGCCATCCCTATCGTCCGGTGAGTGAGCTGCCACCGCGTCCTCCGGGATCCGGTATTCCTCGCTTTTTAAGAGTAAATATTTGATGTAATGAATATTTGAGGGACAAGATTTAAAATTTAGTAGTTTCATGTTGAATAAAAGTAACATTTATCAGAACATTCACTCAATTCCTTTTTATTTGTAAATTTTGAAAGTGAGTGGGGGCAACTAATAAGAGGGAACATCAGTTTTAACATTAGAAACAAAATCGATGATTAGGTTGACCCAATTTTATTTTTGGTGATAAATGAATTGTTTCGAATTAGTAATATACATCCTCAACTTTGTAAACATTGGGATCTATAATGGAATTAGAATGTGGTGTGGACGCAAGTTGCGCTCCTTCTCTCCCCCTCTCTCAAAAGTTCCAGTTTTCTGCTATTAATGATTTATTTTTTCTTTTCGACCAAACTTAATTAGTCTAATTGTAATATATAGAGAAAATGTGATACTGGAAAAAGCAATCATCTTTGACTGTGAGAAAGGGAACTTCACTGTAGGATTCTTGATAGAAAATATAAATGGATTTTAGTTCAAATTGAGCAACATTTTGCATCTTTTCAAACCCTCTCAAAATTCCTTGAGAATCGAGATCAAGCTCTTGAGTATATATACGGCTCGAGCTCAACAATACCATGCTCGATAGACCATCCTCATTTGAAATATATATATATATATATGGGATGATAGGGTTGGTTATATATGAGAACGCAAATATTGGTGAGTACTTAATGAAAATAAGAATAGTAGCACATCTTTCAGATTTAACAATCGAATTATAAAGTTGTTGCACTAAATGTACAAATTTGTTGCATCAAATTATATGCAACAACTTTATATTAAGTGCTACACTTTATATGTTAAATTTGATGCAACAAATTTATATATTTAGTGCAACAACTTATATATATGGGATGTTAAATAAGAATCGATTCTTATTTCTCACCAATATTTGCATTCTCACACGATCTATCCCCTATATATATATATATACACACCAACAACGTAATCAAATAATTAGTCCCTTCCGGGTGAAAGTCATACTTAATTAAATCAAAGAACTACATACTCTATATATATATATATATAATGTTATATTATAGTTCAGCACAGATAATGTCATATTTATACATAGCTGGACGAATGGGATACAATCAGCATAGTAGTTAAATCAAAGAACTACAAAAGAGTCCAAATACACCACATTGTTCCTGCAATAGTTTATCTATACCTGAAATAATGTCAAACCTGGAGAAAAAATACACATGGTTGCTGCACATGCTGTAATGTGTTCGAGCAATGTATCATACATACGCAAACCCTTGCCATGAATCATAATCGTACTATACTTCGAATGCCAATGGCAAAGAAGGAATGCAAATTTTACCAACAACCAAACATAACATGGAGTATTAAACATAAGCTGCAGAGAAGTAGCATCAAAAGTGCTAACTTGTTTGTTTTCAGGTTTCAGCATATACACATACAAGTTTGCTTAGGTGCTAGGTACAAAAGCGAGAAGTGTTTAGCATTGCTAAAATTGAGTCAAAACAAAACAATTCCTTTACGAGCACGTACATTCGAAGTTAAACCACCTATATCCCTTTAGACTTCAGAAGACGCATCACATAATGTGGCCTAGCAGAATCAAGCAGCCCCGTGAATATCTCTAGACGTTCAATTTTGTCTGCCATGATCTCACAAACATCGAATTTATCATTCAGTGACAAACCAGGGATATTACCGATGAGATCAAACACTTCCTTTCTCGTTTTTCCCAAATCGAACTCATATCCAATCCGACTCGCCAAGTTCTCTAATCTCGCATTTGTATTGCGACTAATTTCTCCCAACATATCACAAACACTTTGTAGCCTGCTTTTCGTTTCTTGTCAGGTTGTCGCGGAAGCTGATCCCCTTTCTGACCTTGGCATACGTTGTTTTCCGCAGCTTCGTTTGCGAGTATATCCTCCAAGCTAACATGATAGTCACCGTCAATGCCCCCTGGCTGTATGTCATCCTTCTGTAGCAATTCATTTACCCCCGCATAATGTCCTCGGCACTATCTCCAGTTGCTCGGTCCTTACCAAAAATTTCTTTCCAATCATCGAAGAAGGGCCATGACTTAAAACGCATCAGACGCGCATTATTATTACTCTGAGAATCAAACATTGACATATGAGTTTCTGTATACACGGATAAGCACTATGTTTATCCATTTTGTAATATAGCTAAATGCATATATATACGGAAATTCTTAATAATGTCATTATAATGGAACTATCAACAAATTTCAATACATTCGTTAGATGCAGTAGCATTGCAGAATAGTGAAGACAAATGTAGTAGAACACTGGTCAAATAGAAGAGAAAGCATATATATACACCCATTTCCCAAATAATTTCAACAAGGAAAACTATAATTTTTAATTTAATTGACCGATTTACACTTGTATTTATTGTGTAGACTTTAAGGAACCCCAGTGTGGATCGCAATGCTAATTTAAATGAAGTACTACATGAATAAGTTGTAGAAAGTTGCAACAATCCCCGTGCAGAAATGACTTGTGCATGAATACAAACTTAAACAAATGTTAAAAACGTAGGTATGAAAGTTTACCTTGACAATTTGATCTCATAGATCGTTGTCACAGTCAATCATATAATTTCCTTTCAAGTTAAAGCCAACTCCACTTCTACTCAGCATTTGGCTAAGAGAATAGTAATTCTTCTTCCAAGTACTTAGCTTCGAGTTGATATGTGGTATTCCCTTCAAATCAGTTCCGGGAAATTCCTTCTTCATGGCATCTTCTAGTCTGTTCAAGTAACTAGCTCTAAAACCGTTGTCTGATTTCAACCCTGTGCAACAAGTTCCTTCAATGCTATAATAAGGATCCCCTCCTCTTTATGCGACCAACAACGCCTTGTCTTATCAGTTTTGCTTACCCTGCTACGTACCATATCGCTACTACTTGTGTCCATACCTTGAAAGAAAAGCAATTGACCATCATAACGGTTCATAAAGAAGCAACCATCTACAGACTCCAACTATGGAGTTGTATTATTAACTTGTACATGTCATTAAATCACTTAAATAGTCGTACGTACGGAGTCAAACCAGCCTTTTAGATTGATTTTACCAATTAGAGGATGTTGTGTTTAGCTTATCCACCCTTTAACGCAATTTAGTCATCAACATGTTTGCTGTCATTATCCATTTGTTTTGTAAAACATCAATGCAGTTCAGTGAGTAGATTATGTGTAAATTATCACTTCTAATTTCCAAAAAAAACTTAAGTTTGCTTGCAATTGAGAAAAAAAGCAAAAGTCATCATGGTGTGTAGCCACATCTAATGCAAAAGTAAATTATCATGCGAGTTGTAACAACAATGCAGTTAAGCCTTAATGATATGTTTTAAAATCTAATTTCCAAAAGCACATAACATTGGGCAAATTTTAAAACATGCAAAAGTGATCATGGTTTAAGTTATTCGAGTGAATAACTTACTCTCACTTCACAGTTAAAAGGAGTTGCATTTAATCCTATATGTTCCGGATGCATTCGAAGATAATCCTCAACATAGATCATTTGCGAACCCCACATATAATGCATTTAATCCTATATAATGCAAACGATAACCAACCTTCTTGACAAAAATTCATATCGCTATAGAATCACGGCGACGTGGCTACCTTCGCAATGATGTTGTTTTCTTTCGAGGAGAATGGATGTAAATACTTATTCCCGAATAGTTTTGGATCCTGTGAAATAGAAAGCGTGTTCATTGTCTCGGTACCTTCATGTTTAAACAATATACACCTTCTACCAATACACTTTGTTAATATCACCCAAAGCTCACAATTTAATTAACAAACTGTATCAAAGAATATTCATTTCGTATGAAATTTTAATGTAGGGTTCAGAACTCAACAGGGCATACATCACCAAAAGTGAATTATTTAATTCCTGAACCATCGTTTGCACTGCCTCAACATTGGAATTACATTCCTGTTTCTACAACTATTCAATCGAAACAAATGAAGACTTCACAATAAATCACATATTATAAACCGAAGACCTTGGGAAAAGAGGCTACCGATTTTACACCCCAAATGATAGCACGAGCATTTATAACAGGTTTAGTCCCCTTACAAGGGGCTGCATACACCAACAGAAGAAGACGCATAATTTTTCTCCAAAATGCATCTTTGATTAAACAAAATACGAGTTGGTTGTTATTTAAAGCTCTGAAATCATAAAAAAAATCTAGAGCGACTAGGAGCCTTAGCACAAAAATCAGACATTCAATTAAGTAGTTGATAACATACGTATACTAACCTCAATAATGTCTGGTTTAAGGTTTCAGACGGCGGCGAAGACCTCCGCTTCAAAAATGGAATGTGCTATGTAAGATATCCAGTGGTGATTACTGCGCTTTGGATTGGGACTGGCAGGCATTAATTCGTGTTGGAGAGTAGATCGCCCGTCGTCGGCGAAGATGGGTTGGATATATAAGCAGATGACAAGAGCCAAGATGTGGTCGGACAGTCCCTTGCTTCCAGTGCGTGAGGAGTTGGTTCGTAAATCGGCTGGCAGATGGATTGTGCCTGGGGTTATTAGGGCTTCTTTCCATTTCAAGTGAAACATGGTGCTTTTTTAGGCAGGAGGGTAATAATGTCATTATATTAGGTTAATTGAGCCAGATAACTTGGGTATCAAACAGCATGACAAGTTATCTAGGTTTTCTATGAGTTATACCAAACAACCAGATTGCTTACACATCTCAAACTTTATCTATCCCCTAATGTATCTTACATTATCCTATTCAAGCTACCAAACGGGCTCCAAATAGATTGTGTCGGCAGTCGACTTCTGAGTTGTCGACTTCTAAGTTTTCTCTCTCTCTCTCTCTCTCTCTCAAAGAAAGAAAGAATTAAATCAGCCCTGTTTGATATTGGGAATGATGAAGCACCTGGACCTGATGGGTACACCTCAGCTTTTTTCAAATCTACGTGGGACACAATATGTCCTGATGTCATCATTGCAGTCCAAGAGTTCTTTGCTACTGGACAGCTTCTTAAAAGATCCAACACCACAATCATTACTCTTATTCCAAAAGGTAAGTGTAACCCAACTGTTGTTGATTATCGACCCATTGCATGCTGCAATGTTGTTTATAAAATCATCACTAAGATTATATCTGCAAGAATTAGCCCAACGATCGCCTCTATTATCTATTCGGCACAATCGGCCTTCATTAAAGGGAGGAACATCATGGATAACATCTTCATGGCGCAAGAATTAATGAGGCAGTACACTAGAAAGCGGTCTACTCCAAGATCAACCTTAAAAATTGATTTAAGAAAGGCATATGATTCCATCTCATGGGATTTTCTTCGACGAATGCTTGGTGAACTTAATTTCCATCCTATTCTGATTAATTGGGTTATGCAGTGTGCCTCCACACTCAAGTTCTCGATTGCTTTAAATGGAGTCTGCATGGGTTCTTTTCAAGTCAACGTGGATTGAGACAAGGGGATCCAATGTCTCCTGTTCTTTTTCTTATATGTATGGAATACTTTTCTAGGCTTCTAAAAACCAGAACGGATGACTTGGACTTCAACTATCATGCTAAATGTTCAAAACTCAAAATCACCCACTTAGCATTTGCGGATGATCTTATGCTCTTTGGTCGAGGAGATGCTCTCAATGATTTTGCTGCTGCCTCGGGACTAGAAATAAATCCGAGTAAGTCACAGCTTTTTGTAGGTGGTATTTTTGGAGTCGAGTTGGACCGGATAAAAGACCTTTTCGGCTTTCCTCTTATGGTTATGCCAGTTCGTTACTTGGGGGTCCCTCTAGCCTCTAGCAAGCTTAATATTATGCACTATTCCCCGCTAATTGAACAAATTTCTTCATTCATTGGTTGGTGGTCCGAACGCATCCTGAGTTTTGCTGGACAATGCGAACTCATACGATCTGTGCTCCAGGGGATTGAATGCTATTGGCTACAGGTCTTACCTCCCCAGCGAATGTCATTGACAAAATTACTTCTATTGTTCGACTATTCTTATGGGGCTCTCGACGAGCACCTGTTGCGTGGAATGACTGGTGTCTGCCTAAAGAAGAAGGAGGCATTGGTTTGTGAGATCTCAAATCGTGGAATTTGGCATTGCTATCTAAGACTCTTTTGAAAATACAAAGCAAAGCGGACTCGCTTTGGGTACAATGGATCCATGGCCATTATCTTAGCTCAGTTGATCTTTGGCAGTGGGAAGTTAAGAACAATGACTCCCCCCTTATCAAGAAGCTCCTACTCATTCGTTATAAAATCCTGGATGCATCAAATTGCTCTTGTTCTTCAGCGGCAAGTCTGCTCGAATCGTGGTTTATGGGAAAGGTACTACCGATGCTTATGAATGGTTCCGGCCCAAAGGAGAATGTAAATTCTGGCACAAGTTTGTGTGGAAAACTTTCATCCTACCGAAGTTTTCCTTCACAACATGGCAAGCTCTTAAAGGGAGGCTTTCAACCCGTGATAGGCTTCTTACCTTTCTAAATATTGATTCTCTTTGTCCACTTTGTAATGAGATCCCTGAATCAACTTCACATCTTTTCTTTGACTGCCAGGTTACCTACAGGTTTGAAAAAATGTTAAAGATTGGCTCAACCTCCGTAGAAGACTATCAACCATCACTAGCGCTATCAAATGGATGCAACGTGAAAAATGCGGATCAACAATCAACCAAAAAGCAAAAAGAATCGCACTTATGGCTACAATTAGTAACACCTGGAAAGCTCGAATGCCCATATTTTTTATAATAAGCCTTTTGATACCGGTCATCTTATTATAAAAATTAAAAAAGATGTGTACTCTGTGTTATATTCATTATTTCCAATTGATATGGTTATCTCACGACTACCAAATGGGTAGGGAGCTCTCCCAACCCCGCCCTTTGGAAATGGTGCGAAAACTGCCTTCATCTACAATCACGGTAGATAAGAGTTGCTCTAAAAGAATCGTTCTGTTCGACTTCTTGGATATGACGCTAAGGATGGTGGGAAGTTTTCTCTCCACCAGCTGTGCACTTTGGCCTGGCTCTTTTCTTGATGTTTTCTATTCATACTAGAAAGTGTTCTGGCTACATATGTTTTGCATCTTCTGTGTGTGTGATGATTATTTTGGACTATTGTGAACTAATGTCAAAATACAAGGCTGCCAATTGGGCTTGTGTATCTGTACGATGTTGGTCTAATTTGACCTCTTTTGTGTTGGACGTTTTCCCCCTAGTGGGTGAGCTTTTGAATTATTCACAGTGCATGATTTTCTTGGGCCGCCTATTTGGTCTGTTTGCTATTGGATCACTGTTATACTGTGGTCCCCCCTCCCTCGGTTGCCTTGTAGTTGTTATCCCTTGTGTATGCCCGAGTATCGATTGTATAATTATTTTATTTATGGTATTTATTTATTTACCCAAAAAAAAGGGTAGTATGGTGTTGAAAAATTGTTGGTTGCTTTGCTTTATCAGAAAGGGTTTCATACCATTCCATCCTTGGCTTAAAGTTGAAACAACCATCTTTATATTCTCTCCACCCTTATTAACTGCTATTTTTTGGTTGATCCTTTTTGGCAGTTTTGTTAGAGAGAAAGGAAGCTCTACTTCACTCCACTTTGTCCTCTTACTCCTCTATCTTTCTTTATTAATTTTCCTTTTGAGTCGATTCGATTGGATATAAAGAAAGAGGGAGTTAAAAGGTGCTGCAATATTCTGTTTTGTTTTTCAAGTTGGAAGGGAAAGAATTAATATCAAGTCATTTTAATTAATTATTAATGTCAAGATCAATAGTAATGGGTATTTTAGGAGGGTGGTGGTGTTTGGTATTGGGGTTGGGGTTGGGGTTGACGGGCTTGGGGTGAACTGGGGTACGATGGCAAACCACAAGCTGCCGGCGAAAACGGTGGCGCAGCTACTCAAAGACAACGGAATAAACAAGGTCAAACTCTTCGATGCAGATCAATTGACGATGAGCGCCCCGTTGGCTCCGGCATTGAGGTCATGCTCGCAATCCCTAACGCCGACCTCTCTTCTATGACCACCTACAATCGAGCCAAGCAGTGGGTCCGCCGCAATGTCACCCGCTACAACTTCCAGGGCGGTGTTACCATCAAGTAACCACACCTTCTTCATCTTCGTCTTCATCATTAATGCTTAATTCTTGCTGTATTTTGTATCTTCTCTTGCTTTTATAATTACTTTGTTTTCCCCATTAATAGCAAGTGTAGTTTGCTGTAGAGGTTGAACTGTGGCTGCATCTTGGAACTTGGCATCCTTAATTAAAACTTGCTATTTGTTTCCAAAACCTAAAATTTGTCATGAAGCCATGGGGTTATATGATATTATATATGATGTGTATGTGTAGTGTGTTGATTTGATGATGGCCTCCAAATCCAATCCATTAGTTAAGTTTGGGTGGTTTGAATGTTTACAGTTAATTACCTTCGTGCAGATATGTGGCAGTAGGCAATGAGCCATTCCTTACATCCTATAATAACTCCTTTCTCAAAACATTCAGAATGCCCTCAACGAAGCTGGCTTTGGCGACTCCATTAAAGCAAGTGTGCCCTTGAATGCCGATGTTTACGGCTCCCTATAGAGCAACACCGTCCCGTCTACTGGGAGGTTTCGCCCGGACATCTTGACTCAGATGACTGAGATCGTTCAGTTCTTAGCCACGAACAAGGCCCCCTTCACAATAAACATTTATCCTTTCTTGAGTCTCTACACCAACGAACACTTCCCCGTTGATTATGCCTTCTTCGACGGGGTGAGTAATCCCATTCTTGATAATGCCATCCAATACACCAACGTGTTTGATGCCAATTTTGACACAGTAGTTTCATCGCTGAGAGCAGTGGAACTGGGTGATATGGAGATCATCGTAGGGCAGGTGGGGTGGCCAACGGATGGGGATAGGAACGCCAACATAAACTATGTCTTGAGGTTCTACAGAGGACTCCTACCAAGACTTGCAAGCAATAAAAGGAACCCCTCTTCGCCCTGGCTACATAGAAGTTTACTTGTTCGGCCTTCTTGATGAGGACGTCAAGAGTGTGGCTCCAGATAATTTTGAGCACCACTGGGGAATCTTCCAAGTACGATGGGCAGCCCAAGTTCCCCATGGACTTATCCGGATAACTATAAGACAAGTATTTGGTGGGTACTCAAGATGTGAACTATCTCCCTAAGAAATGGTGCATGCTTAGGCCGGACATCAAGGATCTCACCAAACTCGGAGAAAACGTAAACTTTGCTTGTACCTTTGCCGACTGTACCCCTCTTGGATATGGTTCTTCTTGCAACGGCTTAGATGCCAATGGCAATGCATCCTATGCATTCAATATGTACTTTCAGGCCTTAAGAGTAAAAAAGATACTGCCTGCGGTTTTCAGGGCCTGGCCATGGTCACTGATCAAAACATATCTCAGAGTAATTGCAATTTCATGATTCAGATAGCTACTACATCATCTTCCACAAGGTTATTCGCACAGCGTTTTGCGGTCATCTTACTTTTGCTCATCGTCTCCCTCTCCCTCTAGTAGATAGATACATTGATACTTATCCTTAATATTTGTTTCAGTCATTGATATTTATTCATATTCATATGTTTTGGCAATTTTCCTTATCAATCCAAAACGAGACTCTGGATTCAATTTATAGTAACATTATATTAAATTCAATGGGTTGGAAGCAATTTAAACAATCTTGGAACCTGCTAATCCGATCATTTCTGAAGACACCAGCGGTAGTAGTTGTTCTCTTCCCTTCCCCAAAAATAAAATTTCTTGAAATCGAAGCTTTGTAAATGTAAAGAAGGGTCAACCTTTCTTTATTGTCAGGCCATTCATAAGTTGTTTCTATAGGAAAGGAAGAATCATTTGCTCTTTCTAAGCGGTTTAACAAAGTCGTCAGATGAATCTAATTCAGTAAGCCTGGGCAGAATAAATCCGAGATTCTATAGGGAAGGAAGAATCATTTGCTCTTTCTAAGCGATTTAACAAAGTCGTCATATGAATCTAATTCAGTAAGCTTGGGTAGAATAAATCCGGGATTTATTGAACGTAAATCTATGCACGAGGCTATGCAAAAACAAGGTTTGTTTTCTTCTCTGATTAGAAGCAATGACGGATGCAATGTCGTGTTAAACAGAATCACAGATTCTGAGATTTTTTAATGAATAGGAGTGGCCATGTAGAGAGCGAGAGACACGATTTTAAATGGAAGACAAAATTCTTTGCTACTTTAAGGAGTCCTGCATTACTTTTTTTACTTTTTTGTTTCCCTTTTGTGCCAATGTTGTTTAACCCTTTTTATTTCTTTTGAGAAGATATTACTAACATACTACCATTTGAGTAGGGAGCTTTTGATAGTGATTGCTCATTTTATTCATATATTTGCAGAATATCTATATTTGCAATGAACAGAATTTGATCTCCAGAAGTAGCAAGAGATTAAAGAATAACGCCTACACAGCTTTCCAGTTAATTTGATCACAGCTTTACAAAAATAATTATCAAAGTGTTTCTAGCATTTCCCCAAGATAGATACTGTTAAAAAAGTAACAAATGCTCTCAAAAAGCTAGTAAGTTTGAGATTCTTCAAAATTTTCCACAGCCAAACAAAATGGAAGGACAAACACATAAACATCTTAAAGTAACAACATTTCTAGAATGCATAACAGTCCTGAAAGCAGCACACATCTAACAACTATATATTGCGACCACCAACTTAATCTTCATCCATCCCCGCTCCTGCAGGTGGCGGCTTTGGACCACCAGCTGGTTTTGCCATAATGATCTAAACAAAACAAACTTCAACATTCAACATGTCGATACCCAAAAGAAAAAGGAAAGTTCTTTTTTATTTTTTTTATTTTTTCTTGTCAATTTAATACAGAAATTTAAAAGCAGTGTCACGGTGGACTCGAATCCAAAACCTTTGGCCTCAGTCATTAACTACTCTACCACTAGGCCAACACACACACTAAAAAAAGGAAAGTTCTATATTTACAGATAGTGTATTACCTGATCCACACGCAGGACAGTACAGGCAGCATCTGCAGCATACTTTAGAGCAAAGAATCTACATGAAGATATTATTAAATTTCTTCCTCGACTTTATGTAACAAGTTTGAAGGGCAGGAATAAATGCTTCCACCAAAATTACAATTATAGTTTTCACTGATTTACATAAAGCAATCTCCTACTTAACAGTGAGTTTTTTTATGATTAAAACATCCCACATAATTTATCAGCACAAACTGTTATGCTAAACAATTTGTTTTGTTATGGGTATATTACAGAAGAAAAGTCAAACCCAAAGCCACAATGTTAACATTACTTTACTCTTAGAAAAAGAAGCTTACTTGGTGATGTAGAGATCCCATATATTCAAGGTAGACACATCCTTGCAGGCACCTTCCTCCAAATCAATGCCCACTTTGGTGTTACCAGATGCATGCTCAGCATACAATGATGATATAATTTCAATAGCATTGAGCCCAGCATTTTCAGCCAATGTCTTAGGTATCATTTCAAAACTTTCGGCAAATTTCGCTATTGCATACTGATCCAACCTGGATGGAAACAGCTTCATCTTAAACAAATCATTCTAATAAATAACCACTACAGCTCTAGTTTTGCAAATTCAAGACACTTAATATTAAGCAATTGTTTATAAACAAACCATCATAACCTAGGAAGGCGAGAATAGACACCAGATATAATAAGGCAAAATATTAGGTAGCCAGATTTGACCTAATGACCAACATACGAGTTGAGGGCATTCCCTAATTTTATTTGACTCATAATCCACACTAATAGCAAATTATCGAAGTGAATATACAAGGAGAACCACCAAGACTTGTGGATTTGGTGAATGTGATTAAATTTGAGCTGCACTCATAGTAATATAGGATAAACCTCTACAGAGTTTTAAAAATGTACTTGAATTTATTGATTGTTAGACAATCTTCAGGAGGTGCTAGCTAGAGAATGGGAATGGAATGGAAACTATGAAGCACCAATACGAATACGATACAATACGAAAATGAGTCCATTTTCCAAAAATCCAAATTCAAATATATTCAAATTACATTTTTATTTTTTTATTATATTTTTATATTTTATTAATAATTATATTATTAAATTCATATAGACTCATGCATATCAAAATAAAGCAATTAACTGGAACCGGGCAGTACATAGCTCAAAATAAGATGGGTTTAGAATCTTCAAGGAGGAATCAGTAATATTAATCCTAATCAGAAGGGAATCAAAAGGAAAACATAATTAGAAAAACAGAATGAAAAAAAAAACTGCAAAATCAAAAAAGACAAAGACAGGCTCAAGAACTTATCAAGGTGGCGGCCTGAGCAGCAAAGCAGACGCCGGATGAGGCGGTCTGATCGGCGGTGGCGTTCTCCTCCCGTGAGATAAATGAATGGTTGTTATCTAATTTTGCTGATTTTGATATCTAATTTCTTATTAAAACCCTAACTTACGTATTCGATTTTTGTAAAAACGTATTTGACCGTATTAATTATGTATTGCATTTATAAAAAAACGTTTTTAAAACGTATTTCAGACGTATTTAAAACGTCTTCGTATTACATACGTATTTGCTAAATATTGTGCCCATTTTGGCGTATTGGTGCTACATAGTTTGGTAATGATAATGGTGGGAAATAGTCAAATAGGTAGGTCTGGTGTGATGGTGGTGTGAAATCAGTAAGGGTACGACAGTTGTGGACTTGTGGGAAATGGGTAAGAGTAGGATTCCCCCCCCCCTCCCCCAACACACATAATTTGTGAGGGGAATGGCCAATTCCCCACTTTTGGGGGAATGAAGATGGTTGAGGGGAATGATTCCCCTACACCAAGCAACAACCTTCATTCAATTCCTCCCATACCCCATATCAAGCACCATAATTTCCATTTTGCTTCTTTAGATAAATCAAATTCAAGATATAGATAATATTGCTGAGATGCCATAAGTTGGGCTAAAAAAAGTGCGCCACTTCCCAGAGCAGAGGAAGATAAACATTTGAGCAACCATAAACTTGATATAAAGGTGATGTCAGACAAGTACCCTGTTTCTGTCAAAGAAAATTCTTTCAGCCTTTTAGCTAATTCAATCTCAGTAGCTGCTGCTCCGGGTATTGTCCGACTATCCCTGCACATTGCCTGGTGGAGAATAGCATACAAACTACGTTGAGCTGTTAAGATCTTTTAATAAACATACTATGAAATGGAAACTTGAGAATACAAGAAACTGATAATTTCCAATTCTCTGATGGCAAAACAAAAGAAAAGACATCCAATTGGTGAAAACCCATTACTGTTGTGTGAAAAGTACCTTGTATGAATTCACGCCATCATCAATCGCTCTTTCAAGATCATCCAATATGCTATCAGTGCTCCCTCGCAGCACAACAGTGGAAACAGAATTTCCTCCTTGCTCATTTTTTACAATTGTAACCTATTAGACAGTATAAAGAGTGAGTTAACAGAACTAAGGGTCAAAAGTAAGAGGGACACAAGCTAGTTCGCATACTCTTGCCCCGCCTATCTCCTCCACTGAAACAGAATCAACATATCCAAGATCATCTGGATTTGGCTGACTTAGCTTTAACTGCCCACATAGAAACACAGAATGTCAGAACGAGCACAAAAAAAATGTATTCTCTTGAATCAGCAATGCTTACAAGAGCAACTGCACCAGTGGTGCGGCAAAATCGCCGTAATTCAAATTTAGAGCTGATCTTTAACACCATGAGCCTACAAAATCATGTTTTGGATATTCAGTTACACATGTCAAGAATCCAACAAAGGACCTTATTGTGTAATTACATATGAAATAATTGTATCATAAATGCTAGTTTTGGGTGATTGGAATAGCTAATCGTGGTAGATGGAGGGAATGACTATTCCATAATTTGGGGAAAACGGATCCCCGTGGGGATGGAGATCCACTTCTAATACATACCAATCATGGAAATAGGAATGAGCATAAGAATGACCATTTAATTCTTATTCCATTCCTTGTACCGATCTCACCAGAAAAGGCATGGTATATATCAAGGATCATTCATGAAAACATGCAATGTGGATAAAGCACCATGAAGAAACAGTTTACTGAGAAGGATTCGGGCTTTACTTATAGCGCTCGCAAAAATGCAATGCCATTTCCCCTACAGCTGCTCCACTAACAATGACCTTTGCACCTGAATCTGCAACTGCTTTTATAAGCTCCTCAACCTTAGCTTCTTCAGTCTTTGCATAATTCTCAAGCTGCAAAGGAAATAGCCATGAGATAAATATGCATCAATTATATGAAATCATGCTCTGCATGCAACAAGACTTGGAGTTTGGTTCCATGAAAGCAGAAGTAATCAGGAGATAAAGTTATAAATTGTTAGTAAGAAATTATTCAAAACCTTTTATATATTAGTCATTAGAAGGTGAATGTAATTAAGCCCTATGAACAAATATAGAGAACTAAAAGGAAGCTGATGCTTGGTTCTTGGCTTCACTCAGATGGACAATACATAGAGCAGGCAACTACTCATGGGATATCACAAAGAATAACATGTATCAGAAACAATTATGAGGCGAAAAGGCATAGTGGTAGCAAATTCTTCAGAAAACTGATCAGAAAGAGAAATTATTGAGGGATACCTGATCAGCGCTATGAATAAGAACAGTTCCTTTTGTTTCAGTTGCAGTTGTATCAACACCCCCAACAAAAACTGCAACCTGACAAGTGATGACAATGGAACATTGTATTGTCTGTGGGCTATGCAATGAAATCCAGAAAGGTCTAAACAAATCAGACTTTCAGATAATGGATACCTTGGCATTCTCCATTCTCTTTATAGTTCCCACAGCATCAGTTTTCAAAACCATGCCCCTGACTACTAAAGAATTATTCAAACCTCCACCCAACAGCTTTGCAACTCGTACATTATCCACATTGAAATTTGCAGGGTTATTGGGGCAAACTTGTATACAAGCCTTCAACAAAAAAAGGTTGTCATGATAAAATTACATGCAAGCCTTCAACGAAATCTCATCGGTGGTGAGAAATATGGAAACTTAATTACAAAATTGCATTAAACAGTAGAAAGCAAAGACTTACCTCAGCAATTAGAGTGCATAACTTCTCCTCTTGTCCAAATTGTTTACTTGCCACTGAGGATCTCATTCGTGAAATTACTTCATCTCTGTCTCTCACATTCATATTCTCTGAACCTCTTTCAACCAGTTCCTCGAGTACCTCAATGGTCTGCAAAAAACAAGATACTATGTTTAGCATCAACATAAAAGCCACAAAACCTATTCAATCGGTGAAGAAGAGATTGCCAATGTCAAACCTTATTAATCGCCTTTGTGTATCCAACAATGATCTCACTTGGGTGCAGTCCCATCCTAATAAGCTCTTCAGCATTTTGGAGAAGCTCCCCAGCAAAAGAAACAGTCAAATTGGCTCCATCCCCAATTTCTTCTTGCTGTGCTTTTCCAGCTAAAACCAAAAGCTTGGCTGCAGGATGCTGGACCTCCAGCTCATTTACAATTGTAGCGGCATCATTTGTGACAAAAAGCTTATCCAAATGATTGATAACCATCTTATTCATACCTTAACCAAAGAGAGGTATACGTGAGAAGAAAAATGGATGAAGATTGCAAATATCAGGACTGATGAGTTTAAGAGCTTTCTTAAAATTTATAAATGAAAAATTAGATTAGATCTCCAATGGGAAGTAATAGGAATGTTAAATAAGGACACACCATAGTCCCCATTCTTTTCCGTCAAAAGGAAACATTAATTCAAGATATGAAAAAATGAAGCAAGAAAGACATTATTTTTCCAGATAGAGTGCAACTATAATTCACTAAAGCATTTCCTCAAACGCTTGCTCTGCGACGGCGATTCGAGAAACCAAGAGCGCCCAATAAAAAACAAACAATTACAAAATAAAATCCTCGATTAAACAATAAGACGAAGGGTTCCCGTAAATGAAATATACAAAGTTGAAGACGAAAAATGCGCAGAGACTGCAACACTTGAATCTGACGAGATTCCCACTAAGTAGATTAAAACCAAAAAACCTGAACACTCTGTAAAGTATGCTAACCAAGTGGAGGTGGCATTTACTAAACAAATAGAGAAGGAGCACGGGAATGATTTGAGAGAGAGATACCATTGGGGCCGAGTGAGGTGCGAGTGATGGTGGAGAGCTGCTTGCAAGCGTCGATGTTCTTGATGACGGCTTCGTCGAGGCCGGAGAGATGGCGATGGCCCTCTTTGAGCATGGACTGTATGCCGTAGGGCTGCATCGAGAAACCTACCATTTTCGTGTGAAAAATGAAATGAAATGCAGCAACTCTTTCTCCCGATCTCAGAACAGCAGCAGCAACAACCCTAGATGAAAATGAATGAACCCTTCCGCGCCTTTTCTACTTTCTTTTCTTTCTCACATCGGGCGAACGTACTAGGCTTTGGCATTTATTATTATCAAGTGTTGCACTACAGTTTTTTCTTTCGAAATAAAAGTTTTTGTAAATCAATTTGTACATTTTTATTAAATACTAATAATAAAGATACCAAAACAATTTAGTATATGTACAAAGTATTTTGATTATATATATATATATAAATGTTATGATTTTTCTTTTACAAACACCACTATACATACATTAATTTTTCTAGATATTCGAATCTCCAATCTATTAATTGAGAAAAAAGAAGAAGCATCCTACTATTAAAAAGTTGTTCGCATATAATTTCTAAATTAAGTTAAACATTTACTTCTCAGACATAATCTTATATCCTATAGGTATGTTAGCACCAAATCTAAAAGTTTCATATATATATATATATATAGGGGTTGGTTATGGTGAGAAAGTTCCTTAACGCATTTAAAATAAGAATAAGAAGACATTTTTCATATTTGTGTACCACAATCGTAATTACTATATCGCACATGTTAGTTTAGACATATTTCATCCATTCGTAACATATGCTAAATATATTAGTTTAAGACATCTTTCATCAGAACAGAAGACAAGAAGAGTTATAATGTTGCACAATAATCTGTAGTAGACACAAAATACAAAATCAGAAGACACCCGAAAATTAAATCTCAACCATTGATATAGCAAATCAAAGGTCCAGAAGCATTCTTATTTCCTACCAAATTATTCATTCCTACCTGATCCATCTCCTATATATATATAGAGAGAGATAGTATACAAAATATTCTCATTGCATACGTTTTATATTTGTTTTATCATCTTTAATTTATGTTTATAATTGGACATTTTGAAGAGTATATGCAAAAAAGAACGAATATATGAACTATATATAGGATTTTCAATTATTCAATTTGGTCCAGAAGCTTCTGGATGATGAGTATTATATTTATTTTCTTGTTTTCCTGTTGAGTTTAACAACTGATAACCATTTTTAAAATGCGTAATAATAGTTTTTTTTTCTTAAAAAATAATTCAATATTCTCTTATTCTAAAACTTAAATAGGATGTTTACATCCTCCTGAAAAGAAAGTTGATCTTGCTTCTAATATTTAAAAAAAAAAACTGAGCATGTTTTGCAATAAGGTATGGTGTGACATATGA
Source organism: Salvia rosmarinus (assembly GCA_036937905.1). NCBI lineage: Eukaryota > Viridiplantae > Streptophyta > Magnoliopsida > Lamiales > Lamiaceae > Salvia > Salvia rosmarinus. Next base: position 21,453,965 of record CM072824.1, on the reverse strand, counting down.
TGAAATACAATTTGGTGATGAAAATTCACATTATTAATCCTAATAATTTTATAATCATGTTAATAAATAGTTCAAATTTATTTTAGACAAAATCATGTTTATACCAACGAAGCCGGTGTCGAAAGATCTATTTGGGCCTTGCAACTCATGCATTCATTTCGAATTCCTTTGTGAAAAAGTTAGTTGCAAGTTGCTTGGTTGACATGCCATGCCTGAGTCCGATAGATACTACCAACCCTGTGCCCAAGCATCGTGCCCAAATCGTGCCCAACATAAATAAACTTGATATGAAGCTCGCCCAAACGAGTCCGCCCAAGAAAGCTCCGGAACCAAGTGGGAAGCGTAAGATTCGGTCATATCTACGAGAATCCTAATTAGAGAGAGATAGGATTCAAATCCTATCTTAGAATAGATCTTGATTCGAGATCTAGTTATCATAATCGTATAAACAGAGGATAGATTAGACGGAAAGGCCGCCACACTCTTTGTAAATCACTCCTCATATTATCAACACGCAAACTCTCTCTCTCTCCGTGGACGAGATCTTATTCATAGATCGAACCACGAAATCTTTGGTGTTCTTGTGCATTTATTTTCCTAACGAAATTAAGATCGATCATCGGCGCCATCCGTGGGAACGAAAATTTTGTGTTTTCGATCAACCATTGTTCACTGTGGAATCAATCACGACGATGTATACCGAAGTCACGCATCCGTAGTCACCGCCGGCAACAACAAAGAATAACGGCGGTCGGACACGCCGAGCTCACTGAAAAGCCCGGTCCCGAATCGACTCAAGCGGCATGTCCAAAGCCTCGACGAACAGGAATCCCATCCCGCATGAAGAAGCAGGATACCAAAGCGGGCGAGATCGCAGAAGAACCAAGGAGAACCTCTAGCTCCTCAGATAAACCTCGACGACGCCGTCGGGGTTTCGAGAAAACAAGGAGAGCTTACTCCAATACCTCGCCCAAGCACAAGGTCGGCCGCATCCCAAGAAAGGAACGCCAAGCCTCGTCTAAACACAAGGCACCGCGACGAGGTGGATCCCCCATCATCCAAATCATGGGCGCTCACACCTCCGCATAAGTCGGGTCCAAACCGACCGCGGGAGGGGACGAACAGCGGGAAAGGACGCCGCGACCGCCGCGAGGCCGCCTCACTACCAAAACGAGTTCGGTCGACGAACTCCGCCTCACTCTCAAGAGGGCGGTTTCGATGGGTACGGGAGGATAGTCACCCTGTTCTCAAACGAAATACTCGACACCCCGCTCCCAGACAAATATCGGGTGCCGAGCATCACCCCCTATGACGGACTAAGGACCCGCAGAACTTTCTCTCGCAGTTCCAGTACAATATGATCAACCAACGCCCGGCACAATTCATATGTGCAAGCTCTTCCCGAATTACTAGTCGACAACGCCACGGTGGTTCGACTACCTACCTCCGGGAGCATGGTTCCTACCGCGATCGATGAAGGCCTTCCATGAAGGTTCTTCCGAAGGCCGAGTCAAAATGACTTCGCACATCTCCTCACCTCGAGGCAAGACCAAACGAGTCCATCAACGATTTTATGACTGTGTTCAAGAAAGAAAGCCTCAAGGTCGCAGACGTGAACGACCTCCTCATCATCTCAACCTTCCGTAACGGCATCCACCGGGACCTTATATAAAGAGATCGCTGGCACGAACCCCGATCGCCACGGAGCTATGGCGATAGTCGATCGGTTCGCCAAGGCGGACGAGGCCGATAGAATGAAGCGCGAGGCGTAAAAAAGCGGATCCTCCGAAAAGGAAGAAGAAGAAGGGACGAGGAGATCAGTAGCCAAGGCCGACGGCACTGAAAGAATACGCCGCCCATGAGTCCGTGCTCGGACCGCGCAACACCTCTCGAACGACCTCAATACACCTTCGACGGGCCAAGGGCAAAATCTACGAACTCCACATGGATAAGTTCGAGAAACCTCGACCAATGACAAGGGGTCAAACGCCGAACAAAGGACAAGATCGCTCATTCCATGAAGATTACGGCACGACACGGAGGAGTGCCGAGACCTCATGGAGGATATCGAGATGTTAGTGCAGACGGGTCCCGAGAAAATACAAAGGGCATGACCGACGAGCCGATAAAGACGAGGCCCCTCATCGGCCGTAAAAGGAGGAAAGGTAAGAAGGAATGTGCCCCTAACAAGAAGACGGGCGGCGAAGACGAAGAAGGAGACGAAGAACCGCAATATGATGGAGTCATCTCCACTATTACGGGCTCCCCATGAGTCACGAAGTCCTCCTCGAAAGCCAAGCCCAAGTCCACATACCGACGAACCGCCAACAAGAGGCTCGGAAGGGACGAAGCGATCACCTTCTCCAAGACGACCCCGTGCTCGCGAGAAGTGCCCACCAGATGCGCCGGTAATCCGTGCGGTGGTTGCAAACAAGTTGGTGAAGCGCGTATACATCGACAATGGCAAGATCGGTAAGCATCCTTTTAAGGAATGCTTCGATAAGTTAGGAGTAGAGGAGACGCCTCGCAGCAGCGCCGCCAATTCAAGCTTCGCTCAGAGGAGACACGCCCGGATGGGATAATCGAGCTACCGTCACGGTGGGAAAGCTCGACGAGCTCCACCAAGGTGGTACACTTCTTCGTAGTGAAGGCCTACCGCCGATAACATCATACTTTGGGCGAGACCGGCCGATCGTTGTAAGGGCGGTATGCTCAACATACCACCGACGATGAAGATCCCCACAAAAGGGGTAGCCGTGATCCGAGGAGATCGTAAGCGTGCCAAGGAATGCTTACATGTCGCCTACGAGGTGCAGGGCTCCAACCCAAAGACCCACAGCATAGCAACTAAAGAAACCCGAGGAGTTGGAAGTAAAGAGACAACGCCTATCTCCGCAAACCCGGTGGAGGAGGTCACGCTATACAAAGACGAGCCACCAAGGTCGCCAAGATTGGCTTTACCGAGGCATCTAAATTAAGAGAACAGTTATCCAACTCCCGAGGGAATTCGAGACGTGTTTGCTTGGTCGCCTCGACACGACCGGGTCTCCCGTATCATCACCCATAAGCTTAACATCGACCGAGCACAAAACCGCTCGCGTATAACGAATTTTGCAGCCAAACGGAACCAAGTCATCCATGACGAGGTAAATCAATTGTTAAAAGATCGCACATTGTTTGAAGTCAAATATCCGACATGGATAGCCAACCCGTGATGGTGAAGAAAGGAGGAGGGGATGGCGAATGTGCATCGACTACACCGACCTCAATAAACATTGCCCAAAGGATTGCTATCCCTTCCCAACATCGATAAGAAGGTCGACGCATTGGTCGGGTTCAAGTCTTCGCTTTCTTAGACTTGTATAAAGCGGTATCACCAAGTCTTGATGGATGACGAAGACGCCGCCAAGACAACCTTCATTACGCACTTTGAGTCTTCGCATACGTGAAGATGCCATTCGGACTTAAGAATGCAGAGCTACCTATCAAAGAATGGTAGACAAAATATTTCACCCCACATAGCCGAAATGTAGAGGTGTACGCCGACGACATCGTAGTAAAAGCAGCGAGGAAGCCGCATGTGTCGCCGACCTCCGGATCGCCCTCGCTTACTTCAAAAGTCAACCTCAAACCGAACCCCAGTATGCACGCTTGCGCTCGTCCGAAAATTTTAGATTTGGGTTTCACAAGAAGGGTTAAAAGCCAACCCATCCAAGGTTCAAACCATTCTAGAAATGAAGATGTCAAGACCATTCACGATGTACATAAACCGACGGGCTGCATAGCCGCACTAAGTCGCTTTTTTCAAAGGTCATGACAAGCAACCGCCTTCTTCAAGGTACTCAAAAGGCTCCTGAGTTCTCCCGAATGATACACATAAGTCCGCTAATATCTCAAAACTACTCGCCAAACTTCCTACTCGTCTGTCCGAAAGAAGGAGAGGTCCTTTCCTATACCGCCGCTCGGACGAAACAATAAATGCGCTTTGCACGAGAGGAAGGACGTCGCCTGTGTATATTTCATCACCGAGCATTAAAAGGCCCGTAAACAAGGTATCAACCTTTGAGAAGCTCGCCTCAAGATTAGTAATGTCGCAAGGAGATCGCGCCCATATTTCCATGCACATCCCATACAAGTCCTCACCGACCATCCACTTGCAAGTATCGACGGCCGTAAGCTTCGGGAGAATTGCGAAATGGGCAATAGAACCGGGCGAACACGATATATCTTTCTCGCCCGTCAAGCCATCAAAGGTCGCCTTAGCGACTTTTCGCCGAGGCTCATCGCCGAGAAACCGAAGCCCCGAGTCCAGACGACAAAGTCAAGCCGAACCAAAGGAGAAAACACCGAGGATTGCCGTAAGTCTACGCTGACGGGCTTCGGAAAACGGTATGAGTCGGCATCTGCTCCTGGACCGGATGGCCAAGAGATCACGACGCACTTCGGTTCTCATTCAAAATACGAACAACGAAGTAGAGTATGAGGCCTTGATCGTGTGAATTCGCCGCTCAAAGTCTTCGACACGAGCAAGAAAGTTCATAGTGACTCTCAAGTCATCGTAAGCCACATGTTGGGGAAGTACGAGGCAAAAAGCAGTAGGATGAAGAAATACATCGAAAAAGCCAAAAGCCTACAACAAACTTTCTCCCACTTCCAGATGATTCGCATCCCAAGGGAGCAAAATGGTCGAGCTGACATCTTAAGCAAATTGGCCTCGTCGTCAACAAGCCCACCAGTAGAGGAAATCCAACACCGAAGCATAGCCGATGCTGATGAAGGAGCCGAGGTCAACGTGGTCTCAGATGAAGAGCCAAATTAGATGACTCCCATTCGAGATTATCTGGAGAAAGGCGAACTGTCCCAGGATAAGCTCGAGGCCGGAGGATCTTGGGCAAATCATTGCGATATATACTGAGTGGTATTCTCTACAAAAGTCATACCTCCAGCCTCTCCTAAGGTGCTTGGGCCGAACCGAGCTGATTACGATTACGGGAAGACACGGGCGATCGTATGGAAGTCACATCGGACCCCGAGCCTTGTCAAAAAGGTCATGCGATGGGGATACTATGGGCCAACAATATTCAAGACTCACTTAACCTTGTGAAAAGGTGTCAAAGTGTCAAATTCACGGAACGTGCAAGGCTACCGCAGACCGACCTCGCCTCCAGACAAAGCCCCTCGCCATTTATGCAATGGGGATCGATATTGTAGGCCCTTTCGCAGCACCGGCAACCCAATTCCCGATTGTCGCGATCGACTACTTCACGGTGGGTAGAAGCCGAGCCCTCGCAAAGATCACAAGCAAAACGCCTCAACTTCGTGCTCGAAGAACATAGTATGTCGATTCGGCATCCTCATATCATTCTTTCTGATAATGGGACGCAGCTTCATCGATAAGATATTCAAAGATCGTGTCAAGAACTCCGGATCCAACAAAGTTCACCTCGGTGGCCCATCCTCAAGCAAATGGTCGGATCAAGTCACCAACAGTGACGATTGTGAAGGGTCTCAAACCCGCCTCGCCGAGCTAATGGTCTTGGGTGGAGAATTTACCACAAGTCTTATGGTCATACCGAACAACACCCTGACGACGAATCGGAGAAACGCCTAGGATCGGCGATGGAACCAAGTAGTGATCCTCGCAAATCGAAATACCGAGTTTCGCACCATTCACTTCTCCGTCAAGCAAATGGGGAAAATCTACGAACCGATCTAGATCGCTTCAAGAAAAAGAGACCCCACCTACATCAGGAAGCTCTTGACAAACAACAAGTAGCTCGGTATTACAACCAGCGTGTCAAGTCCCGATAGCCCGAGTGGGCGACCTCGTGTTCAAATAATGAAGTCAAGAAGCCGCAAAGCTCGCAAACTGGAAGCCACATGGGAAGGACCTTACCGGTCAAGAAGTCCTCGGAAAAGAGCCTATAAGCTCGCCCATTTGTCCCAGTGAGCAAATACCCAACACATGGCACATCATTCATTTGAAGAGATATTTTGCATAAGTGTCAAAAGTCGAGTCTTGTTCGCCTTTCAGTCTGTTAGGTCGAGTCCTAGTCTTGTCGCCTTGTTCCATTATCTTTATCAATAAAAATCTTTTCTTTTCTCTATCTATTTTTGTTTCGCATGTTTTCATTTGTCACTTATGCATATAACTCTTATAAAATTACTATACCCTCTTGGAGGATTAACTATACCCTCGACGGAGATGAAAGACTACCTTCGCTTAATCTGAAGACGAACTATAAACGCCGTAAGGGACCACCCTCCCGATAAAACTTGGCAAAACAGAACCCATACCTTCGCATGCGAGGACGGATACCTTCATTTATTTCGAGGATGGATACCTTCGCACGAAGACTAATTACCCTCGCTATTTCGAAGGAAGCTTCAGATGAGGACGGATACCTTCGCATTTGCGACCTAACTACCCTCGCTTATTTTGAGGAAGCTTCGCACGAGGACGGAATACCTTCGCTTATTTCGAGGACTGATACCTTCATACGAAGACAAACCACCTTTGTTTATGGTAGTGACTAGCTACCTTCACCCAAACAAGGACGACCTACCTTCTTATTGGTTACTGTAATTAAAGGCGGTGCTCTCAAGAGTTAACACAAAGAAAAATAATTTTATTTCAAAGTATACAGTTTGTACATCACGAGGACGAAGAGGTCCAGAGGCCGAAAGTCGAGCCAATCCCCAGCAAAATCGGGATTCAACAGAGCATCTATACTAATCCTACCTCTACCTCGCCCTCGATCCACGCTTATGAGCCCCGCCACCGACTCGGCCACTTGAGGACGCAGCCTCGCTAGATCGACCTCGGCCGATGACGCCCGACTGCTCCTTGAGGATCCACGCCGCCTTGGGCCATAGCTGCTCTCTTGAGCTCGCCACTCCGGATCTTCAAAATTCGAACAGTAAATTGTAGTCCCGGCAGTGCAGAAGCCCGTGAAGAAGAGGCCTCAGATCCGTCAAGCAGCTTCTTGTCGTGGTTGTCGAGCAACGACATTCTTATATATGCCTCGAGTCTTTTCAATTCGGCGAACTCGCCCAGAACTTCCGTGATTTCTTGCCGCATTCACGCCTGCACCTCGCACAACAGCAGCGGCCTCAATAACCTTAGCCGACTCGTGAATGGTCATCCCACCACTGTGGATGACTTCCTCGCACTGACGTGCTCCACAATGATCGGTTTGGCCTTATCCTTTGCAATCTCTAGCTTCTCCTCAATTTCCAAAACCGGCATGAAGCTCGTCCAATTTCTCTTGCGACGCCCTAAGCCCGACTTCGGCCTCCTCCCGCACATGGTCGAGCTTGCCCTCCAAATGAAGGATTTCAACCTCCTTAACTTCAAGAGCTCGTCTCAATGCCTTGACTTCGCCCACCGGAGGAGGCGAACCAAGGTTTCAAACAAACCAATACAAGAAATAATAAGCGCATTTCACCAAACGAAGATTTTATTAAGGCCTCAAGGCGTAATATCGTGCTCGAGTACAAGAAAAAAATTTATTTACAAGGGATCAATCGACCCCGCCATCGCCCGAGCTGCATCTCCTTAGTGCTAACCCGCCGCCGCCTCGGCGAGCGGCCACCTCGGCCTCAACAGCCTCAGCATTTCAGCCAGCCGCCACCCCGGCCTCCTTCTCGAACTTCAACGGGTGCCACCCGGCCTCCTCCTTAGTCAACTCGGCCATGATAGCTTCGGAGAGGATCTCGTCCACCGAGCAAGCACGGACGGACTCAAGCCGCCAGAGTCGAGGACGAGGCCGATCAACGACGGCGTGCTCTTCGACCGCCAATGAGAGACGAACATAAGACCGCACCAGCAAGATCGGCCTCCACCACCTCGTATCCATACTTATATTTATCTAAGTCGATAGTCATCGGCGACGTCATCCAGTATCGACACCGCCTCTTATTCAAGCCAGCTCACCATCTTGTTCGCCACCGAAAACTTCCGAGATAAAAAGCTTCTCAGATAAGCACCGAGAAGCTCCTCGCTGGCCGCCGCCTCGGCTTCCTAAGCTGGCGCCGCCCACTCGCCTTCAATCCGCTCACGCGGGCCGGCCCGCCTTCAAAAGTTATCTTGGCCGACGCCCGCCTGCAGCCTCAATCCCACCGACCTTCTCCACCACGGCCAAGGCCGTGGCCTCCTCTCGGCCGCAACCCGAGCCTTCTCCTCCGCCGATCGCCCGCCACAAGAAGCGGTCTTCCTCCACCATGGGCGAAGCGAGCCAAGTGCTCAAACGAGCCACGACATCATTTAAATGCCCAACAACAAGCTCGGACGCCGCTATCAATCGACCTTCACGCCTCGGTTCCTCGTAATAAAGCTAACAACGCCAAGCAAAGCCTCAACACGGATCGAAAAGTACAAAGACAAAGGCATTACCGGGGAAAAATGGACGCAACGGGTACCGAGGATCGCAATCGCCATCGTTGTAGGAGGATGATGCTTTCTTTTCGGAGCGGGAGATGCGCGGAGGCGATGAATGCTTCGCCGAGGCGATGCACGCCTACCGAGGCGATTAACGCCTACCGAGGCGAGGTCGCACTCTTTTCACCCTCTTCGAGGTGACCTCGGGCGAGTCTTCGCCGCCTTCGATTGCTCGGCCCTGACTCCGACCTTCTCTTCCTCGAGGAGACGAATTCCACTCTGTAAATAACACATATCAAGTCAATACAGAGCAACACAAAGATATTCGACACTAAAGCTAAGTGCGTGGCCTCACCGCCGCTCATCTGCAGCAGTTAGGTCATAGGGCTCACCAGAACCGCTAGTTCGCCTCGAGAAGACTTCGCCGACCGGACAACCCCGCCTAGAGACACGCTCCACATCGCCAAGCAATCTCCAACGGCCACATCGCCAATCTCTCACGCCCAATCGAATTTATAGAGTTGTTAAACCCGCGGAAGTAAGTACTTCTTCCGCCGGTTTGATATCTTCGACTTGTTTTATCTTAAATTTAAGACAGGCGCTAAGTAATACCACCCCGCACTAAATTTAAGGCTTAAAAATCTAAGGATGAGCCCACAGACTCAACGGGCGCTATGCCTATACGCATATACACCAAGGTCTGCCGGTGACGAAAAGAGTTCGGTGTTAATTGGGCAAGAGGATAGCTAAAAGTGTTGTAACTCACAAACATGGAAGGATAAGGAAGACGAAGACCACACTTAAGGTTGTCCTCAGATATCGTTACAAACCGCATGGGAGGAGGCTAGCCCTATCCCTGACGAGGGCAATTAACCCAACGGATTTGAACAAAAATTTTATGCAAGCTCTAATATCGCAGGAGTTGTCAAAATAGAAGGAAACGAAAAACTTTACCACAATCAAAGAAAGGTGGAAAATCTAATCTACACAAGGTAGCTGGGGAACCAAGAGAATAAACTTCAAAATCCACCGAGAATCCGGTGGTGACACTGTATACAATACGACGCCGAGCCGTGAGAATCGTAAGAAGATGACGAAGACGAGGAAGCCATAACTTCATCGGGTTTTAAGATTCGAGCAAGATAGCATCGAAACTCGAGAGGACGATAATGGCGACAGAGAAATTTTGGAACACAAGAAGTTTCGTAATTTTTAAATATTGAATGTACAAGTGATAGGCGAAAAGGCGATCACGGAAGTTATTCTCCCAATATGCGCTTTATTGGGAATCCGCTGCTACATTAAATACATTAAATGCGCATTAAATGCTATGAGGCATCCCGCTGCTCGGCCTCGGCTTCACGCCTCGTAAAGCGGCCGACCCAAACACTCGGTAAAATGCTTCACGACGGCTACCAAAGACCTCAAGATAACGCCTCGTCAGCGGAAGCCAAAGACCTCGATAAAGCCCGTCGGTAAACCGACCCAAACACCTCGGCATAATGCCTCGCCAGCGAAGCGGCCAAAGACCTCGCATAACGCCTCATCAAGCGGTTACCAAAGACCTCGGCATAAAGCCTCGTCAGCGGCCGACCCAAACACCTCGGCATAACGCCCGCCAGTGAAGCCAATAAAGACCTCGGCTTAACACCGTCGGTGAAGTCACCAAGACCTCGCATAATACCGCCAGTGAAGTTAATCAAAGACCTCGCTTAACGCCTCATCAGCGGTTACCAAAGACCTCGCATAACGCCTCGTCAGCGGTTGCCAAAGACCTCGCATAAAACCCTCGCCGTGAAGCCCATACAAAGACATCGACGTAAAGCCTAATCAAGTCAATCGACAAAATACTGAATTCAAGATATAAGGATAACCTCCACGTCACGGACACATCTTTGGTGAATATCCTCCAAACCCATCACGACCCTCCTCGTCTTTTGGGAGGGATATGATAGGATACGCCCAACTCCCAGCCCAAGCATCGTGCCCAACATAAATAAGCTCGATATAAAGCTCGGCCCAAACGAGTCCGCCCAAGAAAGCTCCTAACCAAGAGAACGCAGAAGATTCGGTCATATCTACGAGAATCCTAATTAGAGAGATAGATTCAAACTTATCTTAGAATAGATCTCGGATTCGAGATCTAGGTTATCGTAATCGTATAAACAGAGGATAGATTAGACTAAAAGGCCACCACACCCTTTGTAATCACTCCTCATATTATCAACACGCAAACTCTCTCTCTCTCCGTGGACGAGATCTTATTCATAGATCGAACCACATAAATCTTTGGTGTTCTTGTGCATTTATTTTCCTAACAAAATTAAGATCGATCAGAGTCTATTTGCTAAGATGCTGAAAGACTATTTGGCACTTTGTCTACCTAACTCCAAAGTTGGTTCCGTTTAACAAAGCTCTTTCCACTAAGCACGGTTAGCTGGAAGGAGATGGAATTTTGGCAAGTGTTAAAGAAAATGCACCAGCTCTCGATGGAAGATGTGTTGGAGTCGAGCTTGTGTTGAAAAAAACGTGTTTCTTATCCACCTGATGGGTTTCGTTGGAAACATATTGGTGTATGGGAGGATACATTTGTTAGGAATTTTTTTTAAAGTTTTTTATTTTGACAAGACCGATCACACAGTAGTAGTCCAAGATCGATGACAAGATCGCTGGTCGATTCGCTTAAGAGGTGTCTTATTCAGAGTGATATCAGTTAACAAACCTACTGACTATTGAGACAACTGGTCAGTTGGGCTGATAACTGATGTGTGTGCGGAATGTGGTGGTTACTGAATTTGCCTTACTGAAAACTTAAAGCCATTTTGAAACACTCACCAAATATTGATTAGTCAATTTTCAGTTTATATCTCTTTAGTATCAATCGGATATTGATAGATGGGTTCAAAACAATGTTGTGATGATGTGTGCTGCTGATGACAGTTCAATAACATGTAACATAGAAAGCAATACTGAAAGTAAATAACTCGTTGACTTTTACATTATTCGGAGAGATCAACTTCTACGTCCATGGACTGATTGCTCAGTCAATCCACGAACTTCAAATTGGGTCTTGTTAATGGGTACAAGAGTAAGCCTAGATACCGGTTCACCTTACAGTATCTCGCCTAACATGGCGTTCCTCATACGCTTGTTGGTGCTAGGAAACCACTAATTGCTTTCGGACGTAGCACCTTAACCTATAGCTTACGGGTGCTAGATGACCAAGCTTTCAGCAACTAACACTTTGTTGCCTACTTGCCACAAACTTCTACACAACTTTTGGGGGTTTTATAGATGGGTTTCCAACTATGGATTTGAGTTGACACATGCGTCAAATTCAGTATTTCTAGGCTTATGATATATAAGATGAATATCATAGACTGAAGGAAGAAGTATATACTTAAATCTCGAGCTAATAAATATATGTGAGCTCTTGAGATTTGCTGATAGCACTGTGAACTTCCTTCTTCCAAATCGTTGTTTGATTGGCATAAGCTTTGAGCTTGAGTGCTTTGAGATTTCAATTGCGCAGTGTTTTGGTTACCTATAAAGGTTAGATTCTACACGTATTTATAGAGAGGATGATGAATAGTATCATTGGAATGAGCACCAATAAGATCATTCTATTTGTCGTTTGAATTCTTCCCGTTGGAAATCCTCGTACGTTATTGTCAGAGGTCTGCATCATCGTACACTATAGCTCTGCAACTCTGAAATGTCTTCTAACATGCAAAATCTTCTACAGATACGTTACGACGTGTGGCGAGTCAAACACTGAAGGCTTAATTTCTTTCGTGTTTCTTCAGTTGAGTTAACATCGTGTTATATCAGCATTGACTTTCGGTTGGGCCAGTTGAGACTGCTTCATCTTTTATCAGCAGGCTGGACTCCCATCTTTTGTCAGCTTCGAAAACCTGAGTCAGTATGATTCTTTCAGCAGACGTAGATAGATAGTTAGTTTTGACCTTTCATCAACCAACTTTGACTTGATATAGCTAGCATTTACTACTTGTCACCAGCTTTGACTATTGATAGGGACCTTTGACTCCAGGATGCCAGCTTTGACTCCTGGTAGCTAGCTTTGACTTCCGTGAGGAGAGTTGGCTACCTAATATGACACTTAGTCATATCTTGACTCATTCATCTCTTTAGTGTTGAGTCTCAGTCTTCAATCTTCAGCCTTCGATCTTCTGACATCAATCTTCAGCCTTCGACTTTACTCCAGCAGCTCTGTTCATCAGCATCACTATACTTTAGTTCTCTAGACATCAGTTGGCCTTCCTTCAGTCTTCAGTTTTTCAGTATGCGATTCTTCAGTTGAGCTTCTATCAGTTGCACTGATACTAATACTCCTATCAGTAAGATTGGCTTTAGTACTGCTTGAACTCCTTCAGTCTTGGGTCTATCCAGGCTGGTAGTTATACTAATGAAACTAATACAAACGTCTAACTATAGAATAAGTCAGTAGCATTTGTTACTCAGCAAGGCAATCATCATAAGTTTTGGAATCTAATCAAAACACACAGTTAAGATAGATTAATTCACGACAACTTATAAATTTTCCAACACCACCACATGTGCAAGCCGTCAAAATTGACATAAGGTGGAGATGAAATGCAGTTGAAATTGAAGAGTTGAAGCTCAAATATTAGACCTGCAAAAGCTAGAATTGTGGAGATTTTGCCACAAACTTCGTATACAATTGCTAATGTAAATGAAAATTTTGTAGCTCAATTTTCTCTATAAATTGAGATCATTTGTGCAGATTGAAAATATGCTAAAGTTGCAAGAACAATGCAACAATGCATTGTTGGATTTGTATACTGAAAGCAGATTGGTTGAGCTTGTACACAATGTTTCCTATTACCACTATTACAACCTTCTATCTGAATTATTTACTTGATTTCATATGTATGACCATTTTATATACAAAAGTTAGATCATACAATGTGAAGGAGATCACAGAAGTCTGTATGATTGGTTAAGCTTAATGAGATATAAAAATGATCACAACTGAGATAACTTGAGGACGAGTTGTCGGTATAGGCTGCAGTATAGATAAGAAGTGACTTGACTTGGTTGCTTGTCTATGCTGGTACGTCTCTGACGTATTGATGGATCACAATGAGATGAGTTCTTCTATCTGACCATCGTGAAGAACTTAGATCTCGGTGACTTTACGTTGATCTAAACCTCGATAAGGTTTTAGGTGAGTATGAGTTGTTGACCATCACTTTGACTTGTTATGGGTGAGGGTTACATGAGATAACCCAAGATTCTCCGTATCTTGGTGGTGGCAGTGCTTATATGTCAAGCCAGTTACCTGTATCGAGTCACCGTATTCGTTTAGGATGATGACGTCCCCTTAAGGAGCTCAAAAGGTTTATTGTACTAAACCCTGTAGGTTGAGTTTAGCTCAAGTACAATAATAAGATTTAGTGGTACTACTTAAGGAATTAAAGAGATTAATTATTTTAAGCAATCATAAAGTCATAAATAATTAATGGATGTTCAACCCAATTTTGCACCTCTAGGTTCTTGCAATAGTACGAGGCCTATGTAGTATGATAAGGTCAACCCAAGTCGTATCTCTCAAGGAAGACTTAGCAGGGCTTATGATGTGTTACGACTAAAACATTAAATCTAAATCATAAATTTGTTTGGGAGATGGCACTGGTATAAAATATATTGTAAATTAAAGCAATGGACAACTCAAACCAAGAGCTATAAGCAATTCAGTTGCAAAAGAGTAATTCAAGAATGTGAGAATAACTAGAGCATTAGGTTCTTCGCTTTGATTAATTAATTAATGCTTTGCTTAAGAAATTTATCTACTCATGCAATCCTCTAGCCTTCAATTTAAACACTCGACTTTCATCTCCGTAGATTAAACCTAAGTTATAAATTTCAACAAACAAATAAATTAGAGTACTCGTTTCCGGTAAAGTCTAACTCAATTGATTCGTATGGATGCAACGTGTCAATCTCTCGATCTCACCCGAAGCATAAACAATTAAATGGTGGTTAATCACTTAAAAACAAACCCTATGATTCAATTGGTATACTTAATCAATACAAATAATCAATCAATCAATTTAAATCACCAAACCCTAGATAGAATATTAGTTCATGTTCATCTCACGGATCAAACAATTTAAATTCATAAAAATCATCAACTCAAAATTCCAATGGAAAAGAGATAATAATTCTTACAATATCAATATCGTTGATGAATCTCTTCAATCAAGTGTTCTTGAATCACAAAGTGCAAAATAAATAATGAAAAGACTTGGAAGAGAGAAACCTCGTGAAGGAGGCGTGAATAATGAAAGAGAGTTAGGGTTCAGCATGTTCTAAAACTTATATATAGCCATCGAAAATTCTCGCGCAGCGTTGGACGCGGTGCGCTTCAAACGTGGGCGAAAAACGGCTCGCCCGACGCCGGATGCGGGTGCTTGCTGGACATCAAACATTAATGCGCCCAGCACCGGACACGGGGGCTCTTTGGACTTCTTCATTTCGAGCGCCCAGCGCTGGATGCAACGAAGCGCCGGACGCTGGAGCTCTCTGGACTTTGTTCATTCCGTGCGCCTAGCACCGAACGCAATGAAACACCGGACGTAGGCGCTCTTTGGATAATGTGCATTTCGTGCGCCCAGTGCCGGACGCAACGCGACGCCGGATGCGTGCGCTCGTTGGACTTCTTCATTTTGAGTGCCCAGCGCCGGACGCAACGAAGCCCCAGATGCGGGCGCTCTCTGGACAACTTCAATGCGAGTGCACCCAACGCCGACTAAGCTGAGTCCGGCGTTGGCTGGTGCTTTTTGTCTCCCATTTGTTTAAACACGCTCTAATCCCTGCACAAACCGAAACCTAACATGATTCCAATAAAAGATATTCAAAAATAAGCGAATAGAAACCAAGTTAGCAAAAACAACCAAAGAAAAACACAACAAAACATGCAAAATAACTTCCACACACTTAACTCTTTGTTTGTCCTCAAGCAAATTTTAGTTTCTTGAAAAGAATGGTACATATCGAATCATTACTTCAAGTTGAATTAATCACATATTCCTATCCTCTCAATGCATCTTAATAATATAATTCTCAATATAATGATTCTCATTTGTCAATCCAAACATGTGACTTAATATAAATAACTATGCTTTGACTCAAATATGCTTTCAGAAATCAACATACAACTTACATGGTTCCATTTTATGTAAGACATCTCAATGAAAAGAATAAATAAAACATGTGGAACTTAAAGCAGATTATAGGACAATAATCGTTAGGTGTAGCCTTCAAATTATAAACTCGAGTATCCTAACGTAGTTTCCTATACCCATAACTTAGAGTCTCCATTCGAGAGACAACACAAGCAAGATGGGTAGAGCCCCTTATTCCACTTCAAACCCACTTATTCAAATCATCAAATCTATTTTTTCATATTTTTTTAATTATTTTTATAAAGGATAAATCACACAAGAAGGGTCCCATGTACGAAGTATACGACAACCGATCACACACATTGTCTAATCACAGCTTCTTAATCATGTCCCACAGTTCAAATTGACACATAAGTTTCATTACACTAAAAACTATATATACCAAGATGAATCAAAATTCTGATCAAAACATAATTAATCCAACTTTAAGTATAGTTCTTCAATACCTATTTATTTCAAGAACATAAAATTCCTTATTATACAAACAAAAGGCTAAGAACAAAAAACAAACGATAAAACAGAAAACATACCCCCTCCCCTCACACTGAAAACATGCAAGGTCCTCATTGCAGATAAATATATGAGTGAAAAATAGAGACGACTTTCATGAAAGCTTAAAATCGAACGGCGGGGCAACAAGCACAAGAAAAACCTGTTGGATTTGTATACTGGAAGCAGTTTTGGTTGAGCTTGTATACAATGATTCTTGTTACTACTATTACAATCTTCTATCTGGATTGTTTACTTGATTGCATATATTGTAGGGAAAACTGATTTTAACCCTCTCCTGATGATCTATCTTGGATGTTTAATTCACCATACATTGATTATTTACCTAGCATGCATCTCTATAATTAATTGCAACACATAGGTATTTTCTCGTGTTCACCTACGAATTTATCTGACAAGGAATTGGATCAAGACTCGTGCTTTGATCTTATGGACTGTATCCCGTTTGCCAAAACTCCAATGTCGAGTGAGAGCAATCAATGGAGAGTACTGCAGAAATTCGCCTTCTTCCACAAACTTAGAATTTTCGAGAATCATAATAATGCCTCTTATGATTTTCGAAAATCACACTGATGTTGGATGCCCTGATTTTCTCTCATCTTATATTTATAATGTAACCCTAGATCCTATTAGGATAGGATCTCTGCATATCTAATAAATATAATAATATCTTTTCAGATAGAGAGGATCAGAACAGAATCCCAGTGGGACTCTCCTATGAGGTGTAGGGAAATCTAATTTTAACCCTCTCCCGAGGATCTATCTTGGATGTTTAATTCACCATACATTGATTATATACTTAGCATGCACCTATATAATTAATTGCAACACGTTGGTATTTTCTCGTGTTTACCTGCGAATTTGTCGGGCAAGAATGGATCAAGACTCGTGCTTTGATCTTCGATCAGGTCCCGATTGCTCTAAACTCCAATGTCGAGCGAGGACAATCTATGGAGATTGTCGCAGAATTGAATCTTCCTTCTCTTGAAGTTTTCAAAAATCCTAACCTTTTAAAGTATGATTCTCGAAAATTTCAATATTGAGATTAGGGTTTGATTTTCTCTCACCTTATATTTATAATGCAACCCTAAATCCTATCAAGATAGGATTTCTGCATATCTAATCAATATAATAATATCTCTTCAGATAGAGAGGATCAAAGCAGAGTCCTAGTGGGACTCTAAGGAAGGTTTCGAAATTCATCAAGCTACAGGCCTTGATAGGCCAGCCCAGGGATCAAATGCAAGGAATAAAGATGAACCTCAAATAAATTATTTATCTTATGTTCAACCCAGAATATAAATTAATTCATAAACATTTATTCATGCCACTAGAGAATAAATACTGACTTACCCCTTTATTTTCGAAGTTGAGTCGGGCTCGCATTTAGACTTAACGAATCCCCGTATTTAAGATATCGCACGTCCATCAATTATTTGCGCTGCTCGACTGCTTAAAATAATTAATATCTTTAATTCCTTAAGTAGTACCACTCAACCTTATTATTGTACTTGAGATAACTCAACCTGCAGGGTTTAGTACAATAAACCTTTTGAGCTCCTTAAGGGGACGTCATCATCCTAAACGGATACGGTGACTCGACACAAGTAACTTGCATGACGTACAAGCACTGCCACCACCCAAGATGTAGAGAATCTTGGGTTATCTTATGTAACCCTTATCCAAAACAAGTCAAAGTGATGGTCAGCAAATCATACTCACCTAATACCTTATCGAGGTTTAGATCAACGTAAAGTCACCGAGATCTAGGTTCTTCGCGACGGTCAGATAGAAGAACTCATCTCACTGTGATCTATCAATACGTAGAGACGCATCAAAGATAGACAAGCAACCAAGTCAAGTCACTTCTTATCTATACCGCAGCCTATACCGATAACTCGTCCTCAAGTTGTCTCAGCTGTGATTCTTTTTATAACTCATTAAGCTTGACCAATCATACAGACTTCTGTGATCTACAACACACTTTATGATCTAGCTTATTTATGAGATAAATGGACATACAAATGCAATCAAGTAAACAATTCGGATAGAGATTGTAATAGTGGTAACAGAAACATCAGATACAAGCTCAACCAAAACCTTCCAAAGATACAAAACCAACAATCTCCCACTTATACTAAAGTAAACTTTTAGTATACAATGTGTCTCTCTACTAGATGATCGCTTCCTTTTTCACACGTAAAAGGTGTATATAGAAGGTAAGCAGAGTATCGTATCCACAGGGATTGTAATACGAAAACACAGAAGTTAGCTCAACGATAATTCATCATTATTCAAGCACGGAAATTGGGTGAGAGGTTTAAGGGCTTGAATTTAATCCAAAGCAAAGGTAACCATGCGTAAATATAAAATAAAGCAATAAAATCACGGATGATAAAGCAGATAAGAAAGACTAACCCTAGGATACATTAATCCTATCCACAACGATGTTTATCCTGCTTCCTATTAGCCAATTTTAATCCGGATAAGATGGAAGATCACATATATAACCAACAACTTCGCCATTTATTAATTATGCGGCAGAGATTACTTAGTTTTCCTACCATTCTAGATGAAAACAAGTAACCCAAAAGGATCACTAAGAATATGCTTCCTACGAATATCCTATCTCACTACGACTCAAGAACGCTTATTCGTATCATGCATTCAAGATCGATTGACAATTAATACAATTACGTAATTAACCGACAACTAGATATGCATCAAGATTGATCGAAATTAACACATATAAATAAGCACCAAGAATCATGAATCAATGCCTCGGAAGGTAAATAGCGACAACGTGAATCACAACATATAGGATCGAATCATGCAAACCCTAGATTAGAATGTAAAATTACCTAGACATAATAAACGGAATAAAATACTTAATAAATCATGAAAACGGAAAATAAATATATAAAACCCGTGATGAAGCGTTGATGAACAATGATTGGTCTCGAATCCAATCCCAAGCGAAAGAACGGAAAACAACGGAAAACGATCGGACAAAACGTTCCGATCGATAACAAAGAAGAACTAAACTAGAACAATGCAAGAATTAAATCTAGAACAAAACGGAAGCGAAAAAAAGCAAAAATCGAGGAAAACTGAATAAAAGCTCTCGGGGCATGCGGGTCCGAGGAGGCGGGGGTGATCCCTATTTATAGATAAGGGTGGAAACCCCAATTTCTCTTCTTGGCCCTCGCGACCATGGCTAGCGATCGCTAGCTCGGTCGTGAGGAATAACTTGTCTTGTGGCGCCTCTCACTCAAGGGTCTCTCGCGCTCGCCACAGGTAGCTCGCGGCTCAGCTAGCGATCGCTAGCAAGTGGCCGCGAGAAATCATACAAGAGCTTCCTGGGTGGCGTGTTTGCTGGCGCCCGTGACTTGCGCCGCTCTCTCTGGCTCAAGCGGCTTGCCTAGCGACCGCTAGCGGTCGCTAGAAACCGCAGTAATCGAGTGCATTTTAGCTCGTGCTTGCGTTCCTTGCTTCGATTATCAACATATAAACCTACAAAACGTCAAAGGAGCACCCAAGAGCAGTATCTTCTAGAAATAGATAAAACATTAAGAATCGATATGTAAACGCACATTAAATTATCTAAACTCATCTTTAATTATCAACAATAAACGTGTAAAATGCGCGTTTATCAAACCCCCCAAACTTAAAGCATTGTTTGTCCTCAAACAAAAATGTAATGTAAAGACACAACGAAAGATCAACGAGCGTAGCAAAGAGGATAACCATTATAAGCCTCGGAAACATATCAACGCTCAAAAACATTAGTGCACATGACGACGTTAGTCAACTCAACACAAACAACAATTGAAGGCAAAAACTCATTTAATTCAACCCTCACAACGGCATGTGTGTAAAATATAGGATACACTCAACTCATAAAGAAATGTAGGACGTGTATACACTCAACGATCAATGCAATGCAACATCTTACCATAGGCTTGCCATTTCTCTAATATCTCCACCGCATCAAATGTGTTCAAATAAGGATCAAAAAGGTCTTTTCATAGGTTATATTGTAGGCACATTGGTTAAGGTAGGATAATATATGGCTAAGTGACTCAAGAATATTCCAAGCACCCCCATTTATACTTTTCGACACATATGGACTTTATCCATTTTTCTCTCCTTTCCAACGTGCTAAATCGACGTTTTATGCCACATAAGGTACCTATACTTTGATTAAAGACCCTTTATGCTCAACACACATAGTGAACATATCATTGCTTTTTCTTTTCTTTTCTAGAGCTTATAGAATTTATCATTGACAACAAAGGTACTAATCCTTACCATAGATGTACTTCTCCAATAATAATTTTTCCTCGTTATAACTACATCAAAATTTCAACCCCTTTTGATTCCCATATCCATCCACACCTCCTATCATCCGTTAATCGAAAGAAAAGTCTAATAAAGGCTCAAAGAAGGCGACAAATGGTATATTTCATCGGGTTAGTGTTTGGGTGAATATGTGGTTAACAAAGATGGCCTTTATCCTTTCCAAATTCAAACACATATTATAGCCTCGACACAAAAACGGCAAGTTCTAGAAGATAATCACATGCACGATATCACACAATTAATGTAAATCAGATCAAGATGTTTATACAAAGGAAGCTCAAGTTTCACGGGTTAAGCAAATGGTGAAAAACAACAAGCCTAAGCACTCTCAAGTCGTCCATGCGCCATTTTCTAACATATCATGTGCACTATCATTAAATTTCACAAAAATTTCTATCAGTCATTGGCCACTCATGGATTAACACACTTCACTTAACTCGTTGATCGAACACAACACGAAAAGACGCATAAAAGACCCGACAAAAGCCCCAACATATAATAACTTAACAAAACAACGCCAAACATAACAAGGACGTTACCACTATTACAATCTCCTATCCGAATTGAATACTCAATCACATCCCACTCGACCACTGAGACAACCCCCAAACTTATTGTCAACAGCAGGTGGCAAGGTTTATATGTAATGGAGGCAATAATGTTTGCGGTAAGATCGGGCATTGAAGGCTAAGAAGGTACGAGATGTCGAGTCTAGTGGGTGGGATCGACACCGATACTTCAAGAAATTGAAGTGGTCGAGTTCCAACGAGATACCGAACGCATGAGTGGTACCTACCAAAGATGTTGTACAAGATAGAACCACAAGTTTCGCAGACCACCGCTATAGTGCACTGAGGAACCTCGTCAGTAGGGGTGGTTGTTCGTCAACCCGAGCGATTTATGTTCGGGACAATCTTCGGATTTAGTCCCGTGAAACGAATGAGCAATAATCGACCCATGGACATACAAGGAGCGACATACAAGACATTGATGTAAGATTATGGGCACACCGCTACGGACTTAGAAACGAGTCCATAACGGCCATGGATGTATATGAAAGACACCTCTACAGATGGCAAGGAAGCCCAGGTGTAAGTGGATATACAAAGGAAGAGAGATTCCGATGGAGAGGTTTCGCTTTTTAAAGCCAGTTGTGGCGAAAGTGGTACACTCGATCGAGTGGACGATTTCACGGACCTTTTCATCAGAAGAATGCTCAAGTCCATCGTAATTCTCCTCCATAGCCAGCCCACTTGAACCTAGAGGTTTGGCAAATGGATGTTAACGTGATTACTGATTGGGAGGCTAGTATGGCGCTCCTTTATCTAAGACACGACCACCTATCAAAAATATGTTGCTCCGCTACTCGGTGCATAGATAGAATCCTCACCATTGATGCTATACATTGGGACTTAAAACAAACAAACAAGACACAAGAAAACAACGAGTGCAAAGCAAGAAACAAAACAAAGATATAAAAAGCACGTAAAATGTTGGGTTACCTCCCAACCGAAGGAACCACGGACCCAGGCGCACCAAACACATAGAGAGAAAGTACCATTATCGTCGCTAGGTGGACGTTACCTCTTATCAATCACTTTGTATAAGTGGGAGAAGCGATGGTTTTGTTTGTAATAGCTAGTAGAGACCGTGGTCTTTCCAAACTTCAATTTGCCCTTGTACTTGGCGTTGACAACAATGCCGGCACGTCCGACGTATGAAGGATCACCAATTTGCACTACAATTGCGATGATCTACAAAGCGAGTTGAGCGAATCACTCGGATGTTCTTTTTATTGGCCGAGTCATGCACTTCTTCCTACGCATCATGCCCGTCGATTCAAGACAATAATAAGGCGAGTGGTACTACTTAGGAATTAAAGCTATTAATTATTTTAAGCAAAGTACCCTCTAAGTCTTGCATAAGATAATTAATTTATTTGAGACGCTCCTGGGCGGCAAGGAAAATCGGCACTCTATAAGCTCTCTATGGCGTGATCGAGTAACAATCTTCGACTTTTCAGCATCGTGTTGCTTGATGGCGTCATATATGGAAATCTTGAGCTCCTCATCGTTAACACGAAGCGTGAGATTACCTTCTGGTGGCACATCAATCAAAGCACGACCGGTTGCTAGAAAAGATGCGCGCCAGATTAGCGGTTGTTGTTTGAATTGGGGATATCTAAAATCACAAAATCGGCGGGAAAACAAAGTCCAATTTTTACCAACACATCTTGACGATACCTTTAGGATATGTGGTGACGCATCGACCATCATCGATGATATCTTCGTAAACCCATCTTTCCTAGGTGCGGTAGGTTGAATACGTTCAAAGGCATCAGTTGATGCTCGCCCCAAGTCACAATACATTTGGAAAAGTTTGCTCGGCGATCTCGTATTCTAACGTAAACCGCGGGATCATACGCTTTAAAGGAGCTTATACTGCAAGGCGACCTGCGATTCTTGGATAGGGTAATTTTTCAAATTTCCCAATTTCTTCTTGCTTGCAAGCGCGTCTTTTAAAAATTTCATGTATCCGGCATGTTCGCAGCGGCGCTTTAAAGAGAGGTAAATTGATCTCAACTTTTGAAAATCTCTTTGAAGCGAGCAAACTCCTCGTCATATTTCGACTTGACTAGTCGACTCGGAAATGGGACGGAGGAGTGTGCGTGCGAGTGGATTACGGAGGCCGCCGCGGTTGACCTCGCGATCGGCGGGCGGTCGTGAGGCGTCGCTCTGCCTGCAATCCTTCTTGGCGTTCGAGCTTATGGACGGCGTCGCGCGAACAAATGGGCGCACACTGTCGATGGCTCGCGGTCGGGCTCGTGGCGCGTGCTTTCGATCGCGAGCTTACGTGGGAAAACTTCGGGACTCCTCGCGATCGGGCTCGCGATCGCGAGCTCGATCGTGAGTTTCGCTCAGTTTACTTTCTTGCTCATTATGGCTCGGGTAAGCTTGTCCACTCCTCGTGCGGATGGCGAAACATTGATTTTCGGGTTCTCCGTATTACTCGGAAATTGGCCCGTCTTTTGTAGTGCATTCAAGCATGCACGGCTACTTGACCAATCGATTTTCCAATATCTTTAGTGTTTCCCATAGCCATCACGATCGACTCCGGATGAGTTATTTTTACCCGGATGCGCTTATAAATGCACTACGGTTCGTTGCCAATTGTTGGTTGCTTACAACCAACTGCGCATCATGTCTTCTAAACTTGGTTTCTTGGTTCTTGGATCATACCATTACGTGCCGTGAAGCTTCTTTGGAGGTTCTTGAAAATTATTTGGATTGGCATCTGACGAGTTCGGATGATTTCTATTGTTTGGAGTGTATGCCGGATTCTCCCCGACGGTTCCTTTGATTTATAGATTTTCGTCCTCCGTCTCAATCGGCGCTTCAGTGAGTTAATTGCTTCATCGGCTCGTCGTATCTCGAATCGGTCTCGACGATTCTTTGCTTTAACCAGCGGCATTCTCTCCGTTGGCCATTGATAGCTGTTGGCGACCATCTCCTCTAAAATACGGCTCGCCTCGTCTACTCGTCGGTTCAATAAATAGCCCCTGCCGATCATCCACTATGCTCCTTGTGCAAACGTCGGTCCACATGTAAACTGCGTGATCTGGCTGCTCCTTGGAGAATCCATCTGTGGGCATCGCCTTAATAGACCTCTGATCTCTCCCATGCCTCGAATAGAGATTCGTCGTGGTTTTGGCAAAATGGGAGATTTCGGCGATGATCTTACTGCGCTTTCGTGATGAAAATATTTCGAGAGAAACTTCGCATAAAGTTTCCATGTGTCGATGCCGTTCGGTCCAAACTCTTGAACCAATCTTTTCGCTGGTGCTTGATGAAACCGAACATCGCATCGGATCGTGTCTTGTGGCACCCCATTTTGTTTGATGGTGTCACAAATATCGAAAGGTCTCGAGATGCGATTCGGGTCTTGATGACTCCCAAAGCGCTCTCCTTGGACCATACCGATCGGGGTCGGCTTCACTCAAAATTGGTCGCATCCATGTGTGGCCCCATCCGCCTCCTTGGGCCCCATTAGGTGGGAGGTCGGTACATAAAATTCGTGGGTCGCGTCTGCGGGGTAGGGACGAGGTCCCATATTCGCCATCTGGCGTCAGATCTCTGAAATCGGCTAACATCGTGCGACTTGCTCGGGAGGAATGCCCCTTCTACGTGGATTAGGCGCCATTGCAGCCCGTCTCTTCTCTCGTCCTCTTCTCCTTTGAGAGCTTTCGATCTCGGGATCTAATAATATTTGGAGGTCCACGAGATCTTGTCGCATAAACTTCACGAGAAAAGAGAATTGAGCTACGGTAACAATAAATAAATAATATAATATATAACTTGAATTAATAAATCCAAATCGTCAAATTATTCTTATGCAATCTTAACAATCCCCGGCAACGGCGCCAAAATTTGATCGCTCCTTTTTTCACACGTAAAATGTGTATATAGAAGGTAAGCGAGTATCGTATCCACGTGGTTATGTCTGAAAACACGAAGCTAGCTCAGCGATAATTCATCATTATTCAAGCACAAAAATTGGGTGAGAGGTTTAAGGGCTTGAATTTAATCAAAGCAAAGGTAACCATGCGAAATATAAAATAAAGCAATAAAATCACGGATGATAAAAGCAGATAAGAAAGACAAACCACAGGGATACATTAATCATATCCACAAAGTATGTTTATCCTGTTTCCTATTAGCCGATTTTAATCCATACAAGATGGAAGATCACATATATAACCAACAACTTCGCCACGACAATTGCGGCGATGAGATTACGAGTTTTCCTACCATTCTAGGTGAAAACAAGTAACTCCAAAAGGATCACTAAGAATATGCTTCCTCTGAATATCTATCTCGACTACGACTCGAGGCTTATTAGTATCATGCATTCAAGATCGATTGACAATTAATACAATTACGTAATTAACCAACAACTAGATATGCATCAAGATTGATCGAAATTAACACATATAAATAAGCACCAAGAATCATGAATCAATGTATGGAAGGTAAATAGCGATAACGAGAATCACAACATATATGATCGAATCATGCAAACCCTCAGATTAGAGCAGGAAAATTACCTAGACATAATAAACGAAATAAAATACGAATAAATCATGAAAATGGAAAATAAATATATAAAACCCGTGATGAAGCGTTGGATGAACAATGATTGGTCTCGAATCCAATCCCAAGCGAAAGAACGGAAAACAACGGAAAACGATCGGACAAAACGTTCCGATCGATAACAAAGCGAAGAACTAAACTAGAACAATGCAAGAATTAAATCTAGAACTAAACGGAAGCGAAAGAAAAGCAAAAATCTGAGGAAAAACTGAATAAAAAGCTCTCTGGGGGCGTCTGGGTCTGAGGAGGCGCGAGGGGGGGTGATCCCCTATTTATAGATAAGGGTGGAAACCCTAATTTCTCTTCTGCCGCGCCGCCTCGCGACCATGGCTAGCGATCGCTAGCTCGGTCGCGAGGAATAACTTGTGCGCGCATCCTCTCGCTCGCGGTCTCTGCTCGCGCTCGCCAAGGTAGCCTCGCGGCCTGGCTAGCGATCGCTAGCAAGGGCAGAAATCATCTGAGAGCTTTCGTATTGGGCGTGTTTGCTCGCGCCGCGACTCACATGCCGCTCTCTCTCTCGGCTCTCGGTGGCTTGCTTAGCGGCCGACCTAGCAACCGCTAGGCTGGTCGCTAAGAAACCGCGTAATTTCATTTTGGCTCGTGCTTCGTTCCTTGCTTCGATTATCAACATATAAACCTACAAAACTTGAAAGGAGCACCCAAGCGAGATCTTCTAGAAATAGATAAAACATTAAGAATCGATATGTAGCGCACATTAAATGATCTAAACTCATCTTTAATTATCAACAATAAGCGTGTAAAATCTTGGCGTTTATCACTAGCTATTACAAACAACACCATCACTTTGCTTCTCCTACTTCTACAAAAGTTTCCTTTCTAAGTGGGTGCCATCTTGCACAATCCAAGTCCTCGAATATGCTCTTCGTAGAATTTTTGCGGCAGGCTCTATGTGAATGGGTCGACTAGGTTATCCATGATGCCAATCTTCTCAATCGACATATCTCTCCTCGTCTAACGATTTCTCGTATGACATGGTACTTTCTCTCTATGTGTTTAGTTTCTCTCTATGATACTCTTGGGCAAACCAGGTACCACATCTAGATCCATGAGGTAGTTCTTGAACCATACAGCCTCTTTAGTAGCCTCCGAAGCGGCTACATATTCGGCTTTTATGGTAGAATCCGCAATGCATCGCTGCTTTGCACTCCGCCAGGATATGGCTCCTCCTACCAAGGTAAACACATAGCCTGAGGTAGACTTCTTTTCATCACAGCTTGGAAATCCGAGTCTGAATAACCCAAAGGCATTAGACTATCTTCTTGGTAAACTAGCCTATAATCTCGAGTCCTTTTCAGGTACTTGAGTATATGCTTTACCATGATCGATGAGCTTGTCGAGGTTAGGCGATATCTAGCTACTATGCCTACCGCATAGCAGATATCGGGTCTCGTACATAGCATTGCATACATGAGACTTCCTACGACGTAAGCGTAAGGAACTTGTCTCATTTCATCTATCTCCTTTGCAGTCATAGGTGACTGCTCCTTAGATAAAGGAACACCATGCCTGAAAGGTAGCAATCATTTCTTGGCGGTGCGCATACTAAAATGAGTAATTCTGATGATCAATGTAAGGCGCGCGAGATAAGCTCAATATTTTCCTCTTGCGATCTCGGTAAACCTTGATCCCAAGAATGTACATCGCATCTCCTAAGTCTTTCATTTGAAGGCGATCGGATCGTCGATATGACTTCACATTGTTGCCAAGTAGAAGGATGTCATCTATTTAAAGTGCAATAAATACCACATCACCGTTGACATCCAAACGATACACACAACATTCGCTAGGCAACTGGGTAAATCCATAGGACTTTACCACCTTGTCAAAGCATAAGTTCCATGATCGGGAAGCTTGCTTAAGTCCATAAATGGACTTCTTAAGCTTCCATACTAGATGCTCTTCACCTTTCACCACATAACCTTTGGGTTGCTGCATATAGATGTCTCTACCTTCTTTAAGGTAACCGTTTAGAAAAGCGGTTTTCACATCCATTAGCCCAACCTCAAGGTTTAATGGGCTGCTATGGCCAGAAGAATTTTGATAGACTTGAGCATTGCTACAGGCGAAAAGGTCTCATCAAAATCGATGCCCTCAATCTGAGTGTACCCTTTCGCCACAAGCCTGGCTTTAAAAGCCAAAACCTCTCCATCTGAATCTCTCTTCCTCTTGTATACCTACTTACTACCTATGGCTTCATTGCCATCTGGTAGAGATGTCTTTTCGTATACATCCATAGCTGTTTTGAACTCAATTTCTAAGTCCATAACGGTGTGCCATGATCTTGCATCTATGTCTCAGATCGCCTCCTTTGTATGTCCATGGGTCGATTATAGCTTGCTCGTTTCACGGGACTAAATCGAAGATTCACCCACGAACATAAATCGCTCGGGTTGACGAACAACCCTCTTACTACTGACGAGGTGCTTCTTGGCACAATGGCGGTGGGTGCGATAACTTGTGGTTCTCTATCTTGCACAACTTCTTGGATAGGTGCCAACTTATACGGATCGGTATCTCCGGTGGATCTCGACCCACTTCAATTTCTTGAAGTATTTGGTGTCGATCCTCCTACTGAACACCGACATCCCGTGCACTTTGGTTTAATCGGTGGCGAGAATCACGATCATCTTCTAATTCTTGAAGAATGATTTCAACTTTGGATTTATGGTTTTTCATATAATCCTCTTCTAAGAATCGGGCATTAGTGCTAATAATAACCTTCTGATCCTTAGGAATATAGAAATAACCACCATTCGTTCCTCTAGGATAGCTAATAAACAACATTGCTTCAGATCTAGCTTCCAACTTGTCAGCCTTCTTGTTCAAAGATATGTGTCGGATCGCCCATATCCTTATGTGGTTTAAACTAGGCTTGCGCCCAAACCATAACTCAAAAGGGGTCTTTTAGTGACTTGGATGGTACTAGATTGAGCAAGTATGCCATTGTTTCTAAGGCATACCGAAACGAAATAAAGCAGCGTTGCATAACTCATCATTGATCTAACCATTTCTAAGAGAGTCCTATTTTTCGCCCGACACACCATTTTGTGTGGTGTGCCGGTGTAGTGAGTGGAGGTAATCCCACACTTGCACTCAAATAGTCCATGAACTTCGTTATCGAGGTATTCGCCACCGCGATCGCATCATGAGGACTTGATACTTTTATCTAGCTTGCCTCCACTTCCGCCTTAAATTCTTTGAATTTCTCAAAGCATTCAAACTTGCGGTGAAGCGGTATATGTATCCATACCTTGAGTAACTGTTGGTTCAGTATATCGAAAGTTAGTTTGGTTGAGCTTGTATACAATGTTTCCTCGTTACCACTATTACAATCTCCTATCTCGAATTGATTACTTGATTGCATATATCTCGTGTCCCATTATCTCATATATAAGTTAGATCATACAGGTGTAGAAGATCACGTAAGTCCTGTATGATTGGTCAAGCTTAATGAGATATAAAAGAATCACGACTAAGACAACTTGAGGACGAGTTGTCGGTAGATAGCCGCGGTATAGATAAAAAGTGACTTGACTTGGTTGCTTATCTATCTTTGATGCGTCCCCGACGTATTGATGGATCACAGTGAGATGAGTTCTTCTATCTGATCGTCGTGAAGAACCTAGATCTCGGTGACTTACGATGATCTTAACCTCGATAAGGTATTAGGTGAGTATGAGTTGCTGACCATCACTTTGACTTGTTATGGGTGAGGGTTACATGAGATAACCCAAGATTCTCTGCATCTTAGGTGTTGGCAGTGCTTGTATGTCATGCTAGTTACCTGTATCGAGTCACCGTATCCGTTAAGGATGATGACGTCGCCTTAAAAGCCCACAAGGTTTATTGTACTAAACCTTGCATGTTGAGTTATCTCAAGTACAATAATAAGGTTGAGTGGTACTACTTAAGGAATTTACGGGGATTCATGAAGTCTAAGTGCAAGCCCGACTCAACTTCAAAAATAAAGGGGTAAGTCAACATTTATTATCTAGTGGCATGAATAAATGTTTATGTATTAATTTATGTTCTGGGTTGAACATAAGATAATTAATTTATTTGAGGCCCATCTTTATTCCTTGCATTTGATCTCTGAGCTGGCCCATCATGGCCTGGCGCTGCTGAATTTTCGTCCACCACATGATAGAGTCCCACTGGGACTCTGTTCTGATTCTCTCTATCTGTAAAGATATGATTTTATTTATTAGCTATGCAGATATCTCATCCTAATAGGTTTCTAGGATTGCATTATAAATATAAGGTGAGAGAAAATCAGAAGGTGACTAATCCTAAACGAAGAGATTTTTGAAAATTATACTATTCCTATAGTTGGGATTTTCGAGAATCTAAAGGTGTGGAAGAATGTGAAATTTGCAGTATTCTCCATAGATTGCTCTCACTCAGTATTGCAGTTTTGGCAAATGGGATACAGTCCAGAAGATCAAAGCACGAGTCTTGATCCTCATTTTGTCCGATAAATTCGTAGGTAAACACGAGAAAACACCAACGTGTTGTAATTAATTATATAGGTGCATGCTAGGTATATAATCAATGTATGGTAAATTAAACATCCAAGATAGATCCTCAGGAGATGGTTAAAATGAGATTTCCCTACAAAACCCTACAAAAGCAACAAGCAAAACAGCGAAAGAAAACACGGCGCATACAAAAGAAATATATACATACTCTCCAATAGTGATGAACCCTATTGGTCAGACGGCGGTGGTGGAGGAGGAGCGCCTTGAAATGTGGTCTAAACGTTCCACTGAGCCTCAAGAGCAGCCATGCACTGATTCTGCTCGATCATCTGCTGGTTATACTCATTCCAGTGCTGGTTCTGCTCATGCCACAATCGATTCTGCTCGTCAAGATGTTAGTTTTGCTCATCAAAGCGGGAATAAATATCTTGACGAGAATCGGTCTAGTGGCCAGCTAATTCACTCCTAAACTGGCTCAGTTCTTCACATATGAATTGATATCCTTGCCCCGATGCTTCTTACTGCTCAGGAAATCATGGATGATGAGCGTTGGCATCACTCTGAATCGGCTCTTTATCCTCCCTTGCATCAGTATGCTGGTCGTCCTCATCCTCAGGCTCATCAGTGGCCTCAAAAATGACTATATCGCCAGTAGGCGCTCGTGAAGGTCTTGCACATGTTGATTGGGCTTCTGTAAGCTGCGCAAGCAAATATATCTTCACACAATTCCTCGATTGATGAGGTACAAGAGATGTTTCATTGTAAGAAAATGGAGTGCCTCGAAGCTCACTAAGATCAATCATCTTAGATCGGATAAAATCTTGCCCTATAATGGATCGCCCCTAATTATTAATGATCCCTAAATATGCGATGATAGTCCAGTGGGGATTTGACACAAGGTTGATCGACATTTTTGACATCGTTGAACCAGCTGCAAGTGCTCCCAAATAAAGTATGTCGGTGAAAACTTTATCTTCTTGATCGCACATGTGAGCAAGTATACCTCAGCAGTGTTAGTCTTGTTGGCCTGCTCATTCCCAGAAACATTAAATGCAATGAACTTATGCACCATTGCCAACACAACATCCTTAATGAATCCAGTTGGCATTCCTACTGTTGACCAGTTGTTAAATCCTGACAACTCTTACCACGCCTCTCTAACATCAAATGTGGGTGGCACACAGCGTGCCCCTGAAGTAGGAAATCCAAATGCCTCCTTCATAATACGAGGCGTAATAGTAAACTCTTGACCAAATAGACGACATGTTATAGAGTTGGATTCATTATCAATGTTCATTTTGCAATAAAATTCAATCAACAATGGGGAATGCTCCAACAATTTCATCATAGCATATTGAAGGAGTCCTAGATTCTTTAAATACTTCTTAATTTTATCTTCAATACCCAAACTATGCATCAATTTCCAATTGAATTGACACAGGGGAGTTATCTCTTGCTAGATAAAACGATGATAGAGTGTACCTTCCACTGAATTATAGATGGGAAATGTGGCTGAGTACATTCTACTGATGTTTTCCAAGGGTTCCTCCATATGAACATCATCATTCCGTGGGTGACGAGAGCTGAACCCTGCAACTTGCTTTGTTCGAACCATACTAAAATTGAAGGTGAGAAAATATCGGACGGAGACGAACGAATACCGAGGTGAGCGTTGGTGGGAAAACACCGACGGAGACGAAAGGAAAAGCGCTGAGATGGGCGCGCGAGCACAGACTGGGGCAAGAAAACACCGGCCGGAGACTGAGCACGGGCGTTGGGGCGCGGACTCTGGGCGAAGCAAATGCCAGACGTGAGGAAGCGCCGAACGTTGGGTGAGAGGGTGTCCGGAGGTTGCACGGAGATGGGGCGAGCACTGGGGCGCTAGCGTCAGACGAAGAGTGAGGGACACGGGATGCCCGATGCTGTGAGCTAGCACCGATGTGGCGGTCTTTGTCGTCTTGGCAGGCGTCTTTGGGTCAAACAGCGGAACCACGAGTCCGATGCGATATTGGGCGAGCTGGTGAGCTAGCACTGGACGTGAGGAGAGCAAACGGGTGTTGGGGCACGGACGATGGGGCGCTACCGCCGGACGGAGAGTGAGTGGCGCTGGGAAACGCGGACGCGCAGGGTCAAGCACCGGATGGAGCTGCGAATGTGTGCATGGGGTGAGTGGGTGTTGGATGACGCAAACATCGGACGGGAGGAGCACGCTGGGCAACGCCATGTTGGGCGAGCTGGTGCGGCGAAAATGAGGTGAGTGTGCTAAGGTTTCGGCATCCCTAGCCCTTTTATACGTGTGATACTTTTTTTTATGGAACAATACCCCGACGCCGGTTGCATCGTGTCCAGCACTGGGTGAGCTCTCTGGACTCTCTCTTGAATAGTACCCTTATGTTGGTTTCGCTGCGCGCTTGGGGGTACCTCCCTGGACGAGTTTGCAATGTGCTCAACACCGGTTTGACTGCGTCCGGTGCTTGGGTTCCTTTTTTTGTGCAAAAAAACATCGTTCCTCACTTCGATTTTTCCTATCCATGTTCCAATGACTCCTAAATAATGCAACTCCTAATCCTGCACCACACAAAACCAAAACGGAAAATGAAAACACGACCAAAACAAAACAACGAAAAGAAAACTAAACAAAGCATAAAGAAACGTGGGTTGCCTCCCACGAAGCGCTAGTTTTATCGTCGCCCGCTGACCATTAATTCCTCATTTAGTTAAATCTTATCGGGCAGAAGCTTCGATCCGACTCTCATTATCCAACGCGTCTCTGCTAGGCGATAACCATACATTGGTGAGTAAGGTGGCGGTTCATTCCAAACGTCATTTTTCAACTCAAGGTGTGAATCAATCAACTTGTTCTTAAATCGTGCTTGAACCCGGTCTCCCCCACACTTAGCTTGGAGCTTAGGTCACGTCTTCTTCTTGCCAATTTCTTTATAAAGTGATTCATTTCCAACTTCTCCCTTGGGCACCTGTACCTGCAACACATTATTCTCGTTCGCAATATCAAGTGCAGTTATAGAAAAACATGGTGCAATAGCAGAAACAATAGAACTATCACTAGTACTACAAACGTAGAATGTCTCCGTCGTTCCCAACACAATCAAATTTATCATTCCTTTATTAAAATCAATAAGGGTATTTGTTGCAGTCATAAATGGCCTACCTGACAACAATGGATGTCCACACTCCTCATAGTCACTTGCATGAGCAGCAACGGCCTTGGCATGCTCCGACTGGCTAGGAAACTTTTCCTTCTTGTCTTGTCACACCAATTCTTCAACAATCACAGCCAACTGTCCCACTTGAGTTTCTATTCTTTTCATCGATGCTCACATTTGAGTTTCTATTCTTTCCATCGATGCTTCCACAAACTCAAATATCTGGTTACTTTCCTGAATAAAAGTCTGTAGCAAATCCTCCTTTCTAGGTGCATCCATCTGCTGGTAGGCTTGCGAAGGTGGCTGTCTGAACTGAGCTCCCTGGCAAGATCCCCATTGATTTTGATTCCAAGAGAAATTAGGATGATCTCTCCAACCATGATTGTAAGAATTTGAAAATGGTTCGTATCTAGGCCACGATTGATAACCTTGCTGATTACCTTGTTGGAACCCCTGCATGGCATTCACTTGCACTTCTTCATATGCCATCTCACTCGCTGGCGACCGCCTAAAACCCGTCGTCAAAGGTCCTCGGCGCGCCAAGATACTACTTGTAATCTCCTTCAACGTGAACATATAGTTCCGTATATGGCAAGTTAAGGGGTCGAACCCAAGAGAGCTGGTTGTGTTGTTACTCGAGTTGTCACAGCTTAAGCGGTGAGGTTGCCCGAGGGCAAGGTGTCGATCGGTGACGGTCTCGATGAAATGTCTTGAGATATAGATCTTGAGCGGTAAAGTAAACCGAAAACTTAACACAAGGTAAAAGTCGAATAACAGCGGTTGGGCAAAGGTTCCACACGTTGAGATTACTAGTCAAGATGTCGGTCATAGGTTCAAAGATTTTCACCATGAGTGTATGTCGTTGGTTAAAGGTACCAAGGGTAGGCGCTTGCTTTTGGTAGTCACGCACACCGGGCCCCTGCACTCCAAGCTTGCCCTTGGTTTTAGGACGAAGTTGTTGGATTTGTATCTTGAAAGCAGTTTGGTTGAGCTTGTATACAATGTTTCCTATTACCACTATTACAATCTCCTATCCGAATCAATACTTGATTGCATATATATGTGTCCCCTTATCTCATATATAAGTTAGATCATCTGAGTGTGTAGAAGATCACCAAGTCCGTATGATTGGTCGAGCTTAATGAGATATAAAAGTTTCACACCGAGACAACTTGAGGACGAGTTGTCGGTATAGCCGAGGTATAGATAAGAAGTGACTTGACTTGGTTACTTGTCTATGCTTTGATGCGTCTCGACGTATTGAAGGATCACGGTGAGATGTGTTCTTCTATCTCGACCGTCGTGAAGAACCAAGATCTCGGTGACTTACGATGATCTAAACCTCGATAAGGTATTAGGTGAGTATGAGTTGTCATCCATCACTTTGACTTGTTATGGGTGAGGTTATATGTTCTAACCCAAGATTCTCGCATCTTGGGTGGTGGCGATCTTGTATGTCATGCTAGTTATCTCAGACGAGTCAACGTATCCGTTTAGGATGATGACGCCCCTTAAGGAGCTCAAAGGTTTATTGTACTAAACCTGCGCAGTTGAGTTAGCTCAAGTATAATAATAAGGTTGAGTGGTACTACTTAAGGAAATGAAGTTATTAATTGTTTTAAGCAATGATTGCTATAAATGATTAATGGACGTTCGATATATTAAATACGGGATTCAGAATGTCTAAGTGCAAGCCCGACTCAACTTCGTAATAAAGGGTAAGTCAAAGATTCTTTCTCTAGTGGCATGATCGAATGTTTATAAATTAATTTATGTTCGGGTCGAACATAAGATAATTAATTTATTTGAGGCCCATCTTTATTCCTTGCATTTGATCCTCAGGTCGGCCCGTCCAGGCCGTAGCTCATGAAAATCGCGCCCTAGTAGCTCTCTATGGCAAGATTTTATTCTCTTTATCCACAAGGATATTATTATATTTATGGTATATGCATAGATCCTTTCCATATAAGATTATGGTAATAATCACGAGTATGGTAATAATCTAGAGTATGGTAATTTCCATATAGGATTATGGTAATTTCCATATAGGATTATGGTAATTTCCATATGGGATTAAGGTAGTGCATTATAAATATAAGGTATGAGATAAAGTCTAGGTTAATGCTCACATAATTAACAAGAAATGTTCGTCCCTAGTAGTGCGAGAGTTTCAAAATTGTGCAAAGAGAGGCGGGTGATTTTCCAAGCATTCTCCATAGATCGTCCTCACTCGACGTTGGAGATTGGGCAACCGGATACAGTCGGAAGGTCAAAGCACGAGTCCGATCCGCTCGATCCATTCATCTCGTTCCATCGACCTCTTCGCATCCAAAGGTAAACACGAGAAAACCACTACGTGTTGCAATTAATTATATAGGCGCATGCTAGAATATAATCAATGTATGGTGAATTAAATATCCAAGATAGATCCTGGGCGAGGGTTAACATATGTTTTCCCTACATTGGTATCGAGCACGGGATCGAATCTTGGCTCTGTTGGATTAATTCACGCTTGATTATTACGTGCGCTTTATTAATTGTGGATGCCGCTGATTCATCGTGGCTCGTTTATTTTTTGTCGGATTTTGTTTTTACACCACGAGAAAATCCGTGGTTAGATTAGATTTTATTACGTAAATCTTATCCGTAAAAAGAAAACAAGACGAAAGAACGAAGAACTAAACGGCGGGAAAACACAGTCTCGGCGGCCCTACGGACGGTTTCATGCGGCGAGCCTCGCGGGTCGCGAGGGCGTCGCGAGGGCATGAGCGGCGAGGCGACGCGTTCTCGCAGATCCTCGGCGCCTAGCGGCGAAGCTCGGTCGTGAGATGACCCGTGAGGCAACGTGGCCGCGCGAAAGCGGGCGGCGACGGGCGCGTTCGCGGCGCTAGAAACTCCGTCGCGAAGCTTTCACCGGCGGACTGGCGACATCGCGAGCATGTTCGGCGTGGCGGCGACATCTCGGCGACGTTGGCGCTCGGCGTGGCGCGCCGCATTAGTGCTCGGCGGCAGGTAGCCCGCGAGGGACGGTAGCCCGCGAGCACAGCGGCGCGGCGGCTAGAAGAGGCGCGCTGCGGTGGGCTCTCGCCTAGCGCGGCCAACCCAACATTGCCGACCGGCCCGGACCCGTTTTCAGCCCAACCCAGTTTTCGGTCGTGCCCATGCACCACGAGGCCCGCTTGTTGAATTCGGTCCGTGCGGGTACGCGAGCCCGTGTCAAGTTTAATTGCATGCTTTGCAAATCTATGTAATAGATTAGGCTAGAAAGTGCGTGTTTCACGATCAATGCCGTGATGAACGCTTTATTTTATTTTTATCGCTCATATGCATGTCGTGGATGTTTTAAATTATTGGTAGCATGCTATGTATGTTTATATTACGCTGATAAACCTTTAAGTGTTTTACGTAATTGGATGCGCATAGTAAGCATGCTAGGTTTATCGCGCTTATCAAGCATATTTTAGAATTTCATGAGCATGTTTTACATGTTGAGTTCTATAGAAAAGCATGCTAGGATTACGTGATCCGCATGGACAAACCTTTTGAATAAAAAAAGTAAGCAAGCAACCCGACAAATTAATTTTTCAAATTAAAATGTCAAGACCTCCACCTTTGATCTCTAAACAAAGTGAGACGACTTTGTGAGTAAGCGTCCACCAGCGCTTGCTTGCCTTTGCTTATCATAAGTTTGTTAGATGAGATTTCTAAATAAAACTTTTAAATCTATTGAGAAGTGGGAGTTTCATGTGTAACGCCCACACGTGGCTTGCATGTGCGATTTTCATAAGTTCTCTAGAGATAGATGTAAAAGAGATAACAAAAGAATTTGAATTGGAGCGGTATGGTCCGAGTGAGTATGCCAATTCTAAGAATTCATTTCTATTTGTTAAAATTGTGGTCAATGTTAGACATCACCAGTACAACTTCCCGCCAAGTCCCTTCTTGCGATAGTGATGTGGTCTAGTAAGGTCCAATCGTTAATTTCATTTGACATAAGGTTAAGTTGACATGGATTGAAATTAAACGACTAAAAGGAATTTTTAGTCCAGTCGAGGGGTTCATGTAAACGCGTCCACACGTGTGGCTTGCATGTGGGATTCCTTGGGCGATTGGAGGTTTCATTAATATTGTTTTATCAAAAGGTTACAATATTGTTATTACGAATTATATGCGATCGTATGCTTATGTGTTTACATTATCGTTTTGGATATGTCTCTTTACGTACCGATAATCAATATGCTCGCACAAAATCCGTTATCCGTCCAAATTTTATCGAGTGGAAACGAAACATGGAATATGTTCTTATCGGCGGAAGAACACATGTTTGTTCTCACTACTCCTAAACCCGATGCCCTGCGACGATCGACTAACGAGCAATGAGTCAAGGACTTTGGAATAAGTCAAACAATATGGCTAAATGCTATATGATGACTACTATGTCCAAAGGCTTGCATTTGTAAAGATCGATCGATGGTAGACGCGACTTATATTTGGTCAAGTCTCGAGAGTAAGTTTAGACAATCGGATCGGACGATCGCTTCCACACAATGAGAGAAATCTTGGCGTGTAAGATGGAAGAAGGAAGTTCGGTCCATGAACATGTCTCCCACATGACTCATCTCATGGATAGTCTTGATCGGTTGGGAGGAGGTATTGACGTGAAAGGTCGATATCATCCTCAATACTTTGCCCAAGTCTTTGAGAACTTTTGCGTGAATGCGATCATGAGCAAGACCGAGTTTACACTTAGTCGGTTGCTTAATG
The DNA here is from genome assembly GCA_036937905.1 of Salvia rosmarinus. Lineage (NCBI taxonomy): Eukaryota > Viridiplantae > Streptophyta > Magnoliopsida > Lamiales > Lamiaceae > Salvia > Salvia rosmarinus. The sequence goes on along the minus strand of CM072824.1, from coordinate 21,415,907 downwards.
ATCTCTGTTGCGGAAGGAGTTATGGGAAAAAGACATGCTCTTGCTCAGCGCATCTAAGGGCCCAAATTTTCCGTTGCAAAATGGGAAAAGAAAAGGGGCACCAAAGGTGGTAGAGGCAAGGGAAATAGTGGGAGTAATGGGAGCAAGAACACGGCCGCCACAGGAGGCAGAAGAAACCAAGGAGAAGCGGTAAGTGCTTGAGTGCGGTAAGGCCGGGCATTGGAAGGCTAAGTGCCCTATGCTCGAGGCTCAAGGTACGTCGTTTGCTTTAGTAACGGAAACATGTTTAGCGACTTGTTCTACCCATTCTTGGGTAGTAGATCGGGCGAACCGATCATGTTTGTTACACCTTGCGGGGTTCTCGCGACAAGGGAGCTGTTTGATGGCGAGATAACGATCTCCATGGGCAACGCGCGAAAGTCGAGGCCGTTGGAGATTTTACCTTATGTTTTGAGAAAGCAGCTTTAGTTTTGAAAGAGCGTTTTATATGTGCGGATTTTCATGGAACCTTGTTTCTCGCTTGAAATTATTTACTCATGGATATTCTCGTTATTTTTGATAGTGGTGTTTCTATCATAAGAAATGACGAAGTTATACGTGTTGGCACATTAATAATTAACTTTATACTATTTACGCAAAACATAATACCTATAACTATGTTGCATCTTCATCAAACCTTAAAAGAGAAAGTTTTCTTAGAAGATGACACTACTTTTCTCGGCATCTTAGATTAGGTCACATCAATCTAAATAGGATCCAAAGACCGGCTAAGAATGGAGGCGTTGGGTAATCTCACGGTTACTCGGTCCAGTCCGCAGAATCCTATATAGAAGGTAAGATATCGACCGGACTCCCTTCAAAGCGAAGGGTTATAGAGCCAAAGAAATGTTGGAGTTAGTCCATTTCGACTGTGGGACGATGTCCACACAAGCTCGTGGAGGGTACGAGTATTTTGTCACTTTCATTGACGATTACTCAAGGTGCGGATACATTATACTGCTTCACCGCAAGTCCGAATGCTTTGAGAAATTCAAAGAGTTTAAGGCGGAGTGGAGCGAAGCTAGGTAAAAGTATCAAATCTTTGCGTTCGATCGCGGTGGCGAATACCTCGATAACGAGTTTATGGACTATCTGGTGAAGTGTGGGATTACCTCCCGGTATAAGATTTCACCAAGCACACCTCTGACAAAAATGGTGTGTCGAGCGAAGAAATAGGACTCTTTAGAAATGGTTAGATCAATGATGAGCTATGCAACATTGCCTATTTCGTTACGGGGTATGCCTTAGAGAGCGGCATACTTGTTAAATCTAGTACCGCCCAAGTCGATCGAAAAGACCCCTTTCGGAGTTGTGGTTTGGGCGAAGCTGGTTTAAGCCACATAAGGATATGGGGCGATCAAATTACATGTTTGAACAAGAAGGTGGCAAGTTGAGGCTAGATCGGCGCAAGGCGTTTATTGGCTATCTAGAGGAGCGAAGGTGGTTTATTCTATAGTCTAAGGATCGGAAAGGTCATTATTAGCACTAATGCCGATTCTTAGAAGAGGATTATATGAAAAATCATAAGTCCAAAGTTGAAATCATTCTTCAAGAATTAGAAGATGATCGTATTCCACCACCGATTAGGCCAAAGGTGCGAGATGTCGAGTCTAGTGGAAGGATCGACACCGGATACTTCAAGAAATTGAAGTGGGTCGAGTTCACTTTGAGAATCCGATGCGTCTGAGTGGTACTACACGACAAGTTGTGCAAGTTAGAGAACCACAAGTGTCTGCACCCGTTGCCATTGTGCTCAGAACCTCGTCGTAGTGGGAGGGTTGTTCGTCGACCCCGGCGATTTATGTTCGTGGGTGAATCTTGATTTAGTCGAGAAAGCGATCGAGCGATAATCGACCCATGGACATCTGAGGAGGCGATACAAGATATTGATGCAAGATCGTGGCACACCGCTATGGACTTAGAAATGGAGTCCATGCTTGGCTATGGATGTATATGAAAGACACCTCTACGGATGGCAAGGAAGCCATGGGTAGTAAGTGGATATACAAGAGGAAGAGAGATCCGATGGAGAGGTTTCGCTTTTAAAGCCGTGCTTGTGGCGAAAAGTGGTACACTCAGTTGAGGGCATCGATTTCGATGAGACCTTTTCGCTTTGTAGCAATGCTCAAGTCCATGAATTCTTTCTTGCCATGCAGCCCACTTGAACCTAGAGGTTTGGCAAATGGATGTTAAAACCGCTTTTCTAGCGGTTACCTCGAGAAAGGTAGAGACATCTATGTCACGACAACTTTGAAGGTTATGTGGTAAAGGGTGAAGAGCATCTAGTATGGAAGCTTAAGAAGTCCATTTATGGACTTAAGCGAACCTCCCGATCATGGAACTTACGCTGACGAGCCGGTAGTAAAGTCTATGGATTTACCAGGTTGCTAGCGAAAGTTGTGTGTATCGGTTAGATGTCAATCTGTGATGTGGTATTTCTTGACTTACGTAGATGACATCCTTCTAGTTGGCAACAACGTGAAGTCTCAGTATCGAGCGTAAAGAGTTGGCTATCCGATCGGTTTCAAATGAAAGACTTAGGAGATGCGGCTACATTCTTGGGATCAAGGTTCACCGAGATCGCAAGAAGAAAATATTGAGCCTATCTCGGGCGTCTTACATTGATCTTGTGATTACTCGTTTTAGTATCGCAGACCTTGAGAAAGGATTGCTACCTTTCGGACATGGCGTTCCTTTATCTAAGACGCGATCACCCATGATTTGCAAAGGAGATAGAGGAAATGAGACAAGTTCCTTGCGCCCGCCGTGAGGAAGTCTCATGTACGCAATGCTATGCGAGGCCCGATACCGCTATGCGGTGAGCATAGTAGCTAGATTCAGTCTAACCCCTGGACAAGCTCATTGGGCTGCGGTAAAGCATATACCTGAGTACACGAAAAGGACTCGAGATTATAGGCTGGTTACCATGATTAGTCTAATGCCTTTGGGTTATACTGACTCGGATTTTCAAGGACGTGATGATGAAAAAAGTTAACCTCGGGCTATGTGTTTACCTTGGGAGGTGGAGCCGTATCTGGCAGAGTGCAAGCGGCGATGCATTGCGGACTCCACCATGGAAGCCGAATATGTAGCCGCCCGGAGGCTTCTAAGGAGGTCAGTATGGTTCAAGAACTACCTCATGGATCTAGGTGTGGTACTGGTTTGCCCAGTATCATAGTTCTTGTGATAACTCGGTGCGATGTGGCTCGAAGGAACCACGGACCCACAAAGCGACCAAACACATAGAGAAAGTACCATGTCATACGAAATCGTTAGGACGAGGTGACGTGCTGATTGAAAAGATTGATACGACGGAAAATCTAGCGGATCCATTCACGATTAACTGCCGCCAAAAAGTCTACGATGGACACGTTAGAGGACTTGGATTGCGCTTGATGGCACCCACTTAGAAAGGAAACTTTTGTAAGTGGGAGAAGCAAAGTGATGGTTGTTTGTAATAGCTAGTAGAGACACATTGTATACTAAAGTTTGCTTTAGTATAAGTGGGAGATTGTTGGATTTGTATCTTGGCAGTTTGGTTGAGCTTGTATACAATGTTTCCTCATTACCACTATTACTGATCTCCTATCCGAATTGAATACTTGATATATATATCGTGTCCCCTTATCTCGTATATAAGTTAGATCATACATGCTGTGTAGAAGATCACGTAAGTCCATATGATTGGTCAAGCTCAATGAGATATAAAAGTTTCACGGTGAGACAACTTGAGGACGAGTTGTCGGTATAGGCTGCTGGTATAGATAAGAAGTGACTTGACTTGGTTGCTTGTACATCTTGATGCGTCGACGTATTGAATGATCACAATGAGATGTGTTCTTCTATCGACCATCGTGAAGAACCAAGATCTCGGTGACTTACGATGATCTAAACCTCGATAAGGTATTAGGTGAGTATGAGTTCTTGTCCATCACTTTGACTTGTTATGGGTGAGGTTATATGTTCTAACCCAAGATTCTCCGCATCTTGGGTGGTGGCGATCTTGTATGTCATGCTAGTTATCTGTGTCGAGTCACCGTATCCGTTTAGGATGATGGCGCCCCTTAAGGAGCTCAAAAGGTTTATTGTACTAAACCCTCGCGAGGTTGAGTTAGCTCAGTACAATAATAAGGTTGAGTGGTACTACTTAAGGAAATGAAGTTATTAATTGTTTTAAGCGATTGATTGCTATAAATGATTAATGGACGTTCGATATCTTAAATACGAGGATTCGTAATGTCTAAGTGCAAGCCCGACTCAACCCGGTAATAAAGTGGGTAAGTCGACATTCTTTCTCTAGTGGCATGATCGAATGTTTATAAATTAATTTATGTTAAGAATGAACATAAGATAATTAATTTATTTGAGGCCCATCTTTATTCCTTGCATTTGATCCACTGGTGGCCCGTCGAGTGCCCGTAGCTCATGAAAATCGGCGCCCTAGTAGCTCTCTATGGCAAGATTTTATTCTCTTTATCCACAAGGACATTATTATATTTATGGTATATGCATAGATCCTTTCCATATAAGATTATGGTAATAATCACGAGTATGGTAATAATCACAGAGTATGGTAATTTCCATATAGGATTATGGTAATTTCCATATAGGATTATGGTAATTTCCATATGGGATTAAGGTATTGCATTATAAATATAAGGTATGAGATAAAGTCAGGTTAATGCTCACATAATTAACAAAGAAATTTTCGTCCCCTCTAGTGCAAGAGAGTTTGAAAATTGTGCAAAGAGAGCAAAGGGTGATTTTCCAAGCATTCTCCATAGATCATCCTCACTCGACGTTGGAGATTGGGCAGCAGGGATACAGATCCGGAAGGTGAAGCTGCGAGTCCGATCCGTTCGATCCATTCATCTCGTTCCATCGACCTCTTCGGATCCAGGTAAACACGAGAAAACCCCTGCGTGTTGCAATTAATTATATAGACGCATGCTAGGAATATAATCAATGTATGGTGAATTAAATATCGAGATAGATCCTCGGGCGAGGGTTAACATATGTTTTCCCTACAATGCAGAGACCCTACCTTGCCCCTTGCCAAGGCAGCTCTCCCTAGGAAGACACTTCACTGGGTATCCTATCCCAACGGCTTGACTCACTGACATCCCAACTATTACGGCCGGTCGAGGGTGGCTGCGACCTTGCCCAAGGCCGTGGCTACAATCACCCACTCGGCCGTACTTGCAGGACGACGAGACACTCGATGTCTTCACTCGGCTATTGCTTGTAGCTACCCTCCCCAAGGCTGTCGGCCGAGTTAACGCAAGAAAAGGAATAACATGGGTATCGAGGCCTGAGCTTGGGAACACCCACTCGAGGTTCCAGGGCGTTTAGATCTCGACTCAGCGTGCTTCACCCCGAGCCCAACCAAACCAACTACTCACGCATAATCGACATAAACACAAAGCAACAAGCAAGAACATAAATGAAACCATGCTTGAATATAAAATCAAATGGAAAGGAAAAAGCGGACTACGGCAGCGGTTGCTCGGCGAGAGATAACAAAATACATGAACATAAAGGTTTGCACATGGGACTTGTTTATCTTCCTCACGAATCACTCATGAAAACAAAGGAAAATGAAAGAAAAGTGCGAGAGAAAAACTGGGACTTGATCTTCCCTCTCAATCGATATATGTGAAGTGTTTGTTGGGAACCTAAGTATACTCCTCTTTGGCTTGGTCTGCGTGCGTATCTCGAGGTGATAGGTGGTGAGGTCAGCAACTAGCTCGGGTTTTGAACCATCGATGGAGACTCCTCTGGCTTCAGCTGGACGGATTTGTCTCACTCAACCACCACAGCTTGACCTTTCCCTTTTCGGCAAAAATCAACTCTGCGGCAGAGAAGGACCTTGTAGACATGCAGAGGGCTTTCCGAACATTGATTCGACCCAAAGGCCCGACCACAAGTCAGCGGTTCGGGCCGGACCGGCAGTCAGCGAGCTGAGCAGGAATCGGAGCTAGGGCTAGGGTCGGGCTCGGTTCGTGCGAAGAGAGGCCCGGAACCGACGATTAACCGCTGGTCCAAACCGGCGGGCCTAGGGCCTAGGGCCGAACCATCGGGCCTTTAGTGCCGTTGGAACCGGCGGGCCTAGGGCCTAGGGCCGAACCGCCGGGCCTCCAACGGCCATAAACGGCTATATTACAATTTTCACCCCAAAATGCACTCCTATAAATATATCCCTCATCCTAACTCTATCCACACTTCAATCTCTCATTTTTCAACCTTAATTCACTCATTTACATCCAATTTTCAAAGCTTTCAAGCTCTCATTCTCACTCTCAAACTCAATCTCTCATTCTCAAGCTCTCAATCTCTAATTCTTATTCTAAACTCTCAAACTTTCTCACTTCATCATGTCTTTCTTTAAACGATCAAACAAAGGAAAGGCCGTCGATGAAGGAGCTCAAAGTGAGGGAGGAGACTATCCAACTCAACATTCACGAAGGGCCTTAGCGGTGGAGGAAATCTCAAGGCAAGTTGCCGAAGGGTTACAAGCCGAAGAAGATGCTCGATTTTATGAAATGGTGAATCAAATGGAAAGAAGCCCCTATTTCGGTGAAGTAAGCTCGAACGACCAAGCCAACGATGAAGAAGACGACTTTGACCAAGATACGCCGCCACAACCACCAAAATCAAAGGAACTTAAATCCAACGTTTTTGTAAAGCACTTTAGGTACGTAAATTTTTACGTTCTTACAAATTAGTTTCATAATTTTAATTTCATATTCATAGTTCTTACAATATCTTGTGAAATTTTCTTTAGAATAGTGGAAGTGGGGCGAACCTCCTCTTCCGACGGTCGAAAGCAATGCGTTGCTTATTGCAACTATTGCGAAACCTACAAATGGATCGAGAAAGGAGGTTATGGAACACTCAATAGGCACATGGAGGTTTTCGTCCTCGTGAGTATGGAATATCAGCGAACCAAGCTCAAATTAAAACACATTCTCAATATTCCACAACAGGTGCGTCCGCTTTATTTAAATTTGATAAAGGAAAATATGAAGATCGATGGCTAGATATTGTGCTATGGAAAAACTCCCTTTTAATTATCTGATAGAGTTACGTATGAAGAATGTTATAAAGTGGGACTTGGTCTAATGCATACAAAGTTAGTAGAAGCGTTATGCTTAAGAAGATTAGGAGACAATGCATGGAAAAAAAACATGATTTAATGAAATATTTGGTTCGTTTAGGTCATAAAGTTTCTATTTGTGCCGATGTTTGAATGAGATGCTTATAATAAAATTATTATATGGGTATTACTTGTCATTGGATTGATTGAAATGGGATATGCAAAAGCGTTTAATTGCTTTAGAGAGTTTGAAGAGCCTCATAATGCTTTAGGTATTGCTAATATTATAATTGGTGTGTTAAATGAGTATTCTTTGATTAATAAATTTTTTCCGTTGGTTTCGATAATGCTTGACAAACACCGCTAGTATTCCTCAACTTATTGAAGCATGTGCTTCTTTTGAAGGAAAATGCTTTCATTCTAGATGCATTTGTCATATTTTAAATTTATGTGTTCAAGATGCACTTAGTATTTTTCAAGATTACATTACTCCTATTAGAAATCTTTGTCAAATGTTTGCATGCTTCAAAAACTTGTGGGAAAAAATGGCAAAATATTATCGTATAAAAAATATTTCTTATACATGTTTCAAATTTGATGTTTCTCATCGTTGGAATTCTACTTATGAAATGCTTCATAGTACTATTGCATATAAGGGTCATTTATGTGATTTTTTTAGAAAAGAGTTTATAACTATTCAATTACATCATAATGAGTCTCATTGGGATGCTTGCATAGATTTATATCGATTGTTAAAGGTATTTCATGGTGCAACGAAACAATTATCGGGAGTTTATTATTGCACTTCAGTTATGGTTTTAGAACATTGCATGTATATTGTCATGTCTTTTCGTAGTTGTTTTACTAAACCATCTTTATGTGGTGTAATTTATTTTATGGTTCAAAAGTGGCTAAAATATTTTAGGGAGATACCTACAATTTTTTTGCTTGCTAAGTGTTTAGATCCTAAATGGAAATATGATGGTGCTTGTCAAATGCTTAATCTTTATTATGATGCTTTTAGACAAATGGATTTTCAAAGTGCTAGTATAGAAGGAGAAATAGTTTATTTTGATCTCCCAAATGTAGATCAAATCAAATATAATCTTGAAAAGAATTTAAGAAATCTTTTCGAGAATATAGGTCGAAAATATGGTAGTGATGATGATATTCAAACTCCACCTCCTTCTTTACTATGATGTCTACGATTAATTTTCCTTTTGATATGAATGAGTTTGACCTTTGGTGCAACAAATGACTTGATGTACGAAAATAGAACATTCGAAGGCCGAGAGGACAAGGTAATAGTGAATTAGATATGTATTTGCAAACTCCTTTTGTCTTTGGTGTTGAAGATAGCGGTCCTTCGATCGATGTCTTGAAGTGGTGGTCGAAGAAAGGAGTACTCAATCCTCTCAATCATGGCAAAGGAGTTATTTGTCGTCTGGCATCCACGTATCCGTTGAACAAGCATTTAGCATTGGAGGACTAATGCTTGATCAAAGAAGAAGCAACATGAAGCCGGTGAACATTGAAGCTACAATGTTGCTCGATGATTGGTGTAGGCCGACCTTAGAGCTCAAGAACCGCAATGGGATGATGGTAGCGAGGCGAAGATGAGGCCTTCACCGAAATGGATCGATCGAGAATCGGGTCTTTGAGGGTAGAGCATTTAGAAATTAAAAAGAACTACATGGACTTTGATTATACATGATTATGAGGATATGTAAGCAACTCGATTTTAGAAATTAAATTGAGCTCAAGTCCTTTATTATTATTATTATTTTTCATCCCTATGTAAAAGTCCTAAGCGGTTTATGTAATTTTACTCATCATTTATTAAAAATGCAAAGTGTTGACACATATTTATCGTATTTTAACAAATGCAAAATGCAAAGTATTTACAAGTTAAAACATAAAAAAAATCATTTACAACTTACAAATTTAAAAATATTTACAAGTTTAGTGGTTTACAAATATTTACAACTGATAAACATGTAGTTTCTATAATTTTGAGTGTGTTATTATAATGTTTATCCATAGAAAATACATGTTTATCAAAAGTTTAAGCTTTAGTTTGTTAAAATCTTGGACTTTGATACTTGTTGCATATTTGATTGAATTTTCAGGAAAATTGAGATAGAATTGGAATTTTACCCCTAACGGAGTTGAAGTATATCGCGATACGAGTTCGTGAGCATAAGCGGATCGAAAATCGAAAGCTCGGACGAGAGAACGGACCGATGCAAAATCGTTGCCACGACCAGGGCCCGTGGGCTCGGCCCTAAACCGGCTTCTATCTGTAGGGCTGGGCTCGGGCCTTGACTTTTCGAACCACCGACCCTAAACCGGCGGTCCCGGCCCTACAACATGTCTAGGTCCTTGCGAAGAATCTTCCCTTTTGCGTGCAAGTCTGCCAGAGTTTTGTCTTCGTCTCCCAGCTGCATTCTGAGTTTACCCTCTGTCCCCTACGTAATTCCTCGTCCTTTTTCCCACTCTTCCTTGACTCGATCATCCTCTTGGCTTCATGTCAGCTCGTTAGTCAGGCTTAGCTCCCGCGCGGTACCGTGTCTTGGCAAGTGGTAGCCGTGTTCAATTTTCTGTAATCCACACAAACACGCCATCCAGTTATCACCCGAGTTGGAATCAGTTCCTGCCGATCATTAGAAATCACCGTAACCCCACCTTTCTTAGGAGCATGGCGAGCGGGCTTACCAAGAACTATCGAGATCGGATAAATGATTTGACATCCGACCATTTAATAACCCATTCTTGACACCTCTTTCATTCTTGGATTAAGGCGTATTTGGTTTCTCTATGGAGGTCTTGTGGCAATCTTCTAGCAATATCTTATGCATGCACAGAGAAGGACTGATCCCTTTTATATCGGCAATTGACTATCCAATAGCTCTCTTGTACTTCCGCAACAACTGTAGCAAGGATTCTTCCTGATCATGCTCGAGAGCGGCTGAAATGATTACTGGAAGAGTTTTCTCCTCGCCCAAATATGCATATTTCATATGGTTCGGCAAGGTCTTCAGACTTAACGTTGGAGGTTCGTCAATTGAAGGCTTGAATACCTGTACGGTATGATCTGCAAGCCCTAGTGACTCTGGGGCGCGGCTGGTACGAGGTGTAACAGGGCACTTCTCGATAGAGGGATGCTTAGGAAACCCCCTACTTTTCTCCAACTCTATGAGTTCGGCATATTCCTCATCACTATTCTCGGACTGAGAGGAGTGCTCTCGTATTGTATCCGCAATGGCCTGCTCCAGAACTTGGATTACCGAGCATTCTTCCACTTCGTCAGGATACTTCATAGCATTGAATACATTGAACGTAACCTTTTGATCATTCACCCTCATTGTGAGTTCGCCCTTTTGAACATCAATCAGAGTCCGTCCAATTGTAAGGAAAGGACATCCCAAAATGATAGGCACCTCGTGATCTGCTTCATAATCCAAAATGATGATATCAACGGAAAAAATGAATGTATCCACTTTTACTAGCACATCTTCAATTTTTCCTTCGGGTGAGCCATAGATCAGTCCGCCAATTGCAAGGTCACTGTTGTGGGCCTCGCTTATCCTATCCCGAGCTTCTTGAATATTGAGGCGGCATCAAATTTATACTTGCTCCCGGATCACATGAAACACGACCGACGTCGCGTCCTCCAATTAAGCATGGAATTGTAAAACTCGGTGGATCT
>CM072824.1:21225781-21404963 GCA_036937905.1 Salvia rosmarinus | reverse complement strand
CATTCGTGCACTTCAAGAGGTCAGAACTTTCCGTATGGTCTTTGATGTAAAGCTTTTACTTGTTGTACGCTAAACACCGTTCGGCGTAGGAGGCAATGTCTTGTTCATCCAGGTCCATGAACTTTTGTTTAAGATCGATACATCTTACGTACTTAGGGATGTGCGCATACGGAACCTTATGAGCTTCATTCAAAATTTCATTTTTCGATTACGTATCATTAGAAGTGCGATATGCGATTACCAAACATAATCGCATTATCTCGACTTCATGATATTAGGAAAATTTCCCATTCGAATCTTTGCTCGCGAGTTTCGAGTTGTTTATCTTTTTTCGCGCTCGATAATACGAGCTCTCAAATCGGAAGTACCATCAATGGCGCTACAATTCCTTGAATATTTCGGGGAGGTAACACGGTTTCCGACTTCGTTCTCTCGAACTCTTTTAATAATTCTCCTTGGTCCGTTAAAGAGTTCCTAATTTCTCGACTTTTCCTACTCGGAGCGTCCGCTACGACATTAGCTTTTAGGGATGATACTTGATCTCACAATCGTAGTCTTTGACCATTTCGAGCCATCTTCGTTGTCGCATATTCAAATCTTTTGTTGAAAATACTTCAAACTTTTGTGGTCCGTGAAAATCTCACATCTCGATCCGTACGGATAATGTCTCCATATTTTCAATCGTGGACCCTTCTTTGCGAGCTCGAGATCGTGAGTAGGATAATTGTGTTCATGAATCTTCAAGCTGTCGGTGACGTGTCGATAACCTTTCCTTCTTGCATTAAAGCATCCTATTCCATTTCTCGGCGCATCAGTGTATATGATATAATCTTTCTCGGATCGGTATTGTTAAAATAGGGCGTTGGTCAATCTTTCTTTGAGTTCTTGGCTGTCTTCGCATTACGGAGTCCATTGAAATTTTATCCCTTTCTTCGATTCGTCATTGGTTTAGCAATTTTAGAAAATCCTCAATAAATCTTCTATAGTACCCAGCTAAACCCGTAAAACTATTTAATCTCATTTGGAGTCGTAGGTGATTTCCACTCTGACTGCTTGGACTTTGGCGGGGTCCACTTTAATTCCTTCTGCCGAGACTATATGCCTAAGAAATTTACTTTTTTGAAAATCACACTTACGAACTTGGCATATAATCTACTGTGCCATAGCTTTTCAATACAATTCTCAAATGCTCGTGTTCTTGTTAAGCTCTTTGAATAGATTAAAATATCATCGATAAACACTAATCACGAATTTATCGAGATATTCATGGAATCTGGGTTCATGAGATCCATGAACACGGTGGAGCATTGGTTAGTCAAGCAGCATCACTACAAATTAGTAGTGTCCGTATCGAGTCTGGCGGTTTCGATATATCCTCGGGTTTTATCTTCACTTGATGGTAACCCGATCTTAGATCGATCTTGAAAATACCCTTGCTCTTTCAGTTGGTCGAACAAGTCGTCGATTAGAGGCGGATACTTATTCTTGATGTCACCTATTGATTCTCGATAGTCGATACACATTCTTAAGGTGCCGTCCTTCTTTTGACGAATAACCTTGGTGCTCCCGGTGGCGGCAGGTCGAATAAATCCTAAGTCAGAAGTTCACGTAATTGGACTTTCAATTCTTACAATTCTTTAGGAGCCATCCGATATGGTGCTTTGGAAATGGCGCGGATCTGGCTCGAGATCGATCGTGAAATCGATTGTCGATCCGCGGTATCTGGGTAATTTTTTAAAATACGTCGGATATTCTCGAGCAGTAGCACATCCTCAATCCTCCTATCCTTCTTGTCTTCCTTGCTTAAGCATATCGGATAGGCATGATTTTCGTTACATCTTATCGACTTTCTCGCTGTAAAGGCGATATCACAGCACCTTCTTCTCTCTCATCAATCCCATAAAAGCACGTGGGTTCTTTTCGGTGGTTGAAATCGATTTCCGTTGTTCTAGCGAATCGTTCGAAATTTTCATTAACCAATCCATACCCAAGATAATATCTCGTCCCACATGCATAAGAGGCGTAATGATTCGACTTTTAGCGTAGTGATCTAACTCGAATTCTAAGTTGGGACATACTTTATCAACTAACGTCGCCCCACCTATTGGAGTAAGTGCTTTGAACCTACTGATGATTCTACGGAAGTTCAAGATTATCTCGCATGCGGTAGAAATGAAAGAATCACGATGCTCCGTATCGAACAAAACTATAACAGTACACCTTTTAAGCCGGGCCATACACATTAGATTTCCGTACTCTGTTCGGTTGTTTTGTTTTAAAGCATCGCATTGATGTTGAGGTTGAATTTGTAGAGATTGAGATGGCGTCTCACGGTGAAACCTCAGGATTGCGGTCATTTTGCGGTGGAGGAAGTTGATAGCGAGGTGGTTGTGGATATCTGTCATTGCTTTCGCGATCACGAGCGGGTCGCTAAGATTTTCCCTTTCTCCTTTCCGGACACATTACATGCAGTATGGACGAGCGAGCATAGTGACCATCTTGCCCACCGCGAATAGCAAGTGTTGCTCCCACTCCGACATAAACCGAAATGTATGCGGTTGCGAGGACACATTGGTGGTCTTATCGATTCGGAGAAAAGAGTGGTTGTCCGGTAGTCGGTGATCGGAATGATCTCGACAGTGGGTCCACGCTCTCGAAGCGGCTTTTGTTTAGATTTCCTCGCGTCCCACTTTCTTTTCCCTTTAAATCTTTGTTCCGTCGGGAGGATCTTGATGGTACAGTTCCTTGTGGAACACTCAGTATGAACCAGAGCATTCTTTTACGCTTGTATCTCCATTTCCATGTCTAACATACGGTTAAGAGTTTTGCGTAAGACATGGGTGGTTAATGACTAAGATAATTCGGTTCGGTCGTAGTCGAACGAAACATCTCGGCCATCTTTTCATCGGTTTCCACTTTATGCGGTGCATACAGAGATAGTGTGCGAATTTCGATCGCATTTCACCACGCTCCTATTCCCTTGTTTGATTCATGAACTCAATTTCTTACGCCTCCCATAGCTTGAGGAATGAACTTAGCATCTGATTCTTCCTTGAGCATTCCATGTAAAGTTCGCAATTGCTCGAGGTAAGGGTTTTCGCACGGCTTCCCACCAAAATCCATGAGTCCTTTCATGAGAAAATTTATGCACAACAAACACTCACGATCGTTGCATTCCAAAAATCTGAATATCCTTTCCACAGTGCGTACCCATTCCTCGCCTTCGCAGGACTACCGGCCAGGTAAAATTTGGTGGGTTTGGCGAAGGAAAAGCTCGACTATTTTTCGATTTGGAGAGAGGTTCACGATCATCAAGGCTTCGTTCAGAAGGTTTTGGGAGTGGTGCGACTAGCTCTTTCTTGATATTACGGCTTCGTCTTGAGGAGGCATTTCACTTCAAAAGAAATTTATTATTTTCATATGATAAATAAAATATTAACAAAGGAAAGGGGTTGTAGTGCATCATCAACAAGATATAATCATCACAACAAATAAAACATAATGGTTTAATCACATTGAGGAAAATTAAGCAGTTTATAATTTACTGAAAATTGCCTCGTGAGGACTTTTACACACAAGTTAGTTTTATATATCAGGTGGTAGCTCGCCTACTATCTTAGCTAGTTATCACGATTTTCCTTATCCATCTACATCTTCTTCTGTGGTCTTCTTGAGGTCCTCTTGGTTCCTCTTACGGCTCTCTTCCTTTTATCTTGAGGAGTGAGCATGATCGGTGTTGAGTGGCGGCCTCTCAGCAAAAGAAGGAAGGATCGGACAAAGGGCATTTCGTCGGCGACTAGAGGTCTCAAATAGGAAGTGCCAGTGATAGTGGTTGTTCAAATTCAGGCTACCTCGGTGGGAGACATGATTAAGGATTTTTCGGAAGAGGAGATAAAGGTGGTGAAGGAGTTTCGGTGCAAATGGGTTGCTCAAATGATCTAAATCATCTAGGGTCCACCGAGGTCCAAGAGGAAAAGATTATCACTATCGAACAAGATTGAGAAGGAGTCACGACCGACTATTTAATTACTTAATTAACTAAATAATCAAGCCGTGATTGGTTTAATTAACGATAATCTTCAATAAAAAGTGATTTAGAAGATAGGTTTTGAAACAAGCGGACGATATAACGTTTGTAAATAGAGTAGCCAACTGCACTCGGAAAATATCGACTCTGACAATTATCAAAATGAGGACACTGACCTACGCCATTTATATAAAGGTTTGAAAATATTTACATGGTTTATCAAAAAACGGTTTCAAAGTTTTCAAAGTTCTAACGGTGGAAGATTTATGAATATCATGTATGAAGACATGATATTGAGACATAACAATCAAAATAAAGATCGAGATGATATCTCATTTCGGTTTCGACCTGACTCCTTCATACTCAACTGCATAATAAAAGCGTTTTGGGCGTGAGTACGAGAAAGTACTCGATGGATAATGCGATATATCTTTCAGTAACATTTCATTCGAAAACCTTTCTTTCAAATAGTAGTTCATAAGGCGATTACATTGATGTTCATAATAAAACTTTCACATATTAATATTTCACCACACTTTATTTTGAAACATCTGGCATAACATACCGAGTTGGTCCGAAGGATCACAACTACGGTCATACCTATCTCGTCGTTCGGTAAAGGAAGTAGGCCTCATCCAAATTACCATGGCGGCTACATGAGCAAGCTCACGACCGTCTACACATGCCTGATAATTCACATTTCCTACCGCGGATAGTAGCGCGTCATATCCACAATGTGGTAAAACATTTATCATGATTATCATGTGGTGATCAAATGTTTTCTGAAATCAAACTCATAACATATCATATGTTTAGCTTGAAATAAAGTTCGTGTCATTACCCGCCTCGTGACGTTCGATTGACAAGTTTGGTTCTTAGTTCTTTACTTCGGTTTCTCTCTTTGGATCCTTATAACATAAGATTATCATTGACTTTAGTAATCCTTCTTACTAATTTAGATATATATATTAACAACTATCGATTAACATCTAATTATCTTACTAACGTCTAATTCTACGAAATTTCGTGAGAGTAACATCTGTAATATGTATAGCCCAAACATACAAACTACTCCAAAGTCATCCCAAACTCCCAATATCATCATCACATCATCAAATATACATTTAAGAACTCTATGTGAGATTAATATCACATATTTCAGCGTTAATCGCTAAAGCGATTTAACTACATTCGATATTTTGAATATCTATAGCCTATTCAACATCAAATATCATGTAATTATATTTAATTAGCATCATTGATTATTATTTCATCATTCATTCAAGTCTTACTTAAGAATTTTCACATAAAATCATAACTTTAGTCTTAAACTTTAATTTCCTAACTTTTGATACTTATGTTCAAAAATTCCCATAAATTCTATCTAGGCCTTATTTTTATCATAGATCTCAAATATCAATTCAAATTCATCAAATAAAATCAAGAAATCATAGTTCCTAATGTCCCCTTCATTTTCGAAATTTTTGAACATAATGCATATGATTAAATTAAATTCCTATAAATTCATTTTATACATTATTTATATCTCTAAACATAATTATCATGTCAAATGGATCAAATAAAATCAAAATCATCAAATTCATACTACATGAAATTTTGAAAATTTCGATATTAACATCATGGTTTAATTTTTTAATTTCTTCATTTATATGATGTTTATAAGCATATGTAAACATATATTCAAGCTTAATTCAATCATATCATAACATATGAATCATATTCAAAATTAGGGTTTAGGTGTCATTCTTTAATTTTCACTTTCATGAATTTAAGCAAATTAAATCCATAACATATGTTAATCTAACTCCATAATCATAATTAAATCGATACATGTAACAAAAATTAAACAAATCATCCATAGCTAAAACTTTAAAATTTTGAAAATTCCATAGGGATAGAACATGCTATTTTGAATTTTAAACAATAAAATTATTGATCAAATGAGGTATTTACCTTGCTAGGATTAATTCCTTTAATTCAAGTCTAATTGTGTAGTAAAAGTGTAGATGAAATTTTTAGTGTGTGTGAAGTGTGTGTGGGTCGTGTGTTTTGGGAGGAAAATAGGGAAGAAGATGATTTATTTCTTATGCTAGGTTTCTAGATACTTTATTTACATTTAATTTGAATTTAGAACAAATTTCATAGTAATTATGCCTTATTTCTATAAAATTATAAGTGCACCTCAATTTTACTAATACATATATTCTAACTTATTTAATTAAATAAAATTTTATCTATAACAATTTATAAGATGTAATGCATCTTAGATTCATAATTTAATTTAGATACATATTGTATAATTTAAATCCTTTATTTAATAAAAATCAATTCATTCAATTAAACTTCTTAAATTTTTGAAAATAGCATAAATAAATTCATTAATCACTAATTAATGCTAAAATAAATTTATTCACATAATTTAATACCTTGGATAATAATTTCTTTCATTTTATAATAAAATATCCATATAAAAATAATTAAAGCATTTTATAACTTATTTTGGATAAATAGCATTTTCATACAAACATACTTTAATAAACACATAATTCACATTTTATCACATTTAAACTCAATTCTATTAAATCTCCACATTTTCAATCTCGTGTTCAAATCTTAAATTAATCGGTTCATACCGATTAATATCTTCACTATATTGAATTTTCAATTTCTTAGCTTAAATAGCTTTTAAACCTTTAATAATGCTTAATTAATCTTTATCAATTACTATAAAATTTTAAGACTACTACGTTTCCTTACCATAAAGAAATTTAGTCCTCGAAATTTAGTACCTATTAAACAAGTAGGGTATTTCTCCTTTATCATTCTTCTAGTTCCCGTCGTCTCTTACGGACGTGATGTTTCCACAAAATTTTACTAAAGGAATAATCTTATTCCTTAACTTTTGCTCCTTAGGTCCGAATGCATTGGTCTTTCTTCATAGCTCAAATCATTATCGGGAACTATCTCGTCATAATGAAGGATATGTGTTGGGTCATACACATATTTTACGAGTTGGGAGACATGGAAAACATCGTGTACGTTAGCGAAGTTAGGCGATAGCGCTAACCTATAAGCTACTGAGCCCGATCCGTTCAATATCTCATAAGGTCGAAATGCGGGTTTAAGTTTCCTTTTACTCCAAAGCGGTGAACTCCTTTGGTTGGGAAACTTTAAGGAAGAGACTTGTCCTATTTCAAACTTTAATTACATGCGACGATGATCGACATAAGACTTTTGTCGGTCTTGAGCTTCTTTCATTCTTTGTTTTATTTGTCGTGCGATTTGAACCATTTCTTGATTGCTACGGGCGAGAATCTTCCGTTCTCCTACCTCGTCCCAATCTGAGGTGATCGCATTTCTTGCCATAAAGTGCTTCATAAGGTGCCATGCGATCGTAGCTTGATAGCTTGTTGTTGTAAGCGAATTCGATTAATGGTAAGACTTGTTCCCAGATCTCCTCGATCAAGCACCACGATCTGAGCATATCTTGAGGTTTGAATTGTTCTCTCGATCGACCGTGCATGCGGGGATGGCGGTGCTAAAATTTAACGAGTGCCCGATTCTTTTTGAAAAGTAGTCGAACCGAGAGGTGAATTTGGTATCACGATCGGGGTGATTGAGATCGGCACTCCATGTGGCGAGCGATTTCTCGAACATAAATTTGTGCGATTTATCTGCTCCATCGTTATCGAATTGGAGCGAAATGGCGCTCTTGGTTAATCGATCAATGATTACCCATATGGCGTATTTCCTTGTCTAGACTTGGGTAAACCAATTACAAAATCCATAGCAATGTGATCCCATTTCCATTCGGGCACTTGAAGCTGTAACTTTCCGTATGGTCTTTGATGTAAAGCTTTTACTTGTTGTACGCTAAACACCGTTCGACGTAGGAAGCGATGTCTTGTTTCATCCAGTCCATGAACTTTTGTTTAAGATCACGATACATCTTCGTACTTAGGGATGTGCGCATCACGGAACCTTATGAGCTTCATTCAAAATTTCATTTTCGAGTTACGTATCATTAAGTGCGTATATGCGATTACCAAACATAATCGCATTATCTCAACTTCATGATATTCGGAAAATTTTCCATTCGAATCTTTGCTCGCGAGTTTGAGTTGTTTATCTTTTCTTTGCGCCGATGTCTGAGCTCTCAAATCCGGAAGTACCATCAATGGCCTACAATTCCTTGAATATTTCGGGAGGTAACACGGTTTCGACTTCATTCTCTCGAACTCTTTTAATAATTCTCCTTGGTCCGTTAAAGGTTCCTAATTTCTCGACTTTTCCTACTCGGGCGTGCCTTTCGACATTAGCTTTTAGGGATGATACTTGATCTCACAATCGTAGTCTTTGACCAGCTCGAGCCATCTTCGTTGTCGCATATTCAAATCTTTTGTTCAAGAAATACTTCAAACTTTTGTGGTCGTGAAAATCTCACATCTCGATCCGTCGGATAATGTCTCCATATTTTCAATCGTGGACCCTGCTGCGAGCTCGGATCGTGAGTAGGATAATTGTGTTCATGAATCTTCAAGCGTCGTAGCGTGTCGATAACCTTTCCTTCTTGCATTAAAGCGCATCCTATTCCATTTCTCGGCATCCGTGTATATGATATAATCTTTCTACGGATCGGTATTGTTAAAATAGGGCGTTGGTCAATCTTTCTTTGAGTTCTTGGCTGTCTTCGCGTTACAGGTCCATTGAAATTTTATCCCTTTCTTGTTGATTCGTCATTGGTTTAGCAATTTTAGAAAATCCTCAATAAATCTTCTATAGTACCCAGCTAAACCCGAAAACTACGAATCTCATTTGGAGTCGTAGGTGATTTCACTCTGACTGCTTGGACTTTGGCGGGGTCCACTTTAATTCCTTCTGCCGGACTATATGCCTAAGAAATTTACTTCTTCGACGAAAATCACACTTGCTGAACTTGGCATATAATCTACGTGCCCTTAGCTTTTCAATACAATTCTCAAATGCTCCTCGTGTTCTTGTTCGCTCTTTGAATAGATTAAAATATCATCGATAAACACTAATCTGAATTTATCGAGATATTCATGGAATCTGTGGTTCATGAGATCCATGAACACATTTGGAGCATTGGTTAGTCAAGCGGCATCACTACAAATTCGTAGTGTCGTATCGAGTCTGGCGGTTTCGATATATCCTCGGGTTTTATCTTCACTTGATGGTAACCCGATCTTAGATCGATCTTGAAAATACCCTTGCTCGCTTTCAGCTGGTCGAACAAGTCGTCAATTCGAGGCGGATACTTATTCTTCAATGTCACCTTATTGATTCTCGATAGTCGATACACATTCTTAAGGTGCCGTCCTTCTTTTGACGAATAACCTTTGGTGCTCCCGGTGGTGGCTTGGTCGAATAAATCCTAAGTCGAAGTTCACGTAATTGGACTTTCAATTCTTGCAATTCTTTAGGAGCCATCCGATATGGTGCTTTGGAAATTGGCGCGGATCACGGCTCGAGATCGATCGTGAAATCGATTGTCGATCCCGGTATCTGGGGTAATTTTTAAAATACGTCGGATATTCTCGAGCGGCAGCACATCCTCAATCCTCCTATCCTTCTTGTCTTCCTTGCTTAAGCATATCGGATAGGCATGATTTTCGTTACATCTTATCAACTTTTACGCTGTAAAGGCGATATCACGAGCACCTTCTTCTCTCTCATCAATCCCATAAAAGCACGTGGGTTCTTTTCCGGTGGTTGAAATCGATTTCCGTTGTTCTAGCGAATCGTTCGAAATTTTACATTAACCAATCCATACCAAGATAATATCTCGTCCAGCATGCATAAGGCGTAATGATTCGACTTTTAGCGTAGTGATCTAACTTTCGAATTCTAAGTTGGGACATACTTTATCAACTCTTGTCGCCCACCTATTGGAGTAAGTACTTTGAACCCTACTTGAGATGATTCTACGGGAAGTTCAGATTATCTCGCATGCGGTAGAAATGAAAGAATGCGATGCTCCGTGTCGAACAAAACTATAACAGTACACCTTTAAGCTGGGCCATACACATTAGATTTCCGTACTACATTACGGTTGTTTTGTTTTAAAGCATCGCTTTGTTGATGTTGAGGTTGAATTTGTAGAGATTGAGATGGCGTCTGTGGTGAAACCTCTGGGATTGCGATCATTTGCGGTGGAGGAAGTTGATAGCGAGGTGGTTGTGGATATCTGTCATTGCTTCGTGATCGAGCGGGTGCGAAGATTTTCCCTTTTCTCCTTTCCGGACACATTACATGCGTATGGACGAGCGAAGCATAGTGACCATCTTGCCCGCACGAATAGCAAGTGTTGCTCCCACTCCGACATAAACCGAAATGTATGCGGTTGCGAGGACACATTGGTGGTCTTATCGATTCGGAGAAAAGAGTGGTTGTCGATGGTCGGTGGTCGGAATGATCTCGACACGTGGGTCCCTGTCTCGAAGCGGCTTTTGTTTAGATTTCCTCGCATCTCCACTTTCTTTTCCTTTAAATCTTTGTTCCATCGGGAGGATCTTGATGGTACAGTTCCTTATGGAACACTCGTATTGAGACCAGTAGCATTCTTTTACGCTTGTATCTCCATTTCCATGTCTAGCATACGGTTAAGAGTTTCTGCGTAAGACATGGGTGGTTAATGACTAAGATAATTGGTTCGGTCGTAGTCGAGCGAAACATCTCGGCCATCTTTTCATCGGTTTCCACTTTATGCGGTGCATACCGAGATAGTGTCTTGAAATTCTCGATCGTACTCGGCCGCGCTCCTATTCCCTTGTTTGATTCATGAACTCAATTTCCTTACGCCTCCTATAGCTTGAGGAATGAACTTAGCATCTGATTCTTCCTTGAGCATTCCATGTAAAGTTAAGCCAATTGCTACGAGGTAAGGGTTTTGCTGACTTCCTTCCAAAAATCCATGAGTCCTTTCATCGAGAAAATTTATGCAGACAAACACTCGATCGTTGCATTCCAAAATCTGAATATCCTTTCCAGTGCGTACCCATTCCTCGACTTGACGGGACTACCGACCCGGTAAAATTTGGTGGGTTTGGCGAAGGAAAAGCTCGACTATTTTTCGATTTGGAGAGAAGGTTCACGATCATCAAGGCTTCGTTCGGGAAGGTTTTGGGAGTGGTCGACTAGCTCTTTCTTGATATTACGGCCGTCTTGAGGCATTTCACTTCAAAAGAAATTTATTATTTTCATAACAGTAAATAAAATATTAACAAAGGAAAGGGGGTTGTAGTCTGCATCATCAACAAGATATAATCATCACAACAAATAAAACATAATGGTTTAATCACATTGAGGAAAATTAAGCAGTTTATAATTTACTGAAAATTGCCTCGTGAGGACTTTTACCACAAGTTAGTTTTATATACTCTGGTGGTAGCTCCTACTATCTTAGCTAGTTATCGATTTTCCTTATCCATCTACATCTTCTTGAGTCTTCTTGAGGTCCTCTTACGGTTCCTCTTACGGCTCTTCTTCCTTTTATCTTGGGAGTATGAGCATGATCGGTGGTGAGTGGCGGCCTCTCACAGCAAAAGAAGGAAGGATCGGACAAA
This sequence comes from Salvia rosmarinus, assembly GCA_036937905.1. Classification (NCBI taxonomy): domain Eukaryota; kingdom Viridiplantae; phylum Streptophyta; class Magnoliopsida; order Lamiales; family Lamiaceae; genus Salvia; species Salvia rosmarinus. The sequence continues at coordinate 21,393,329 of CM072824.1, read as the reverse complement.
AGGGCATTTCGTCGGCGACTAGAGGTCTCAAATAGGAAGTGCCAGTGATAGTGGTTGTTCAATTCTGGGCTACCTCGGTGGGAGACATGATTAAGGATTTTTCGGGAAGAGGAGATAAAGGTGGTGAAGGAGTTTTCGGTGCAAATGGGCATTCAACAGATCTAAATCATCTAGGGTCCCTTGAGGTCGAGAGGAAAAAGATTATCACTATCGAACAAGATTCGAGAAGGAGGACTAGGAATGACAATCTCACGAAACATAGGTTTAATTTCTCCCATTTTGGATGAAGAAAATCATCTAGAATCGATGAGCTTCTTTGGAATAAATTGATCGAAAGGGCGATATGGTAACTCGGGGATCTCTATTTTTCGATAATGCCTTTTATAAGGTCTCTGAATCGATCGAGATTACGATGATGCACTCCATATCGATGTGTACATAATTGAAAGCCATTTCGGATGCCCATCCTCGCGAAGGAGGTAGAGCATTAACCAATGCGAGAAGTCCGTCTAACTCGATCCTTGCACTCTTTAAAGCGATCTCCACAACATCATAAAGCATTTTAAGAGCAAGCGGTCTTCTCCTCTACGATTCTAAAGGAAAAGAAACTATCGTATTTGCCTAATCCGGTAGGCCTATTATCAACATTCTTAGAGCAATAGCCTTCCTCCGTACCATCCTATATTCAAATATAACTTTTATACTAATTAGAAACAACATAATCACATATCATTTAAGAATGTTCAACATAATCACCTTTCGTTCAATTATACACATCACTTACGACTTACTTTACGGTTGGTGAAGAGATGGGTGGAATTCTTGAGCCTTTACCAACGACTCAAAGGTTTACAAAAGTGGTTGGCTCGAAAGAAAGAAAATTCTGAGGATCAGCGAAACAATGCTCGATACCACTCTGTCACGACCCGACTATTTAATTACTTAATTAACTAAATAATCAAGCCGTATTTGGTTTAATTAACGATAATCTTTCAATAAAGAGTGATTTAGAAGATAGGTTTTGAAACAAGCGGACAATATAACGTTTGTAAATAGAGTAGCCAACTGCACTCGAGAAAATATCAACTCGGCAATTATCAAAATGAGGACCTGTACCTACGCCATTTATATAAAGGTTTGAAAATATTTACATGGTTTATCAAAATACGGTTTCAAAGTTTTCAAAGTTCTAACACGGAAGATTTATGAATATCATGTATGAAGACATGATATTCGAGACATAACAATCAAAATAAAAGATCAAGATGATATCTCATTCGGTTTCCGACCACAGCTCGCCATACTCAACTGCGTAATAAAAAGCGTTTTGGGCGTGAGTACGAGAAAGTACTCGGTGGATAATGCGATATATCTTTCAGTAACATTTCATTCGAAAACCTTTCTTTCAAATAGTAGTTCATAAGGCGATTACATTGATGTTCATAATAAAACTTTCACATATTAATATTTCACCACACTTTATTTTGAAACATACCGGCATAACATACCGAGTTGGTCCGAAGGATCACAACTACGGTCATACCTATCTCGTCGTTCGGTAAGGGAAGTAGGCCTCGCCACGATTACCATGGCGGCTACATGAGCAAGCTCACGACCGTCTACACATGCCTGATAATTCGCATTTTACCGCGAGATGAGTAGCGCGTCATATCCACAATGTGGTAAAACATTTATCATGATTATCATGTGGTGATCAAATGTTTTCTGAAATCAAACTCATAACATATCATATGTTTAGCTTGAAATAAAGTTCGTGTCATTACCCACCTCGTGACGTTCGATTGACAAGTTTGGTTCTTCGTTCTTTACTTCCGGTTTCCTCTCTGCTGGATCCTTATAACATAAGATTATCATTGACTTTAGTAATCCTTCTTACTAATTTAGATATATATATTAACAACTATCGATTAACATACAAATTATCTTACTAACGTCTAATTCTACGAAATTTCGTGAGTAACATCGTAATATGTATAGCCCAAACATACCAAACTACTCCAAAGTCATCCCAAACTCCCCAATATCATCATCACATCATCAAATATACATTTAAGAACTCTATGTGAGATTAATATCACATATTTCAGCGTTAATCGCTTTAAGGCGATTTAACTACATTCGATATTTTGAATATCTATAGCCTATTCAACATCAAATATCATGTAATTATATTTAATTAGCATCATTGATTATTATTTCATCATTCATTCAAGTCTTACTTAAGAATTTTCACATAAAATCATAACTTTAGTCTTAAACTTTAATTTATAACTTTTGATACTTATGTTCAAAATTCCCATAAATTCTATCTAGGCCTTATTTTATCATAGATCTCAAATATCAATTCAAATTCATCAAATAAAATCAAGAAATCATAGTTCCTAATGTCCCTTCATTTTGAAATTTTTGAACATAATGCGTATGATTAAATTAAATTCTATAAATTCATTTTATACATTATTTATATCTCTAAACATAATTATCATGTCAAATGGATCAAATAAAATCAAAATCATCAAATTCATACTACATGAAATTTTGAAAATTTCAATATTAACATCATGGTTTAATTTTTTAATTTCTTCGTTTATATGATGTTTATAAGCATATGTAAACATATATTCAAGCTTAATTCAATCATATCATAACATATGAATCATATTCAAAATTAGGGTTTAGGTGTCATTCTTTAATTTTTCACTTTCATGAATTTAAGCAAATTAAATCCATAACATATGTTAATCTAACTCCATAATCATAATTAAATCGATACATGTAACAAAATTAAACAAATCATCCATAGCTAAAACTTTAAAATTTTCGAAAATTCCATAGGGATAGAACATGCTATTTTGAATTTTAAACAATAAAATTATTGATCAAATGAGGTATTTACCTTGCTAGGATTAATTCCTTTAATTCCAGTCTAATTGTGTAGTAAAAGTGTAGATGAAATTTTTAGTGTGTGTGAAGTGTGTGTGGGTCGTGTGTTTTGGGAGGAAAATAGGGAAGAAGATGATTTATTTCTTATGCTAGGTTTCTAGATACTTTATTTACATTTAATTTGAATTTAGAACAAATTTCATAGTAATTATGCACTTATTTCTATAAAATTATAAGTGCACCTCAATTTTAACTAATACATATATTCTAACTTATTTAATTAAATAAAATTTTATCTATAACAATTTATAAGATGTAATGCATCTTAGATTCATAATTTAATTTAGATACATATTGTATAATTTAAATCCCTTTATTTAATAAAAATCAATTCATTCGATTAAGCTTCTTAAATTTTTGAAAATAGCATAAATAAATTCATTAATCACTAATTAATGCTAAAATAAATTTATTCACATAATTTAATACCTTGGATAATAATTTCTTTCATTTTATAATAAAATATCCATATAAAAATAATTAAAGCATTTATAACTTATTTTGGATAAATAGCATTTTCATACAAACATACTTTAATAAACACATAATTCACATTTTATCACATTTAAACTCAATTCTATTAAATCTCACATTTTCAATCTCACATGTTCAAATCTTAAATTAATCGGTTCATACCGATTAATATCTTCACTATATTGAATTTTCAATTTCTTAAGCTTAAATAGCTTTTAAACCTTTAATAATGCTTAATTAATCTTTATCAATTACTATAAAATTTTAGGACTACTACAATCAGGCCTCAAAATTTTCCTTTCTCAACTTCATCCCGATAAAGTGGTGATCGACACTTTCTTCCATACAATGCTTCGTATGGGGCCGTGTTGATTGTCGCGATAACTATTATTGTGGCGAACTCGATAAGCGGTAAAACTTGTTCCCAAGTTGCGCCTCGATCGATACTACCGTTCTCAACATATCCTCTAGCGTTTGGATCGTTAGTTACGATTGGCCGTCATACGTGGATCAAAAGGCGTCTTTGAAATTGACCGTCCCAATTCCTTTGTAAGCTTACCCAATCTCAAGTAAACTTTGAATCTCTATCGAGTGATAGATTTGGTATTCCATGCAGACGTACAATTTCCTTCACATATAGTGAGCTAACAGCCGGACCCATAGGTGATTGAATTGGTAGGAAATGAGCACATTTTGTAAGGCGATCACTACTACCCATATAGCGATGTTTCCTTTTGTGACTTGGTAAACCCGTTACAAAATCCATAGCTATGTCGTCCCATTTCCATTGGGTATCTCAAAGGTTGCAGCTTTCCATATGGCCTTTGATGTACGCCTTTACTTGTTGACAAGTAAGACAGCGTTCGACGAATGAGGCTATATCTCTCTTCATTCCTTCCCACCGAACTTTCCTCGTAGAGTCTTGGTACATTTGAGTGCTTGCACGGATGGGCGGTATAAGGAGTATCATGAGCTTCACTCATGATTTCATTTCTAAGCTCGTCATTGTTTGGAATGCATAGCCTTTCCTCAAACAATATAGCGTTATCAGCTGCTTCCTTGAAACCTTTCTGTTCTCCCATTCTCACTTTAACTCTTATCTTTTCTAGTTCCTCATCCTTTCTTTGTTCTTCTATGATTTTATTCCTTAAATCGGACATCATAGTAAGTGTAGCAACATTATCCATGATTGTCCTTGGTGGTTCGACTATCTCTATTGACATCTTCTCAAACTCTTGATGAGTTTTCCTTCCTTTGTCGAGAGACATCGAGCTTTGATTGACCTTTATGTTGGATTTGTATCTTGAAAGCGGTTTGGTTGAGCTTGTATACAATGTTTCTGTTACCACTATTACAATCTCTATCGATTTGAATACTTGATTGCATATATCGTGTCCCTTATCTCATATAAGTTAGATCATCACGGTGTGTAGAAGATCCGCGAATGCGTATGATTGGTGAAGCTTAATGAGATATAAAAGTTTCTGGTTGAGGCGACTTAAGGGGCGAGTTGTCGGTTTAGGCTGCGTTATAGATAAGAAGTGACTTGACTTGGTTGCTTGTCTATCTTTGATGCGTCTCGGCGTATTGAAGGATCACGATGAGATGAGTTCTTCTTCGACCGTCGTGAAGAACCAAGATCTCGGTGACTTACGATGATCTAAACCTCGATAAGGTATTAGGTGAGTATGAGTTCTTGACCATCACTTTAACTTGTTATGGGTGAGGTTATATGTTCTAACCAATTCTCGCGTCTTGGGTGGTGGCGATCTTGTATGTCACGCTAGTTATCATGTCAGTCACCGTATCCGTTTAGGATGATGGCGTCCCCATAAGGAGCTCAAAGGTTTATTGTACTAAACCTGCGAGGTTGAGTTAGCTCAAGTACAATAATAAGGTTGAGTGGTACTACTTATGAAATAAAGTTTAATGTCGTTTTAGCGATGATTGCTATAAATGATTAATGGACGTTCGATATCTTAAATCGGGGATTCGTAATGTCTAAGTGCAAGCCGACTCAACCCGGTAATAAAGGGTAAGTCGACATTCTTTCTCTAGTGGCATGATCGAATGTTTATAAATTAATTTATGTTGGGCTGAACATAAGATAATTAATTTATTTGAGGCCCATCTTTATTCCTTGCATTTGATCCACAAGGGTGGCCATCCAGGGCCGTGCATCGAGGAAAATCGGCGCCCCATTGTAGCTCTCTATGGCAAGATTTTATTCTCTTTATCCCAAGGATATTATTATATTTATGGTATATGCATAGATCCTTTCCATAATAAGATTATGGTAATAATCACGAGTATGGAAATAATCACGAGTATGGAAATAATCCTAAGATTATGGTAATATTCCATATAGGATTATGGTAACATTCCATATAGGATTATGGTAATATTCCATATAGGATTAAGGTAGTGCATTATAAATATAAGGTATGAGATAAAGTCTGGGTTAATGCTCATTAATCAAGACACAAATTTGAAATTCCATAGTTCTTGGGAGAGATTTTGAAACCATCTTAGAGCATTGGGTGATTTTCGAAGCATTCTCCATAGATCGTCCTCACTCGGCGTTGGAGATTGGGCAAGCGGGATCGATCCGGAAGGTCAAAGCACGAGTCCGATCCGTTCGATCCGTTCATCTCGTTCCATCGACCTCTTCGGATCAAAGGTAAACACGTGAAAACCCCAGCGTGTTGCGATTTAATTATATAGAGCGCATACTGGGTTTATAATCAATGTATGGTGAATTAAACACCCAAGATGGATCCTCGGGCGAGGTTAACATCGTTTTCCTACAATTGGTATCGAGCACGGGATCGAGAATCTTGGCTCTGTTGGATTATTCACGTTTGATTATTACGTGCGTTATTATAATTGTGGATACATGCGTTCATCATTGGCTCGTTTATTGTTTTGTCGGTTTTGTTTTTTCCACGAGAAAATCCGTGGTTGGATTAGATTTTATCATGTAAATCTTATACGTAAAGAAAAACGAAGCGAAAGAGCGAAGAAGCTAAAGCAGCGGAAAACGGTAGCTCGGCGGTCCACGGGCGGTATCTCGCGACCGAGCCTCGCGGTCGCGTGGGCGTCGCGAGGCGGGCGGGCGGCAGGCGTGCGTCGCCCACGAGATCCCTGGCGCCCGCGAGCAATCGGCGATCGCGAGATCGCCATGCAAGCAGCCAGCGAGCGACTAGCGAGCGGAGGCTGGCGCGTTGGCGGCGACCGATCGACCAGCTGGCGAACATCAGCGATCGCGGTTCGACGCCGGGCGGCGGCGTCTCGGCGGGCGTTCGGCGCTCGGGAAGGCCGCGCAGCGTGCTTTCGGCGGTCGTGGTCGCCCCGCGACAGCGGCAGCAGCGAGGAAAGCAGCGGGCGGGCATGAGGTGGCGCGCTTGGCGGGCTTTGCCTAGCGCGACCCGGCCTCTTTGGGCGACCCGGCCCGGATCCATTTTCGGCCAATCCGGTTTTCCGGCCCGTGCCGGTGCGCGAGGCCCATTTGTTGAATCTGGTCCGTGCCCGAACACGCGAGGCCCGTTCGAGTTTAATTGCGTACTTTGTAAATCTATGTAATAGATTAGATTTAGTGTGTGCGAGTTTCACGGCGGGCGCGATAAGCGTTTATTTTTATTTTATCGTTCATATGCGTATAGTGGATGTTTAAATTATGCGTTAGCATGCTATGTATGTTTATATTACGTTGACAAACCTTTAAGTGTTTTACGTAATTGGATGCGCATAGTAAGCATGCTAGGTTTATCGCGTTTATCAAGCATATTTTAGAATTACTGCGAGCATGTTTTACATGTTGAGTTCTATAGAAAAGCATGCTAGGATTACGTGATCTGCATGGACAAACCTTTTGAATAAAAAGACTAAGCAAGCAACCCGACAAATTAATTTTTCAAATTAAAATGTCAAGACCTCCACTTTTGATCTCTAAACAAAGTGAGGCATTGCTGTGAGTGGCGTCCACAGCGTGGCTTGCTTACCTTGTTTATCATAAGTTTGTTAGATGAGATTTCTAAATAAAACATTTTAAATCTATTGAGAAGTGGGAGTTTCATGTGTGGCGATCCACAGCGTGGCTTACATGTGCGATTTTCATAAGTTCTCTAGAGATAGATATAAAATGAGATAACAAAAGAATTTGAATTGGGCGGTATGGTCCGGTGAGTATACCAATTCTAAATTCATTTCTCTTTGTTAAAATTGTGGTCATTGCTTAGACATCACCTCAGTACAACTTCCATGAAGTCCCCTTCTTGCGATAGTGATGTGGTCAGTAAGGTCCAATCATTAATTTCATTTGTTATAAGGATAAGTTGACATGGATTGAAATTAAGCGACTAAAAGGTATATTTTAGTGCAGTCGAGGGGTTCGTATGTAGCGTCCACCGCGTGGCTTGCATGTGGAATTCCTTGGCGATTGGAGGTTTCAATTAATATTGTTTTATCAAAAGTTCTGATATTATTGTTACGAATTATTTGCGATCGTATGCTTATGTGTTTTACATTATCGTTTGAGATATGTCTCTTACGCGATTATCAATATGCTGCACAAAATCCGTTATCCGGTCCAAATTTTATCGAGTGGAAGCGAAACATGGAATATGTTCTTATCATTTGAAGAACACATGTTTGTTCTCACTACTCTAAACCCGATGCCCTTCTTCGGCGCGTCGACTAATGCTTGACGAGTCGGCGAGACTTTGGAATAAGTCGAACAATATGGCTAAATGCTATATGATGACTACGATGTCCAAAGGCTTGCGGCTGCGACATCGATCGATGGTAAACGCGACGATATTTGGTCAAGTCTCGAGAGTAAGTTTGGCGATCGGATCAGACGATCGCTTCCACACAATGAGAGAAATCTTGGCGTGTAAGATGGAAGAAGGAAGTTCGGTCCATGAACATGTCTCCCATGACTCGTCTCATGGATAGTCTTGATCGGTTGGGAGGAGGTATTGACCAGCGAAGCCAAGGTCGATATCATCCTCGATACCGCCCAAGTCTTTTGAGAACTTTCGGCGTGAATGCGATCATGAGCAAGACCGAGTTTACACTTAGTCGGTTGCTTAATGATCTCGTTCTTTGCGGAAGGAGTTATGGGAAAAGGAGCACATGCTCTTGCACATCTAAGGCCCAAAATTTTCATCGCAAAATGGAAATAGAAAAGGGGTGCCAAAGATGGTAGAAGCAAGGCAAATAGTGGGAGTAATGGGAACAAGAACATGGTTGCCAGGAGGCTTGAAGAAGCGAAGGAGAAGGGCAAGTGCTTCAAGTGCGGTGGGCCCGGGCGTTGGAAGGCAAGTGCCCTATGCTCGAAGGCTCGAGTGCGCCGTTTGCTTTAATGTGAAACATGTTTAGCGACTTGTTCTACCCATTCTTGGGTAGTAGATCTGACATGGCAACCGATCATGTTTGTTACACACTGCGTGGGTTCCTGCGGACAAGGGCTGTTTGATGGCGAGATAACAATCTCCATGGGCACGCGAAAGAAAGGCATTGCGGTTGGAATGTTTCTTTATGTTTTAGGACAACAGTTTTAGTTTTGAAAGCGTTTTATATGTGCGGATTTTCGTGGAACCTTGTTTTGTTTGAGTATTTACTCATGGATATTACATTATTTTTGATAGTGGTGTTTCTATCATAAGAAATAGCGAAGTTATACGTGTTGGCACTTTATATAATTAAGCTTTATACTATTTACGCAAAACATAATACTATAACTATGTTGCATCTTCATCAAACCCTAAAAAAGAAAGTTTTCTTCATGAGATGACTCTACTTTTCTACGGCATCTTAGATTAGGTCACATCAATCTAAATAGGATCAGGCAGCTAAGAATGGGCGTTGGGTGATCTCACGGTTACTCGGTTCCCGATCTGCGAATCTATATAGAAGGTAAGATGTCGACCAGACCCTTCAAAATGAAGGGTTATAGAGCCAAAGAAATGTTGGAGTTAGTCCATTCGACACATGTGGACCGATGTCACACAAGCTCGTGGAGAGTGCAGTATTTTGTCACTTTCATTGGCGATTACTCAAGTGCGGATACATATACACCTTCGCGAAGTCTGAATGCTTTGAGAAATTCAAAGAGTTTAAGGCGGAAGTGAGCGAAGCTAGGTAAGAGTGTCAAGTCATCATGGTGCGATCGCGGTGGCGAATACCTCGATGTGAGTTTATGGACTATCTAGTGAAGTGTGGGATTACATCCCGGCGCCTTCAAGACACACACCTGACAAAATGGTGTGTCGGGGGCGAAGAAATAGGACTCTTTTGGAAATGGTTAGATCTATGATGAGTTATGCTACATTGCCTATTTCGTTACGGGATATGCCTTGAGGCGGTGACATACTTGCTAAATCTAGTACCGTCAGTCGATCGAAAAGACCCCTTTCGAGTTGTGGTTTGGGCGCAAGCCGGTTTAAGCCACATAAGGATATGGGGGGGATCCGGCACGTGTCTTTGAACAAGAAAGGTGACAAGTTGGAGGCTAGATCGAGCGAAAGGCGTTTATTGGCTATCTAGAGGGCGAAGGTGGTTTATTCTATAGTCTAAGGATCGGGAAGGTCATTATTAGCACTAATGCTCGATTCTTAGAAGAGGACTACATGAAAATCATAAGTCCAAAGTTGAAATCATTCTTGAGAATTAGAAGATGATCGTATTCCACCACCGATTAGGCGAAGGTGCGAGATGTCGAGGCTAGTGGGAGGATCGACACGAGATACTTCAAGGGAAATTGAAGTGGGTCGAGTTCCTTGGAGATACCGACCGTGCAAGTGGTACCCTACACACACAAGTTGTGCAAGTTAGAGAACCACAAGTATCTCGCACCCACCGTTGCCATTGTGCTGTAGAACCTCGTCGTAGTGGGAGGTTGTTCGTCAACCCGAGCGATTTATGTTCGTGGGTGAATCTTGGTTTAGTCGGTGACGAACATGCAATAATCGACCCATGGACATACGAGGAGGCGATCTGAGATATTGATGCAAGATCATGGCACACCGTATGGACTTAGAAATGGAGTCCATGCGACTATGGATGTATATGAAAGACACTCTACAGGATGGCGAGGAAGCCATAGGTAGTAAGTGGATATCAAGAGGAAGAGATTCCGATGGAGAGGTTTGGCTTTTAAAGCCGAGCTTGTGGCGGTACACTCGGATTGAGGGCATCGATTTGATGAGACCTTTTAGCTGTGCAATCTCAAGTCCATCGAAATTCTTCTAGCCATAGCACCCACTGAACACAGAGGTTTGGCAAATGGATGTTAAAACCGCTTTTCTAGCGGTTACCTTGAGGAAGGTAGAGACATCTATGTGCGGCAACTTTGAAGGTTATGTGGTAAAGGGTGAAGAGCATCTAGTATGGAAGCTTAAGAAGTCCATTTATGGGCTTAGCGAGCCTCCCGATCATGGAACTTACGCTTTGACGAGGTAGTAAAGTCCTATGGATTTACCCGGTTGCCTAGCGAGAGTTGTGTGTATCGGTTAGATGTCAACGGTGATGTGGTATTTCTTGCGCTTTATGTAGATGACATCCTTCTAGTTGGCAACAACGTGAGGCGTTATCGAGCGTAAAGAGTTGGCTATCGATCGGTTTCAAATGAAAGACTTAGGAGATGCAGCGTACATTCTTGGGATCAAGGTTTACGAGATCGCAAGAAGAAAATGTTGAGCTTATCTCGGGCGTCTTACATTGATCTTGTGATTACTCGTTTTAGTATGCGAGACCGCCAAGAAAGGTTGCTACCTTTCGGACATGGCGTTCCTTTATCTCAAAAGCAGATCACCTATATTCGCAAAGGAGATAGAGAAATGAGACAAGTTCCTTACGCTTACGCGTGGAAGTCTCATGTACGCAATGCTATGCACGAGGCCCGATATACGCTATGCGGTGGCATAGTAGCGAGATATCGATCTAACCTGGACAAGCTCATTGAGCTGCGATAAAGCATATACTCAAGTACACGAAAGGACTCGAGATTATAGGCTGGTTTACCATGCGAGATAGTCAATGCCTATGGGTTATCTGCACTCGGTTTCCAAGGCGACCGTGATGAGAAAAAGTCGACCTCGGGCTATGTGTTTACCTTGGCGGTGGAGCCGTATCTGGCGGAGTGCAAAGCGGCGATGCATTGCGGACTCTACCATGGAAGCTGAATATGTAGCCGGAGGCTTCTAAGGAGGCTGTATGGTTGAGAACTACCTCATGGATCTAGGTGTGGTACTGGTTTGCCCAAGAGTATCATAGTTTCTTGTGATAACTCGGTGCGATGTAAACTCGAAGGAACCACGGACCCACAAGGCGACAAAACACATAGAGAGAAAGTACCATGTCATACGAAATCGTTAGGCGGTGGCGTGCTGATTGAAAAGATTGATCGACGGAAAATCTAGCGGATCCATTCACGAAGAGCACGCCGCAAAAAGTCTACGATGAACACGTTAGAGGACTTGGATTGCGCTTGATGGCACCCACTTAGAAAACTTTTGTATAAGTGGGAGAAGCAAAGTGATGGTTGTTTGTAATAGCTAGTAGAAAGACACATTGTATACTAAAGTTTGCTTTAGTATAAGTGGGAGATTGTTGGTTGTATCTTGAAAGAGTTTGGTTGAGCTTGTATACAATGTTTCACATTACCACTATTACAATCTCTATCGGATTTGAATACTTGATTGCATATATCGTGTCCCCTTGTCTCATATATAAGTTAGATCATACGATGTGTGAAGATCACGAAGTCTGTATGATTGGTGAAGCTTAATGAGATATAAAAGTTTCACGGTGAGGCGACTTAAGGGCGAGTTGTCGGTTTAGGTGCGGTATAGATAAGTGACTTGACTTAGTTGCTTGTCTATCTTGATGCGTCTACGGCGTATTGAAGGATCACGCGATGAGATGAGTTCTTCTTCCCGACCGTCGTGAAGAACCAAGATCTCGGTGACTTACGATGATCTAAACCTCGATAAGGTATTAGGTGAGTATGAGTTCTTGACCATCACTTTGACTTGTTATGGGTGAGGTTATATGTTCTAACCAATTCTCCGCATCTTGGGTGGTGGCGATCTTGTATGTCACGCTAGTTATACATGTCAGTCACCGTATCCGTTTAGGATGATGGCGTCCCATAAGGAGCTCAAAGGTTTATTGTACTAAACCTGCGGGTTGAGTTAGCTCAAGTACAATAATAAGGTTGAGTGGTACTACTTAAGAAATAAAGTTATTGTCGTTTTAAGCGATGATTGCTATAAATGATTAATGGACGTTCGATATCTTAAATACGGGGATTCGTAATGTCTAAGTGCAAGCCCGACTCAACGGTAATAAAGGGTAAGTCGACATTCTTTCTCTAGTGGCATGATCGAATGTTTATAAATTAATTTATGTTACGGGCTGAACATAAGATAATTAATTATTTGAGGCCCATCTTTATTCCTTGCATTTGATCCTGGTGCCCATCGTTCGTAGCCTTGAGGAAAATCGGCGCCCCATTGTAGCTCTCTATGGCGAGATTTTATTCTCTTTATCCGAGGATATTATTATATTTATGGTATATGCATAGATCCTTTCCATAATAAGATTATGGTAATAATCACGAGTATGGAAATAATCACGAGAGTATGGAAATAATCCTAAGATTATGGTAATATTCCATATAGGATTATGGTAACATTCATATAGGATTATGGTAATATTCCATATAGGATTAAGGTAGTGCATTATAAATATAAGGTATGAGATAAAGTCAGGTTAATGCTCATTAATCGAGACACAAATTTGAAATTCCCATAGTTCTTGGGAGAGATTTTGAGAAACCATCTTAGAGCATTGGGTGATTTTCGAAGCATTCTCCATAGATCGTCCTCGCTCGGCGTTGGAGATTGGGCAACGGGATACGATCAGGAAGGTCAGCACGAGTCGATCCGTTCATCTCGTTCCATCGACCTCTTGGATCCAAAGGTAAACACGTGAAAACCCCAGCGTGTTGCGATTTAATTATATAGGCGCATGCTGGGTTTATAATCAATGTATGGTGAATTAAACACCCAAGATGGATCCTCGGGCGAGGGTTAACATCGTTTTCCACACTTTACGACTCGAGGCATCGCCCACTACATTAGCTTTCACGGATGATAGTTTATGCCACGGTCGTAGTCCTTTACTAATTAGAGCCATCTCCTTTGTCTCATGTTCAGATCCTTTTGCTCGAAAAAGTATTTTAAACTTTTGTGGTCAGTGAAGATTTCACATCTCACCCCGTAGAGATGATGTCGCCAAATCTTTAGTGCATGAACCACAGCTGCCAGTTCCAGGTCATGAGTTGGATAATTTAACTCATGTGGCCTAAGTTATCTCGATGCGTAGCTATTACCTTCCTCTTGCATCAATCGCAACCAAGTCCATTTTTGGAAGCATCGGTATAGATAACATATTCCTTGTTTTAATCTGGGACAGCTAACTAACAGGTGCACTAGTCGATTATTTCCTTTAACGTTTGGAAACTTGCCTCACTCCTCGGCCCATGTGAATTTAATCCCTTCGAGATATTTGTGTCATTGGCCTTGCTATCTTGGAGAATCCTTGATGAATCTCCTATAGTAGCCAGCCTAATCTAAAAACTTCAAATTCGTTTTGAGTGGTGGTGCTTTCCATCCTTATCTGACCTCGACCTTTGCGGATCAACTTTTATTCCTTCCGGCGACACAATGTGTCGAGGAATATTACCTCTTTAAGCCAAAATTCACACTTGCTGAATTTAGCATAAAGTTGTTCGGCTCGTGGGGTGCTGTAACTTGTTCTCAAGTGTTCCCTATGTTCCTCCTCGCTCTTTGAATAGATGAGAATATCATCTATAAAGACTAAAGACAAACTTATCAAGTATGGATGGAACACTCATTCATAAGATCCGTAAACACGGCGGTGCGTTAGTTAGTCGAGCGGCACTACTACAAACTCGTAGTGGCCATACCTTGTTGAATGCCGTCTTTGATATATCCTCTGGTCGTACTTTTAGGCGATGGTAGCGACTTGGTCGATTTTCGAGAATCGCTTGCACCTCTCAGCGATCGAACAAATCGTCTATCCTTGGTAGCGGATATTTGTTCTTAAGTGTCGATTGTTTAATTCTCGTGTCGATGCACATTCTTAACGAACCATCCTTTTCTTGACAAATATGATGGCGCTCCCATGGTGAAACACTTGCCTTATAAAACCCAAGTCAATAACTCTTGAATTTGAATTTTCAACTCTTGAGTTCCTTGGGTGCCGTTCGTAGGCGCTTTTGACACCTTGGGCTGATCCGGCTCCGGATCGATTGTAATTCTAGCGCTGTCGGGGTAGTCACGGTAATGTCTCGGGAAAGGCGTGCGGAAATTCTCGAACAATTTCCGTCTTGACCACTCTACTTCCGTCTTTTCCTCTCCATTTAGATACACAGGAATCTTGACATTCCTTCTTGTTCATCATTCTCCGGGCTTGGAGTGCGGATATTATTGGGATTTTCTTTCCATACTAATCCCATAGAAATTAGTAACTTCTTTTCGGTGGTTGCATCAAATTCTTCTCTCCTTGCATAAGATCGTGGAATGGTTTTGGCCAACCAATCCATCCCTAGGATTATATCTACATCCCCATAGGTATTACGTTCAAGTTATTTGCTAGAACCTTAATTGAGCCTAAGTTCGATTCTAAGTTCGACAAGCACGTATAACGGTCATAATACCTCCTATAGGTGATGAGATTCTCATTTCTGATTTGTTTCCTCGGGGTTAAGTTCTAACATATCAACGCATGCTTTTGAAATGAAAGAATCGAAGCACCGTATTGAGCAGTATAATATGTATATTGCAAAGTAATCCCATACCGCTAGGTTACCTTGGTTACTGCTCGTTCGGCCTATGTAGTGCATAGACTACGGCTTTGAGCTGGTTCTTGCCGGTGGTGCTTACTCTGATGATTCTGCAGTTGTTGCGCGGTTCTTTGCTTGTCTCTTGTGCTTGTATCATTTCTTTGTTCTTCTTTGTTATTGGTGGGATTGATCTTGAATTGCCATAGCGGTTGGGCGGGGCCTGCTGATTTGGCCTTCCCATGGTTGTCTGGCGAATCGGGGCATTCATTTGCATAGTGGCCCTTCGCCACACTTATAGCAAATGGGATTTCCAGCCATGCACCCCGTGTGCCTTTTATTGTTGGGCATGGTGGAATCCTTACTATCTCTTGGGTGGGTGGAGTAAATCTGGTCTCCTCAACCTTGCCCTTGTGGAGCCATGTTATTACGCCATGGCCTCTTGTTCTTGTTGTTGAAACCTCCTCGGTTGAAGTTGTTGTTATTTGAACTCCTTCCCATTTACGCTTCCTTTTGTCTGACATTTTGTGGCCGGGTCGGTGCGGTTCTCCTCAGGCATTGCAGCCTCATGTCTAACGCCCGACTAAGAGCCTCCAGTATAGGTTAAGTCGCCATGACACCTTGACGTCCTTATCTCGTGTCTCGATCTGCCTTGAATTTTACGACATTTTCATGTCAAGTATTCACTAAATCCGGGCGTATCTAGACATATCGCGAGCGATCGGTCGTACTCGATGACCGACATCTTGCCTAACCTGGGTGAAAAATTGATCTCCTTTTTATTCGGTAGCTTTTGGGAATGTACTTATCATACATTTCCGTTTGAAGTCGTCCGGTAAAGTATTCCATTTGTTACGGGGTCGATGTCTTCCTCCTTGCCTCCCTTGAAGTCGGCCGGTCCGGTGAGTTGGAATATCACAAGATAACCTTTCTTGCGTAATGCAGTGAAAAATCAAAATTCGTTCGATGTACCACGACCCATTGTTCGGCGTCCTCGGGCTTCCACACCATTGAAGGAGGCGGGTTACGCCTTAAAGAGTTCTTCCACTCTCGGTCGGTGGAGGAGGGGTGGTGCGGGATCTCTTCACTTTCAGCCCGGGGTATTCTGCCTCTGCCCCTACCTCTTCCTCTGCCCCTGCCTCTCACTTCCCGCTGAGGTGCTCGTCTGGGCGGCATTCTGTTAATAAAACGTAGTTGGTATTCGAGTAATGTTCATTGCAGTTGATTATACATGACATCTTTATAAAATCGTGTCATAAAACAACTTAAACAACCATCATTCTTTTCGCACAACTTAATGTTCATAAAAGCCCATCTTGGGTCATCATCATATATATGGAAAACCTTGCCTCAAAAGGACTATTACTACAAGTCATTAAGCGAAAAAGGAGCTAAGTACCACGTACTATGTATACCATTTATCGACTACATCTTTTGGTTATAAGGCGTCTCAAAATACTATGCTTCTATATTGTTTGTTAACATCATTACTACATACTACATACTACTCGTATACTAATATCCGTTTTCGTCCATGTTTCTATTTACGTTTCCATGGTTCTCCCTTGCATTTTTGTCCTCGCTTGGATCCTCCTCGGGATCTTCTTCCGGTCTTCTTGAATCTTCTTGAACTTTCCTCTCTATGCGCCTCAGGAGACGGTCCATTCTCTCATCCCCTATCGCATACACATCGCGCATAGGAACATATCCTTCCTGATGATCATGTGCTTCCATGTAGGTCCCCTCGTGATAAGGTGCCGTCATTGGTGATGGAGCTGGTGGTGATGGTCGCGTTGGATGTCCAAACGTCATTGGTGGGAGGCTGGAACTCCCAGCGACCTGGGTCGCGATGCTCTCGTCACATGCGTCGGTCGATGTCCTGCTCCCATCTCATACGGTACATGGGGTTGACCACTCGGGGACCTCGGTGTATAACCATTCCGGCGTGTCGCCACGCGAGTGTACTCCTTGGTGGCGAGATAGGGCCTCTTGGTGCAGCCCTATATCTGTTGTAGACATATATGAGATGGTGGCGAACCTTGTAGATCTCCTATCAAATCATAGTCGATGCCATACGATAGATATAGTCGCGATATCTCTCTTGCATAGTCTTCCCGATCAGCGCGGCAATCGGTGAGCAAGCGCTTGATGCGTCATATCTGTCACACCGTACTCATGGGCGTCCGTCCATGTCGCGGGTAGCTCGTCGAGGAACTCGCCTAAACTGTCGCCCAACTCATCATGCGTAAGTGCGATGAGCTTTAAGGACTTCTCCTGGTGTAACCCTCGGCATCGTCCTTCGCCTCGGTGAGTAGTAACGACTGGCCATCTATCACAGATAATACTAGCGTAAGTCAATCTATATCTGATAAGCAGATAAAAGAATGGAATATATCTGTTAAAAAGATAAAGCAAACACATCTGATAAGCAGATAAATGTTTTCATCAAAGTTCCTATGTTCATCCTACATCATAATTTCACTTATGGGATATCTACTTTTAACTTCTTAAGTTCTCTATTTCTTAGCAAAATTTTCAGTCTAACTTCAACTGTTCCTCACGAATTCTGGAGAAAGATTCAGGATTTCTGTCCTTCATATGAATTGAAGTTCGTTGCGATAAGAATATGTGAGCGAAAACCGTTTGCAAAACGGGTTCAAGCGAAGAAGAGCGAGTCAAAACAAAACACTGCTGGTGCAGTTTTCTGCCTGCGCGCCCGTGCGCCGGGAATTACTTCCTTCCGGACGATTGCGAGCTCATGTTCTGCTTCGTACGAGTTTCCTTACAAGATTTGTTTAGCTTTCTTTGGTCCTTATTGAACCCATGCGTCTTGCACCTTTGATCCATTCTTTTGCTTTCGTCAGCTTTTCGTTGAAACTCGAGTTCGTTTCAAGTCGACTTTTCGTTCGTTTGTAAATCAATATCTCACTATTGATCTCGCAAGAGGGATCAAGCTCCTAGAACTCATACTTCTATGTTCAAAAGGTGAGCATGCTTCTTAGAGCATCTATGTTCTTTTGGGAATAACATACCCATTTTCAGAATAAATTGTAAACTTTGAATAAATATTTCAAAAATCGTAACATAACTTCCGTACTCATGCTTTCGGTAAATCAAACATCACTTTTGACATTATCATGTCAACTATCTCTCATTCTTCGTAAACTCATCTCACATCAGCGATAACTCATTATCATATAACTTTTGACATAAAGCATCAACTTTTCTCATAACTACGAAAAATTCTTTTGAATACATTCGACTTTCATAACTTTCTTGATTTCAAAATATGAGTTCGATCTCATTTTCCAAAATTTCAAGTTCCTTGTTGAACTTTCGACTTTCAAACTCAAAGCGAGAAAATAATTTACCTCTTTTCGGTTGAGCTTGATGTGATGGAGTGTTGAACACGGTCGGTGATTTCTAAGTCTAGTGACTCGATCTAGACTTAACTTTTGAAAGAAGGTTTTAGGGTTCAAAGGACGACCTGCTCGATACCAGCATAATGACCGCCAATCTAAAATACGGATTAGGCGGAATTGTTACCAACTAACGAGGATTAAGAACATAATAACCAACAACCTTTCAAGACTTCAAGCGGTTATAGATAAACACACAGCGGTTTCATACAAACTAGACCAGCGGATCGTCAACAAAGGATTGGTGATGCGGAGGTAACATAAATAATATCAAAATATAATAAAGTGTTTTGAGCAGTGAGCATGTGAATGCATATATGACGATATCGTCAAGGTAAACTATTAGCGACAAAAACTCCATTGCTCGACACTTGTCCATCCATTGACTCAACTGCACGTTTAAAAACAAACATGCGGGGCTAAGTACAAGATTGCACTTAGTGGACTCATGCAAAACAATTTCATTTAATTACCGCGCCCGTTTGTATAACACGAGTTTTAGTTGAAATAACTCGTGAATACCAAAATCTTTATCATTTCTCAAAAGAAAGATTGCTTTGTGAGCATTTTGTTTCGTATGATCCGTATCATTTACATAGCGTCCATAAGCGATCTCGCCGAAGAAGTAGGCCTCGCTTCTACCGACGCGTGATCGGCGAAGATGTTGCTAACGGCTCGCAATCACATAGTCGAGGATTACGCATCGGCTAGGATCCATGGCCGGCCGATGATGTTGCTAACGGCTCGCGATCACACTTTGGTGTACCGTTAACCTGGCGAGGTGCGCATCGACTGGGATCCGATATCGATTTTAAAATTGGGAGATACCCGATAAGCGATTCACATTCATAGTTGGCTGTGACAACATGATAGATACATCGTTAAAACATAAATATTTTGGGCATATGGCGAATAACGATTCATAATCATTTTCATTGAAAGCTTGTAAATAAATACTTTTGAAAGCGTCGTATATAAAGGGTTTTGAGTAAAGCCCGCGCCTTGTACGTGGGTCTTTCGACTATGGTCTCTTTCTCGTCGATGTCCGTCCCGTATCGCTTGCGTAAAATTATTTTAATGCGTCGGTCGCGTTTGATGAGGCGAATATAGTCTATGACGTTCTGTCGTCGAATAAAGGTGACCGGACTTACTGACGTTTCCTAATCGATTGATGTCGATTATGAAATTTCTTAACTTATAAGAGATATTCTATCTTTTTAGTATATAATATGCGTTTTAATGTACTTACGTAGCGTAAGTAGCATTGTTACTAAGCGTCTTACGTCACATTGATCACGCGTTATCGGTTGTGTGCCCGTTGACCTTGGTCGGCGATTTTGATCAACTATTTTGACCAAGTCGACCAAAAGCAACAATTTTGACTTTGGTTAACAAAAGTCGACATTTGACTTTTTCGACTATTTATGAAATTCTTATCATTTTATGTGCAATTCTTGTTCCAAAATTCCTATAAAATCATACTATGTCTAAAACATTATTTTACATCATATTATGTAATTATTCTTGATAAAATAAATTTATAACATTAATCACATAATATGTAATTTTCGATCATTATAATTTAATTATCTTAGACTTGTGCAAAATTCTTATAAATTCACATATCACACTATTTTATCATGTGATTAATAATATGTAATTACCTTAGTCGAATAAATTTATACACCTTAGTATTATACACTAATGTTTTCGGTTTTCATAAATAACCCATTAATTATTTTTAAAATTCGATAAATTCATATATCAATTAATCACCCTCAATTATGCTTACCATAACATAATTGTTATTTATTATAATTATTGAATAAAGTTTACCTAAGTCGTATTCAAAATTTCAACTTAGGTTGAAATAATATTTATAAATTTCGATAAATTCTCACTGACCATATATTATGAATCTACACACTTAATATGCTATTATATCACTTAAATATGAATTATATCACAACCCTTTATCACATATATATATTTTCGGTATTTATAAAAATATAAGCTATAGTCTTCCAAAATTCTACATAAATTCATATAAGCATAATTAATACCCTAGATCATGATTTCATACTCAAAACAACAATTAAAAATCATAATCATCAATATATATTACTCCTAAGTTTTCGGTCCATAGCATAAATTTAATAGCATGCTTAATTTCATGATATAACTAATGTACATGCTTAATAACATCATATAAACATCATATCTAAACATATTAATCTGAGTTCTATAATTTTGAAAATTTCATATATAAACTAAGATCATAACTTAAAATTTGAATGAAATTCAAAAATTTAAGCATGTATACGAAGCTAGGACGAATTCTAACCTTTTAATCGGTACGGATTTTGATCGGCAAGGTTTATATGTCTAGGATTTGGGATTAAAATTTGATGAACTCTCTCAAAATTCCTCACTCAATTTTCGGTAGTTTAGGTTTGTAAATGGGAGCATGTAATGCCCAACTTATATTTATAGATTTATACAAGTTGTAGCTTAATTATTACACTAAAAATATCATTAATCCAGTTGCCATTTTTTTCAACAAAATCGGCCACCTCCATATGCTAGGGACAAAATTTGATCCTTATCTTATATATATATCATGATTACCCTTAATTAAATACATTGGATCTTAGTTGTTATTTAATTAAATAATTTGTAACATCAAAATATTTATATACATATGTTGCGGCTATATCACATAGCCTAGGATTAATTTTCTATTTTATACTATATTATACACCTTATTATATCATATTATAATTTAATTATTAATTAGCATAATCATCATGAAATAAAAGAATTAATCACATTGTAACTAAATTATGTAACTCTCGGCCATCACTAGAATATTAGGATCAATTTTTATTTTTTTTATATTATATACTATATTATTATTATAGTATAAAGTTAAATTTGAAAAGTCAAATATTTCAACTCCACACATGGCATTAACATATAGTATGAAATTAATTATTTTCCAACCTTATTTCAACCATTTCGGCTCCCTCCATTAATGAGCATGGGATTACTTGTTTTAATAGCTAATGATCTCTACTTTACACCTATTATAAGATAGGATACAACTCATTACTCTCATTAATTGTTGTAGGATATTTATACATAAAATCATACTAAAAACCTAAGAATTTCGCCCCACATGCACAAGTTGGATCCCACACTTGTGCAAATTATATTACACCTCATTTTGTCCTTAATGATGTCATAATAATATAATAATTATCATATATCATTAATTGATTAAGAATAAAAATTAAATTGTACTTAAGAAACTCACATTTTCGAAAATTAGGCTTATATTCCAAACATTTGATTTTCTTGTATAAAATAGCTACTACATATTTATGTGACATATTATATGCCCTAGATAATAAATTTAATCATAGAAAAGTATTTAAAACAATTTAGATCATAAAACCTAATTTAAATATTTAGGGTTTTGAAACCGATAAATAAGGTACATTGCATTCTTTAAATTTTCTAGCATTATTTAATGATAAATAATGCTCTTATATAATAATATAATCATAGGAATTTGAATTTTATAATTCGAGATCATATGCTAAAGTTATCGCATTATCTCTAGCGTGAGCGTTTGAAGCGTCTCTAAATTCTCATAGTTTAATTGTCTCTAAAATGTTCAAAATAAAGTTTGTTACAACTTTATTTATTCCTATAATAATAGGGATTTCAAAATTAAGCTTAGCGCTTATAATCATGTAAGGCGTGGAATCGTCGAATTTATTGACGTTAGAAAATACGTTCGAAGGAATATTGAAAATTATATTCCTTAATTCGGTAAACCTCGGTGAATCTCACACGAAATTATCAATTATGCTTGGTGAAGTCGAGTTGACTAATTAAGATTTTAATTATTGAATTAGTCGCTAATTACGGAATTTATTATCGTAATTCGATATTAAAACTACGGGATATTCTGACGTGAGACCACTAAACACAGTGTTTGAGTCTTGAGAGGAACTTCCACAAACTTGCTTTTTCCCAATCTTGATTGACCTTGATACATTCTTTGTATTAATCGCTTTATGCGGATTATCTTTGTTATGTTTCATCTTATCCTTCTTTGGTTTTGCGTGTGTTGTTTGTGTGTTTTGTTTTATTTTGGGCGAGGAATGCTTGCGCTTGAGGACAACGGGGTTGAGTGTGTGAGTGTGATGAGCCCACTTTTCGTCTCTTTTGGGGTAGTCCTTTCCCACAGAAAGAGTGCATTTTTGTGTTCTTTGTGTGTGTTTGTGTGCGGGAGGACACGCTTTTGGGGTGTTGCGAGGTTGAGGCGGGCCTTGGCGAGATCGGGCCACCTCATGAGAGAGGTAAAATCCCGAAGATTACCTTGGCAGGCATTCGACATCTTGCGAGACACGGTACAGCAGCGGAGGCGAGGCGACCAACAAGTGACATGAAGCGAGGATGATCGAGACAAGGAAGGCGAAAAAGGGCGAGGAATGGCGTAGGGACGGAGGTAAACTCGAATGCATTGGGAGGCGAAGCAAGAACTCGCGGACTTGCATAAAGGGAAGATTACAGGCAAGGACCTTCTACGCCGCGAGTTTGATTTTGCGAAAATTCAAAGGTCAGTTGTGGTAGTTGGGATGAGACAAATCCGTCAGTGAAGCAAAAAGTCTCCATCGGTGGTTGAAAACCCCGGTGGCTCTTGACCTACCACCTATTGCCTCGAGATTCGCGGCCAGACCAGCCAAAGAGGAGTACACTTAGACTCCAACAACAACTTCACAATAATCAGTTCGGAGAGAGGCATCCGGTCACGAGGTTTCTCTGCACTTTCTCTTTCATTTTCCTTTTGTTTTCATGAGTGATTGGTGAGGAAGATAAAAAGTCCTCTGGCGAACCTTTATATTTATGTATTTTGTTATCTACTTTCGAGCAACTTCTTGAGCGCTTTGCCTTTGCATTTGATTTTATATTCAAGTATGGTTTCGTTTATGTTCTTGTTTGTTGCTTTTGTGTTTATATCGATTATGCATGAGTAGTCGGTTTGGTTGGGCTCGGGGTGAAGCACGTTGAGTCGAGTCGTGAGAGTCGTGAGGTTTAAGCGTCCTTAGAACCTTGGTGGGTGTTCCAAGCTCTAAGCCTTGATACCCATGTTATTCATTTCCTTGGCGTTAACTCGGCGGTAGCCTTGGAGGGATGGGTAGCTACAAGCAATAGCGGAGTAAGACATCAGTGTCTCCTTATCCGGGAAGTATGGGTGGGTGGGCGATTGTAGCCGTCGACTTTGGACAAGGGCTGAGCCACTCCATGGATCGGACCGTGGCTAGTTGGGTGTCTAGTGAGCCAGTTGTTGGGATGGGATCGCTAGTGAAGTGTCTTCTAAGCGGAGCGTCTTGGCAGAGGGCGGGGGTCTCTGTGCCGTCCACAAAACTAAGAAGAGCGGGTGGGGGGGCTGGTGTCTGTGACGACCAAAGGGATGCCTACCCCTTGGTACCTTTAACCAACGACATACACTTGTGGTGGAAACCTTTGAACATATGACCGACATCTTGACCAGTATCTTAACGTGCGGAACCCTTGGCCTAACTGCTTGTTATTTGACTTTTACCTTGTGTTTATTTTTCAGTTTTACTTTCTGCTCAAGATCTATCTCTCAGTATATTTCTATTGAGACCGTCAGCCTGACTGACATCTTGCCCCTCTGGGCAACCTTGTAGTATCCCGAAGTTTTAAAGCTAAGTTACGATAATATAAATCGTAAATTAGGTTTAGTTTCGATAATTAAAATAGTAATTTATCGAAGCTTAATTTTGACTATCCATAATGTGAGGATTTTTATATGATATTCATAAACGATTAATGAATTAAGGAATATATTTATATAATTCCTTCGAAAGCATTATTCTAACGTCGATTAAATTTCGATAGTTAGTCCTACGATATTTTATAAGCGACGAAGCTTAGAATTTAATTCCTAATTATTAAAGGAATAAATTAGATGATTACGATTTTATTATTGACGTTTTAGAGACGATTCGATTATCAAAGTTTTGAGACGATTCGAATGTCAACGTTTTGAGGCGATTCGAAAACTTAGTATAGCGATTAAAGAATTACAATATTTAAAGTCCTTAAGGAATAAAGATTGGATAATTTATTCCTATTTTTGAATAAGTATTGAAAATTTCATATTGTGACATAGAATTGTTTTAATTATTATTCATATGATTTTTCTATCATCTAAGACTTATATTATGTCATATGGCTATTAATTGGAAGAAAATAACATATGTAGCATAATGTATATAAAGTGACCAAAAATTTTAGTTGTAGTGTGAAATGGAGAAAAATTTCATTCCTTTGATAGTGATGTGTAATTATTATAATATTGAGGTGTTATTAATGAAGGTATAAGATATTTATTAAAGTGCTATGTGTTATGTTTGTGAGAGTGCCGAAAAGTGTGTGCAAGTGGGAGAAGAATAAAATTCAAATTGTATGAAAGTGATGTGTTATGATTTTGAAAATGAAAGAAATTTAATTTATGTATTAGATAAGATGAATTATTAAAAAAATAAAATGATAAGTATTTATGGAGGGTGATGGCCGAAAATTATACTTAGTGTGAAAGGAAGAATTAATTCAAACTTCATGATAGTGATAGTTTATTCTTTGAAAATGACATGTATTTAATTCCTACATAAGATAATATGATCTTTAATGAAGTGATAAGATATTAGTTTTGTTTGTTAGTAAAGGTATGGTATTTTAGTAAATTAATCAAGTGTAAATTGTTGACTTTGAATTAAATATTTTCCTAAAGCATTATTAATGTGTATGACATCAAATAAATAAAAATCACCTCCATATGAAATTGAGAGTGTCGATCACTATGAGGAATAAAGGAGAAGAATTTTCTTATTTTGTTGATAATGATAGATGTGAAAATGATGGGTATTAAATTATGTGATAAGGTGACAAAATTAATAAAGTGTGTAATGAAATAAAATTTTGTCTTCTATCACCAATAGGTGACCGAAAATGTTGAAGGATTTGTGAAGTGTAATAATGTTGACTTTTATTAGATATTTTGCTAACAAGTTGATTATACTTTATATCATCAAATGAATCAAAATTCTCTCATTTCCTCCATGAGGCGAAACTTGAGAGAAAAAAAATAAGAGAGTTAATCAAAATTTCCTTCCAAATCTAAGTAGAAAAACGTTCTAAATCGACAATCGGTTCGATTAAAAGGTTAGGAATATTACAAACTTCTTATATATGCAAAATATTTGAAATCCATCCATGAAATCTTAAGTTATATGCTTTTATTATTTTATGTGAAATATGAGAATTTTTGTTGAATGTTTAAAGTTGTTCATTAAATATGTTAGTATGGTGTTTATAAGCTTATATTATGAATTTAATGCAAAGTTAAGCATGTTTAAATTTTCTTAAATTTTGAAAATCATAGTTGATGGGAATGAATTTTAATTGTTGTTTTGAGCATGAATTAATGATAGTTAGTAATGTTTAAGCATGTATGAATTAATTCATAATTTTTGAAAAATATTAGGATTTATTTCATGAAATTTTTGAAAACTATAGCTTATGATATATTGATGTATGATTTATGTATGAAGGATATTATGGTATATTATTGATGTACAATCATAATAATGTGTTATATGAATTAATTAGAATTTTTGGAAATTGTTAAGTATTATTCAAAATTTTCGAGAGTTACAAGTGAAGGGTTATGATGTCCAATTTTCTATGACTAATGTTATTAGATATTTTTGATCATATGTTAATATAGTATGTTATGTGAATTTATAGGAATTTTTTGAAAAGTGTTGAAAATATTTTAAAAAGGACCGAAATTACTTAAGAAAAAAAGTTAGAGTTTTAAATTATTTTATCAAGTGTGATCACATATTTAGTTCCAAAAATATGTTTTAGACATGCTATGAATTTGTGTGATTTTTAAAACAAGGTATACTATGTTTATGTCAAAACTTTGTGTTAAGTGACGTAAGGTTTGGAAAACAAAGTGTTATGTCTAAGTTAGATCATATTTATGTGTATTTTCGAGCATGATTGTTTGTTAACGTGAAAAATCGAGACTTATGAGAATGTGATTAGAAATCGATTAGTATTCGAGTATATATATGTAAATTAATAGTTATATATATGAATGTTGCAATATATATGTTTTTGAATGTCAAATGACTTGACTAAAGTATGAACGTATGAAATATGTTAATACGTGAACAAGGTTATGTTGTAAGGCTAGTATAAATATGGGTTGCATTGAATAGACACACTAAGACGTGTAAGACGTATTAGAGATATAAAAATATCTCTTTTATAAGAGGCGATTTCATAATCGAAATCATTTTATCGAAAGATGTAAATATGAGTTCGACAATCGACCTAAATGATGGATATGAGGTCTTAAACCATGTTTCGTCTTAGTTAAAAAACGAGAAGTTATAAGTTGAAATATTCGATGAAAAGCGCGTACCAAATTGGTTAAAAGATCAAGTCTTTAGAATGGTTATATATTTAGTTAATAAGTCTTAATAAGATTTAGAAAGTTATCAAGTTATTTTAGATCTTGTGAATTCCAAAAATGCGACCGACGTCTAAATTAGTTTCTTACGTGAAGGTGGAGACACAGTGAACAGCAGTAAAGGCGAAACTCATTTGAGAAGGAGAATATACCGGGTGGGCTTTTTCTCCTCAAGGATAAATAAAATGACAATTGTTTTATTTATGATGCTTTCTTCGAAATGAAAAGTCTTTATTTATGATGCTTTCTTTTGAGAAATGATGATGAAATGTTATTTAATTACCTACCCAAAATGTTTATGTTTTATGTATGGATCTATCGGTGTTGGTTCGTGACTATGAATGATAATCAAGTTGTTGGTTCACTACCGACTATGAATGAAAATTGAATTCGGATCTATGCTAGAAGGACAATTCCTGGCAAGGATTAACGTGTACACTTTGGTATTTTCGAGCTCGGGGTCTAATGGTTGTTCAGGTTGTCCCCGAGATCTTGTGATATATACTACCTAGAGAAAAAAGAGAGCTTAACTCGACAAGAACAAATAAATATAATAATATACAACATGAATTAATAATTCCAAATCGTCGAGTTATTCTATGTGATCTTAACAATACCGACAGCGCCAAAATTTGATCGCTCACTTTTCTAACACAGCGTGCAAGTATATAGGTAAGGCAGTATCGTATCGGACCAACCGGTTTGGAGGCGACTAATACTAGGAGTAGTATTTTAGGGATTACGGGTAAAATAAAAATGCATAAGAATAAACTAACATGCTTGCGAGAATATAAGGTGATGTTATAATGTTTTTGAAAAGGTTTGAGCCATCGGACCCCAAAACTTGGCACGATCCGATGGACCTCGATAGTTTGTAACATAAAGCATAAATAAAGGAGTTTGAGTATAGCGGCGGAAAGTGTGTGAATACATATATGACGATATGTATTGAGTATAACAAAGTTTAAGTAAATCGGTTGGGGACCTTTGGACTCCTCAACACATCCCCATCATCACCATCGAGCTCGACTGCACGTTTAAAACAAACATGCGGGGCTAAGTACAAGAAATTGTACTCGGTGGACTTATGCGAAAACATTTGATAATATTTGGATTACTTTGCCGATATCGAGTAAGTCGCGAGGGTTTTAGTTAAAATGCCTTGTCTTACCAAATCATTCGGTTAAGTAAACATAGCTTTGGCGGGCATTTTCTTGGTGTGTATGGTCCGTATCTCATAGTCACTGATACATAATAATAAATAAATAAATAAGCGTCGAGAGGAGGCCTCCCGTCTGACGCCGTGACCGGCCGTAATCCGTCTGCCACACGGTCACTCTCTGCAAGCATATGTTAACACGGTATAGTTCGACCTTCACGCCAATCTAGCGGGCATTTATCATCGACACGGGACCCGACATTAAAAGGTTGGGTGCTACCACAACAATTGATATAATAGTTCAACCATCTCACGACCTACCGGGCATATGAGATAGGATCCGTACACAAAGCGAAATATTTTGGCGGTGTAATGCGGTAAAACATTTGTTAAGCGGTTGTAGGATAAGTCTTTGTAAATAAACTTATTTGAAATTAACGGTAAAGTCACGTTTTAGTGGGGTGAAAAGGCCCGCATTTTAAAGGTAAAGCCCTTTGGACTACGGTTCGTTGTAAAAGTACTAGGTTCGATCGTTCGTCAAAATCCGTCGTTGCGTTTGCGTCACGCTTCTGGCGAGGCTTTAGTCGTCGCTCAAGTCTATCGAGACTCTCGAAAACTTAAGATAACTTTGATATTTCATATCGATGTGAGGTGAATTCCTTAGTGAATTGATCGTCTCTAATCGTATATCGATTGACTTTTCTGGTTCGCCGAGATCGTTCGGCGTATAAGTCGTTTTCGATATATGGTTTCATTTATGAAATCCTTTCTTACTAATAATTATCATACTCAATTAGTATATCTTACAGCGTCTTGGCGTATTTATAAGCGTATAATCGTGCGTTTGACTTTGAAAAGTCGGCGAAGTCGACCTTTGGTCGACAAAGTCGATGATTTTGACTTTTAAATAGTAATTTCTTACTATTTTGCTTTATAAATCGAATTTAATCGATCTGAAAGCGTAAAGTCCTATTCCTCGATTTATCTTGTAAATCAAGGACTTATAATTATTTTCGCATTTTAATAATTCTTTTATAATTAAAAAGCGTATTTTGGTTTTAAAGCGTTACAAAATGAGCGTTAAGTCTCAAACATAGCAATCTATGTTTATAAAATTTTGTAATATTTGAAAACTGTCCAGAATATTAATTTACCAAAATTTATAATTAAGCAGTTTTAAAAGTTTAATATCCTTATTAATTATCGAAATTTTCGATAATTGTCCTAAAAATAACAAGCGACCCTTGAAAAATTTTCTAAATTAATATAGTGTATTATTATACACTATGGTCCAGAATATAATTTATCAAATTCATATAGTACTGTTGCTATTTATTTATATATATACATATATAAATATTCACGGTAATTCAATAAATAGGAATAATCATCCAAAATTTCCAAAATTGGTATATACCTATTATAATATCTCAACATCAGTATATAATATTTTCATAACCCATAGTTCATCATAACTATTTATTTCAATATATAACAATATTTCACGGTAATTATGAGATAATTACCAAATAAATAGCAAACAATTTCTAAAAATTCTAAATAAATTCCAACATCATTAAACATTATATTATAACATTGTAACATCATAACATCAACCAAACTAATTTAAATCGTCACCATATGAGCTTAGATGCTCTCGGCTTTTCGATTTATTTAGTATTTGGTTTTCAAAAATTCAACAATTATATACTATGTTTATACACTATAGTATAGTAATATAACATCATAATATTTATCAAAACTAATTAAATCATCACCTTCAAGAGCATATCACTCACGGTTTATTTGATTTAATTTAGTATTTGATTTCCAAAAATTCTAATAATTTCACACAATGTATAAACAATATACTAAAGCATTAATACACCATTGCATGTTCAAAAATAAAATCATACATCAACCTATATATTTATAAAGCTCACGGTAATTTTGTAAAATCAAGTATATGATTTTCAAAATTTTAATTAAATCATAGAACATATAATCGAGGTTCTAAAGCACTAATATGTCATTGCATGCTTGAAATAAAATTATACACTAAGATACTTCATACATAGGCTCACGGTATTTTTAAAATTTAAGCTATGGTTTTCAAAATTTCTAAATCAATACTATAGTCTTAAATCATAACATAGATCGATAATACATGCTTAAAATATATAGAAAAGTATTCGGGTCATCATCCAACATTTTATAGCATTTTGAAAATTTATATCAATATACACTATGGTTGAAAATGTAATAAACATGCTAAGCCGTTCAAAATTTCAATATCTTACTCCTATGTTCGTTTAACATATATTCACAAGTATTTTCAAAATAAAATCCTCAAGAACATATAAATAAACAATGGCTCATGCTCAAGAACATTTAAACAAATATGTATACATATATAAAACTTTCGAAACCTATACATATATATAAAACAGTTTCGAAATTTTCAGCATATAGGAGGATAAAAATCGAAGCTAAAGGCCATGTATTACCTTGAGAAGGGTCTAGGATGTCAAGAACACTAAATGGTATCAAGTTTGGGAGGAGAAATGGAGGAGAATAGAAGAAAATTTTACGAAAATGAGGATGGTGCTCTCGGTTTTGGGCGAAAGTGGAGAGGATTTGTGAGTTTTGTGTGTTTGCTACTTGTGAGAGGAATAATGAATAAGGTGAAGAGTCTTGCTACAATATACCTTCCTCTCCTCTCGATTTTCAGCATGAAAAGGGCAAAATCTGATGCCGATGATGGAGATTATAGTGATGATTAGGCTAAGTAAAAGCTAAGTCATGCATTGGGTGAAAATAGGTGGAGTGCATGCTTGTTGGGGAGAGAGATCGGGCGCTTGGGGGTTCAAGGGCTGATTTTAATTTCTAATTACACATAATACATGTATTAATCATAGTATAGTTCATAGATATATAATACATGCCAACAAAATAATTAAAACATCACTTATGTATAAATTTGGAATTCTGGAGTAACAAAAATTAGGAAAAATAGGATTAAAATATAAATTACACCTATTATTGATACTCATGTAATTTTAGTCCCAAATATACACATATATATCATAATATATGATTTAGATATTAAATAATAGCATAGGATATAATTATTACACATTTAATGAATTAAAAACCCTAATTTGAAAGTTTGGGTTTAAATTTTATAAAAACTGAATCCTTGATTTTATGGCTGAAAATCTGATTTAATGCTTAATATTATTCATATATATCATATTATAAAGTTTAGATACCATAGGATAATTTAATGGTATCATTTCATGTGATAAAACCACTTATTTATAAGATTAGGGTTTTGAAACTTATAAATAAGAAATATCGAGTTTAATAACTCAATTATCGATTTTAATAATCATTAATACAGTAATTATATAAAATAATAATAGGAAATTAATTATTATAATTTCTCGAGCATTAAACTCATTTTCAAAGCGTCTACAGGCGTTAACGTTAACGTCTCAAAGCGTTGAAATCGACTCATCTCAAAATGGTGCGATGATAAGTTCATACTTACTAAGTAAATATATTCCATTTAATAAAGGAATTAAGATGGAAATTAATTCCAAGCTTCCTTTGCTCGAAATTTTCATGAAAAGGCGGCGTTCGATCTGCGTTTGGCGTTTAAAAATATTGACGAATCATTTCGTAATATTTCAATCCTTTAATTCACAATCCTTATTGAATTATGAAAAGGAATTCGTTATAACGATATCGTATCGAAGTCACAAGATTCGATGTCGTAAAAGTTAATACTGCAAAACCACAATTACGGACTCGAATCCGTAATCGTATATTCGTTTCTTTGGAATATTACATTCCACCCACTTCGAAAAATTTAGTCCGAAATTTGTATACCTCTTAGAAAAATAAATCGGGTACTTTTCCTCATTGCCTCTTCAAGCTCCCGTGGCTTTGCGTCAAGTGGTGTCTCCTGACACTTTAACTAACGGAATCGACTTGCTCGTAGTTCTTTGAACTTTGTGGTCAAGTATGGCTGCGGGTTCTTCCTTATAGCTCATGTCGGCTCGAGGATCACGTCGTCTTGATGAATCACGTGCTTTGGGTCGTGAGCGTATTTTCGTAATTGTGAGGCGTGGAAAACATTATGGACATTTCCTAGGTTTGGCGGAAGAGCCGACCTATAAGCTCTTGGACCTATCCTTTCTAGGATCTCATAAGGTCTATGTAGCGAGGTCTAAGCTTTCCTTTCGGGCCAAACGACAATCCCTTTTGATGGAGACTTTAAGAAATACTTTGTCTCCATCCTCAAGCGTAGCTTTCGGATCTCAGCGTGTCGGTAAGATTTTCTGTCATCTGAGCCTCTTTTATCCTCGTCTAATTTGTCGAGCGATTTGATCATTTCACTCGCGCATCAGGCCTATGACTTTTCTCTCACCGACTTCATCGATAAAGTGGTGATCTACACTTTTGCCATCTGAGGCTTCGTGTGGGGCCATGCCGATCGTCGCGATAGCTGTTGTTGTAAGCAAATTTGATCAATCGGTAAAATATCTTCCCATTTTGTACGCGATCCAAATTCTGATTCTAAGCATATCTTCTAGCGTTTGGATCGTTCTCTCCGATTGTCCATCGGTTTGTGGGTGGAATCTTTGTCTTGAAGTTTAATCTCGTACCCAGTTTCTCTGCAAACTAATCCAAAATCGGATGTGAACTTGGAGTCTCGATCGGTGTCGATTTTGGCACTCCATGTAGTCGTACAATTTCCTTAACATCTGGTGGGCGACTTATCGGATCCATAAGTGCTTTGAATAGGTAAAAGTGAGCACTTTTGGTAAGCTATCCACAATTACCCATATGGTGTGTTCCTCTTCTTGATTTGGGTAAGCTTGTGAAATCCATCGTTATATCGTCCCACTTCCATTCGAGGATTTCCAGCGGTTGTAACTTCCCATAGGGTCGTTGGTGTAAAGCGCTTCACTTGTTGGCAAACAAGGCGGCGTTCTCTGAAGGAAGCTATGTCTCGTTTCATGCCTTCCCACCAAAAATTTTCCTTGGTCTGGTACGTCTTAGTACTACGGGTGGGCGGTGTAGGGTGTATCGTGAGCCTCGCTCATGATTTCGTTACGGAGCTCTGCGTTGTCGAGGAGCATATCCTACCTTCAAACAATAAGGCGTTATCCGGTGCCTCTTGGAAATTCTTGAATCCTTGGACCTTAGTCTTTCTCGGATCTTTTCAACTTTTCCTCAATCCTTTGTCTCTCGACAATTTTCTTTCTTAGATCGGAGGTCGGTGTGAGTGTAGCGATCTGACTCACGATTATTACGGGTGGTTCAACTAGTTGATCTTCGTCTGCCAAACTCTTGTGAGTTTTCCTCTTGTACAAAGAGACATCCTAACTTGGTATGGCTCTTACGACTCAGCGTCGGCTACTACATTCGCCTTGCGGGTGATAGTTAATACCACGGTCGTAATCTTTTACTAATTCAAGCCATCTTCTTTGTCTCATATTCAGATCTCTTTGTTGAAGAAATACTTCAAACTTTTATGATCCGTGAAGATCTCATCTCACACCATAGAGATGGTGTCTCCAAATTTTAGGGCATGAACTACATTTGCTAATTCCAAATCGTGGGTTGGGTAGTTCAGCTCGTGGGGTCTGAGTTGTCGAGATCGTAGCTATCACTTTTCCTTCTTGCATCAAAACACTGACCAGTCCGGTCTTAGATCGTCGGTATAGACCACATACCCTTATGCATACGGGGCTGCTAGGCTGGTGCCTTGGTCGATTTCTCTTTGAGTATTTGGAAACTCATCTACTTTTCGTCATCGATTGAACTTGATTCCCTTAGGAGTAGGCGGGTTATTGGCCTTGCAATCTTGGAGAATCCTTGATGAATCTCCTATAGTAGCCACTAATCTAGGAAGCTTCTAATTCGTCTTTGTGTTTTAGGTGATTTCCATTCTTGCGGCCTCTACTTTGGTGGATCTACTTTTATACCTTATTGAGACACAATGTGTCAAGGAACATAACTTCCTTGACCAAAACTTCGCATTTGCTAAACTTAGCAAA
Source organism: Salvia rosmarinus (assembly GCA_036937905.1). Classification (NCBI taxonomy): domain Eukaryota; kingdom Viridiplantae; phylum Streptophyta; class Magnoliopsida; order Lamiales; family Lamiaceae; genus Salvia; species Salvia rosmarinus. Next base: position 21,358,786 of record CM072824.1, on the reverse strand, counting down.
AGTCTTTCATTTCTCAAGGTTTGCAAAACCGTTCGTAGATGTTCATATGATCCTCTTCATTCTTTGAATAAATAAGGATGTCATCTATGAAGACCAAAACAAACTTATCAAAATGGATGAAATACTACATTCATGAGGTCCATGAACACGGTGGTGCATTGGTTAATCCGAATGGCATAACTATGAATTCATAGTGGCCATATACGGTTGAATCGGTCTTGATACATCTTGGGCCGTATTTTAGGTTGGTGGTATCGACTTAAGATCAATCTTGAGAATACACCGCTCGCCGCAATTGGTCAAGCGGTCATCATTGCAGGTAAAGGGTATTTGTTCTTTAGTGTCATCTTATTTAGTTCTCTATAATCGATGCACGTCCTCAAAGAACCATCCTTCTTCTTAACAAACAAAGCAGGTGCTCCCCAGGTGAAACACTCGGCTAATGAATCCCGGATCGAGCTCTTGGATTTGGATTTTCGACTCTTCTAGCTCCTTTGGGGCCATCCTATAGGCGCCCGACCTTTGGGGCTGATCACGGCTCCAAGTCGATGGTAAACTCGGTTGTCTATTAGGAGGTAGTCTGGCGATTTCAGGAAATCGTCAGGAAATTCTCGGACAACTTCAATGTCTTCTACCGCGCGGGTTTATCTTCATCGTTTAAATAAACAAGGAATGCATGGCATCCTTACGGTTCATCATCCTCCTAGCTTGTAGTGCGGATACTATCGGGATTCTCCTTCCCGTGCGATCCGTGAAAATCGTAGCTTCTTGTCGAGGAAAGTGAAGCGAAATTTTCCTTTCCTTACGAGAGAATCGTGGAATGATTCCTAGCTAACGATCCATTCCTAGGATTATGTCTACATCGTCCATGGGTATTATGTTTAGATCGTTAGCGAACCTTAAGTGATCTAATGTCGATTCTAGGTTCGAGCAAAAGTGGGTATGGTCATAATCCCTCCTATAGGCGATGAGATTCTCATATCTGGCGATTTTTCAGACCTAAGGCTCGGCATTTCTCGCATGATTTTGCAATGAAAGAATCGAAGCACCCGTGTCGAGCGATACTATAACGGTGGGTTGAGAAGAACTCCCATACACGCCAAGTTTCCTTGGTTACATTAGATTCGCCTCTGTGCGGGGTAGGCTCTGGCTTTGAGCATTTTGGTGACGGGCGCTGGTCTGGCTGATTTGGCGGTTGTTGCTGGCTTTATTCTTTGCCTTCTTTGGCGTTAGCGTGATGGTTGTCGCCTCTGTTGTTGTTTGTGGTGGTGGCTGCTGCCTTCTTTATTCTGAGATTTGTTGTTGTGGCGGTGCCCTTTATTCTTATTCTTGGAGTTGTTGTTGTTGAGGTGGGGTGTTTGCCCTTTGGAGTTCTTTGGGGTTGAAATTTGGGCTGCTGCGGTGGGTGAAATTTGGTGTATAGCCCTCAATGGTGAGCATTGCCCGTTTGGTTGACCTTCCATCGAGCGTGACATCGGGCGGTGTTGGCGTAATGCCCGTTCACCCGCATTTGTAACGACTTACCACGTTTGCCGTGCACACACCCTGTGTGCTCTATGGCATCTAGGGCATTGAGGTGCCCTTGGTGGTCTGTGGTCCCCTTGCGGTGGAGCATGAGCTGCTCTCTTCGGCTTTGTCCTGCTGCGCGGGTTTCCTTGCCACAGGCGCTTGTGACTTCTTCTCCGTAGTTTCGCGGTTGTTATTTCGCGGTTGGGCTCCCATTTCCTTTTCCCTTATCCAATTTCCGTGTGCACGAGGCGACCTTTGTCTTATTCTCGCTCATGGCGCCTCGATATCAAGCTCGTGCTAGAGCTTGATTGTGAATAGGTCTCCATGGTGGCAAGAGACATGCGTATCTCCATTCTTAGCCACATACGAACTTTTCCGACATCTTCAAGTCGGTGTCTACTAGATCCGGCGCATATCTTGGCGTCTCATGAAAGTGCGATCGTAGTCGATTCTGGATAATTTTCTTGTTTTAGCGGGAAAAATTCACGCCTCTTTCCCCTATAACTTTTGGGGATATACTTTTCGTCTGACTCTCTCTTGAAATCCTCCACGAGAACTCTTCTAGTTGTTCATTTTGTAAGGTCTTCTTCACGGCCTCCCACGGAAGTCGGTGGTCGATGGTGGAAAGTAACACACGACATCCTTTCTGTGCCGTGCACCTTAGGAAAGTGAAAATCCGTTCAATGGCCTAACCCGTTGTTCGAACTTCTTTCGGGCTCCCTTTCCGTTAAAAGCAGGAGGTTTTGCCTCGAGAATAGTTCTTGATCCTGCGATCGGGTTGAGGTGGGGCGGTGGTTGGGGATTATCTTACGGTTCTTGTTAGGGATTCTACCCTTCCTCTAGGTCTTCCTCGACCTCTGGGTCCTCTTTACGGGTTTCTTCTCGGAGGCGTTACGCTATATAAAACATACCATCGTTAATTATTAAGCAACTTACAACTTAACAAAATAAGGTTTTCATAGCTTCTTCTTAAGCGATATAAAGTAAAACAATTCATCCATAGCATGAACAATTTGTCACCAAAAGGCCCACTTGGGTGAAAAATATGTGGATAGATAACGAGGTTTGTCGAAAACAAGGTGTCTAACATAGAGAATCATAGAAAATTGAAATAACAAGGTTTCGGGCCCCATGGCAAAAGAAAATCAAGTCTTAGAACCATGGTATTGAAATAAAGGAAAGAGCTAGCACACATGCTAGTCATAACAAACAATTCTAATTAAAACATCGCCTAAGGTCTCCACGAGTTTCCTTCCTACTCGCGTCTTCCTCGGGGTCTTCCTCCTCTTGGTCGTCTTCCTCATCGAATCGTCCTCACAGTCGTACTACTGGATGGTCTGCCATTATTTTCCATCATCGGTATGTCGCGGGGTCCAAAGTTATCCGCGCCGTATAAGTCGTAGTTGTGGCGGATCGGTTGTAGCATACTCGGGTCGGGTCATATCGGGAAGGTATCTAATACTCTCATCCATGCTGTCCGTGGAAGGGCTCTTCGTCTTGGTGGTGGTGGATCGGATGCGGTGGTAGAGGCGGTAGTGGCGGACGTCTTGGGTGTCAGCGCGGTGGCAACACGGGCTCTCCCAGGCTCTAGGGCGCTTGCCTATCCACCTCGTACATCCTACCTCGTCCACTCGATGCAGGGGTATCCTTTGGATCAACTTTGTCTCGGAACCTCAAAGTGCAGACCACTCTGGCGACTCATCACGCCAAGTGTACTCCCGTGGAGGAGATAGGGTCCCATCGGTGCGGCTCCATAGATCTGTACACGTAAGTCGGTGACTCACGAACTGGCGGATCCCAATCAAATCATAACCTCGGGAATCGATAGATGTAGTCTCCGATACCTCTCGGGCATAACCATCCAGTACAAGGGGTATAGCTAGAAGTCTCTTGATGCCATCGTAGTCGGTTGCGCCATAGGCTCGGGCGCTCCTCCACAACCGAAGGTAGTATGCCAGAAACTCACCTAGGTCTTCCCCGGCGCACATCCAACATTCCCTATAGGTGCGCATCAGCTCCTCGGGTGGGGCATGAGGTCCGACCCTCCTCCTAGCGATATAGCGCATCTCCTCCATCTGCCACGGTAAAAGGAAAAGAAAAACTAACGTAAGCCGACTATCGTCATCTTAAAGCGAAGGATAGCATAACGAGAAGCAACTAGGCTAGCGCTAACAATTCTATAAGGTAGGTATCATCATAATGTACAATATATATCACAACTTACCTTCTTAGTCTTATCGAACATATACATATAGCTAATGATATCTTAACATACACTACGAGACCCTTGTCTTATATCACACTTAAGCTAGAGTTTAACAGACTCTATCGTATTCTGGAGACAGAATTAGGGATTCTGTTCTTCATAACAAATGAAGATCAGTGCGTTAGGAGTGCGTAGGTGCAAACCATGCGTAAATCGGAGTCTAACGAGGAGATCTAGCTAAAACAAATCTACTGCGCAGTGCAGGAAATTTGCGCGATTGTGCAAAAATATCAATCAAGGTGTATGTCGACGTGTCGTCTATCATCTTCGGGTTCTTAAGTCGAGGCTGCACATCCTGAAGCCGTAAGTGACGTCCATGTCGTGATTTGTGTTGCTGGTCACTTGTGTCAAAGTGATGATGGAGTGCCGACGTCATTCAGCTTAAAGGTTGGGGTCGTCCTCGTTCGTCCTTCTCGCTCGTCTTCCATCGTCCGTGCTCAAGGGTATCATTACTTTCATTCTTCCTATCGTTCTTTTGTTCGCATAAGGAAAAGAAGTTCGTACTTCTACGTTCTTTCACGATATGTGGGCATGCTCCTTAGAGTCTAAGTTTGTCTCATGATAACATATCATTCATCATAAATAAGATTTTGAAAGTCGGAAAGTAAAGTTTTATTTGCAAATTTGGAAGCATGATTTCAAAAGACAGTCATGACCAACTCATATACATATTAGAATGAATTCGTTCGTTTCATGTTGATCATTCGACTTGATACTACCATACACTTCCATCTCAATACTTGAGCAATTGCATTGGCTAAAAAAAAAGTTTTTGGAAAGAGTTTTCTTTCTCAACTTCAAAAATTTTCATAATAATAATATTTCTCAAAAGTTCCTCTAACTTGCTCATCATGCAGAAGTTTTCCATTTCATGAGTTTGAGAAAGAAATGCAGTTACCTTTTTCCCGGTTGAGCTCGATGTGATGGAGTGTTGAGAGGAGTCAGTAGGTTTCTAGAAGTCCAGTGACTCGATCTAGACTTAGAATAAAAGGTCTTGGGTTTCAAAAGCAAAAGCGCTCGATACCATACATCACGACCCCAATCCGGACCAACCCGGTTGGAGGCGACTAATACTAGGAGTAGTATTTTGGGGATTACGGGTAAAATAAAATGCGTAAGAATAAACTAACATCTTGGCGAGAATATAAGGTGATGTTATAATGTTTTTGAAAAGGTTTGAGCCATCGGACCCCAAAACTTGGCACGATCCGATGGACCTCGATAGTTTGTAACATAAAGCATAAATAAAGGAGTTTGAGTATAGCGGCGGAAAGTGTGTGAATACATATATGACGATATGTATTGAGTATAACCAGTTTAAGTAAATCGGTTGGGGACCTTTGGACTCCTCAACACATCCCCATCATCACCATCGAGCTCGACTGCACGTTTAAAACAAACATGCGGGGCTAAGTACAAGAAATTGTACTCGGTGGACTTATGCGAAAACATTTGATAATATTTGGATTACTGTTGCCGATATCGAGTAAGTCGCGAGGGTTTTAGTTAAAATGCCTTGTCTTACCAAATCATTCGGTTAAGTAAACATAGCTTTGGCGGGCATTTTCTTGGTGTGTATGGTCCGTATCTCATAGTCACAATACATAATAATAAATAAATAAATAAGCGTCGAGAGGAGGCCTCCCATCTCTGACGCCGTGACCGGCCGTAATCCGTCTGACTGCGGTCACTCTCTGCAAGCATATGTTAACACGGTATAGTTCCGACCTTCACGCCGATCTAGCGGGCATTTATCATCGACACGGGACCCGACATTAAAAGGTTGGGTGCTACCACAACAATTGATATAATAGTTCAACCATCTCCACGCCCTACCGGGCATGCGAGATAGGATCCGTACACAAAGCGAAATATTTTGGCGGTGTGCGGTAAAACATTTGTTAAGCGGTTGTAGGATAAGTCTTTGTAAATAAACTTATTTGAAATTAACGGATAAAGTCACGTTTTAGTGGGGTGAAAAGGCCCGCATTTTAAAGGTAAAGCCCACTTTGGACTACGGTTCGTTGTAAAAGTACTAGGTTCGATCGTTCGTCAAAATCCGTCGTTGCGTTTGCGTCACGCGCTTCTGGCGAGGCTTTAGTGCGTCGCTCAAGTCTATCGAGACTCTCGAAAACTTAAGATAACTTTGATATTTCATATCGATGTGAGGTGAATTCCTTAGTGAATTGATCGTCTCTAATCGTATATCGATTGACTTTTCTGGTTCGCCGAGATCGTTCGGCGTATAAGTGCGTTTTCGATATATGGTTTCATTTATGAAATCCTTTCTTACTAATAATTATCATACTCAATTAGTATATCTTACAGCGTCTTGGCGTATTTATAAGCGTATAATCGTGCGTTTGACTTTGAAAAGTCGGCGAAGTCGACTTTGGTCGACAAAGTCGATGATTTTGACTTTTAAATAGTAATTTCTTACTATTTTGCTTTATAAATCAATTTAATCGATCTGAAAGCGTAAAGTCCTATTCCTCGATTTATCTTGTAAATCGAGGACTTATAATTATTTTCGCATTTTAATAATTCTTTTTATAATTAAAAAGCGTATTTTGGTTTTAAAGCGTTACAAAATGAGCGTTAAGTCTCAAACATAGCAATCTATGTTTATAAAATTTTGTAATATTTGAAAACTGTCCAGAATATTAATTTACCAAAATTTATAATTAAACAGTTTAAAAAGTTTAATATCCTTATTAATTATCGAAATTTTCGATAATTGTCCTAAAAATAACAAGCGACCCTTGAAAAATTTTCTAAATTAATATAGTGTATTATTATACACTATGGTCCAGAATATAATTTATCAAATTCATATAGTACTGTTGCTATTTATTTATATATATACATATATAAATATTCACGGTAATTCAATAAATAGGAATAATCATCCAAAATTTCCTAAAATTGATATATACCTATTATAATATCTCAACATCAGTATATAATATTTTCATAACCCATAGTTCATCATAACTATTTATTTCAATATATAACAATATTTCACGGTAATTATGAGATAATTACCAAATAAATAACAAACAATTTCTAAAAATTCTAAATAAATTCCAACATCATTAAACATTATATTATAACATTGTAACATCATAACATCAACCAAACTAATTTAAATCGTCACCATATGAGCTTATGATGCTCTCGGCTTTTCGATTTATTTAGTATTTGGTTTTCAAAAATTCAACAATTATATACTATGTTTATACACTATAGTATAGTAATATAACATCATAATATTTATCAAAACTAATTAAATCATCACCTTCAAGAGCATATCACTCACGGTTTATTTGATTTAATTTAGTATTTGATTTCAAAAATTCTAATAATTTCACACAATGTATAAACAATATACTAAAGCATTAATACACCATTGCATGTTCAAAATAAAATCATACATCAACCTATATATTTATAAAGCTCACGGTAATTTTGAAAAATCAAGTATATGATTTTCAAAATTTTAATTAAATCATAGAACATATAATCGAGGTTCTAAAGCACTAATATGTCATTGCATGCTTGAAATAAAATTATACACTAAGATACTTCATACATAGGCTCACGGTATTTTTAAAATTTAAGCTATGGTTTTCAAAATTTCTAAATCAATACTATAGTCTTAAATCATAACATAGATCATATAATACATGCTTAAAATATATTAGAAGTATTCGGTCATCATTAACATTTTATAGCATTTTGAAAATTTATATCAATATACACTATGGTTCGAAAATAATAAACATGCTGAAGCCGTTCAAAATTTCAATATCTGACTCCTATGCTCATTTAACATATATTCACAAGTATTTTCAAAATAAAATCCTCAAGAACATATAAATAAACAATGGCTCATGCTCAAGAACATTTAAACAAATATGTATACATATATAAAACTTTCGAAACCTATAAATATATATAAAGCAGTTTGAAATTTTCAGCATATAGGAGGATAAAATCGAAGCTAAAGGCCATGTATTACCTTGAGAAGGGTCTAGGATGTCAAGAACACTAAATGGTATCAAGTTTGGGAGGAGAAATGGAGGAGAATAGAAGAAAATTTTACGAAAATGAGGATGGTGCTCTCGGTTTTGGGGCGAAGTGGAGAGGATTTGTGAGTTTTGTGTGTTTGCTACTTGTGAGAGGAATAATGAATAAGGTGAAGAGTCTTGCTACACTATACCTTCCTCTCCTCTCGATTTTCAGCATGAAAAGGGCAAAAATCTGATGCCGATGATGGAGATTATAGTGATGATTAGGCTAAGTAAAAAGCTAAGTCATGCATTGGGTGAAAATAGGTGGAGTGCATGCTTGTTGGGGAGAGAGATCGGCGCTTGGGGGGTTTTAGGGCTGATTTTATTTCTAATTACACATAATACATGTATTAATCATAGTATAGTTCATAGATATATAATACATGCCAACAAAATAATTAAAACATCAACTTATGTAAAATTTGGAATTAGAGTCAAAATTAGGAAAAATAGGATTAAAATATAAATTACACCTATTATTGATACTCATGTAATTTTAGTCCCAAATATACACATATATATCATAATATATGATTTAGATATTAAATAATAGCATAGGATATAATTATTACACATTTAATGAATTAAAAACCTAATTTGAAAGTTTGGGTTTCAATTTTATAAAACTGAATCCTTGATTTTATGGCTGAAAATCTGATTTAATGCTTAATATTATTCATATATATCATATTATAAAGTTTAGATACCATAGGATAATTTAATGGTATCATTTCATGTGATAAAACCACTTATTTATAAGATTAGGGTTTTGAAACTTATAAATAAGAAATATCGAGTTTAATAACTCAATTATCGATTTTAATAATCATTAATACAGTAATTATATAAAATAATAATAGGAAATTAATTATTATAATTTCCGAGCATTAAACTCATTTTCAAAGCGTCTCAGGCGTTAACGTTAACGTCTCAAAGCGTTGAAATCGACTCATCTCAAAATGGTGCGATAAGTTCATACTTACTAAGTAAATATATTCCATTTAATAAAGGAATTAAGATGGAAATTAATTCCAAGCTTCCTTTGCTCGAAATTTTCATGAAAAGGCGGCGTTCGATCTGCGTTTGGCGTTTAAAAATATTGACGAATCATTTCGTAATATTTCAATCCTTTAATTCACAATCCTTATTGAATTATGAAAGGAATTCGTTATAACGATATCGTATCGAAGTCACAAGATTCGATGTCGTAAAAGTTAATACTGCAGCAAAACCAATTATACGGACTCGAATACCGTAATCGTATATTCGTTTCTTTGGAATATTACATTTAAAACATAGTGCGGAATGTTTAAGAATTTAACTAATTAAGCGGGTCATTTAAATAAAATTGCAGTGTAGTATAGATTGATTCAAATCAATTAACTAAATCAAACTAATAACTTTACTGACAAGAAACAACCTTCATTTCTATTTTTTTTTTAATTTATTTATTCATATAAGTTAAAACTCATTACTTAACTTATTCAAAAGCATTAGTTTTATAATACATAGAGTAATATGAAATCATCAAAATAACTCGATCACACACGTATACTTATTTACTTGATTAGATTAACTAATTATATAGTTAAATAATTCTAAAATCTAAATCAGAATGAATACTACAAAAAAATAAACAATTAAACTTTACATAAGTCACGTTTTATTCTAATTCATCAACCAACAAACTCCAAGCCTGATATTTTATCTTAATTATTGTATTTTAGCTAGCAAGGCCAAATCGTGTCGTGACCACATATGATTACATCAACTATATTGAAAACCCTCTAATCTCTATGTATGTCATGTACTATCAATGTAAATGTCTGATACAAAATTGAATAATGGACGAAAAAAAATAGAAAAACATATTTCATAGCTAATAGGAACACTATTTCACAAATTGAATGAACATACAGAAGTTTGGTTTTCGTACATAAATCTGGGGACTAATGTTTGTATGCATGTAGTAACATAGTCAGACTAAAAAAAATATTACTTTCCATTGATTCCAACCTAATGTAATGAATGAATGAATAATAATAATAATAATAATAATAATAATAATAGTAACAATTGGATGAATCATATCGAAAGGAACATGCCTCTTTTTCAAAGCTAATGATTACTGGAAAGTAAATACTGAGTAGGAAACTTACCAAAAGCCAAATTGAATTCAATTGACAAAGCTGGACGACTCTTTTAGCAAAAGCAAATTGTGTGTTTGTGAATTGCGAGTGCTCTGTGTGTGTATGAATGGTGTGTGTATGAATGGTGTGTGTGCGTTGTGTTGTGTGCGTGCGTGTGTGTGTATATATATATATAAGTAAAACCCTAATTAAGTTCTAATCCTACTTGAACTCTTATTAATTAAATCTCAATCTTAAATAAATATAATATAGAATTTGGGCTCAACAAAATAATATTCTACAAAGCCCACTTTGAGAATAAATAATATAATTTGACAATTATATAAGCCCAAAGCGTAAAGTAAAATTTGAAGGCCCTAAAATAAATTATGAAGTAAAAGTTTTTCTTGTTAGGGGCACAACTATCGACTCCCTCAAGTCAATACAAATTCTAAGACGTCAAATACTCACAAATCCAACACAAAGATTTAAAGCAAATTAATGCAAGCAAAAGTGGGTGTTACAACCCTACCCACTTAATAAAAATTTAGTCCTCGAAATTTGTCTTACCAGTGCTATTAGGACGGTACTTAGCTAAAATTTCATCCTCACGCTCCCAAGTCGCCCTCGGGTCCATGGCGACTCCACTTGTATTTTAATTAAGGCCGCGTCGATTCTTTAAATCGTGGATTTTTGATCTAGAATCGCGATGGGTTCTCCTCGTAGGTTAAATCCTTATTAGCGATATACCACCATAAGACACCACATGACTCGAGTCATGCATATTCTTCCTCAACATCGAAACATGAAAAACATTATGCACGGATGACATTTCGGGCGATAACGCCAAACGATAAGCAACATCTCCAATCTTTTCCAAAATTTCAAATGGTCGATGAGCGAGGTCTTAACTTTCCTTTCTTACCAAATCTCAAAACTCCTTCATTGGCGCTACCTTCAAAAACACTTTATCACCAACTTCAAAATGCAAATCCTTTCTTCTTTTATTAGCATAAGACTTTTGTCTATCTTGAGCAACTTTGATCCTATCTCGAATTTTCTTAACAACATCAGCAGTTCTTTCCACCATCTCGGGTCCCAAAATTTTCTTTCACCTACTTCATCCCAAAAGGCGGTGATCTACATTTTCTCCATAGAGTACCTCATAAGGAGCCATACCAATACTAGAATGATAACTATTGTTTTAAGCAAACTCTATCAGCGGCAAGTGTGTCTCCCAACTTCCTCCAATATCGAGGCCGCAAGTTCTTAACATATCTTCCAAAGTTTGAATCGTTCTTTCGGTGGCCGTGCATGCGAGGATGTTCGCTATCGAAAACTTTAACTTTGTACCAAGAGCAAGGTGTAGACTGGCCCAAAATCTTGACGTAAAACGTGGGTCTCGATCAGATATAATGGATGTCGGTACCCCATGAAGTCGAACTATCTCCCGAACATATAACTGTGCAAACTTGTCCATCGAGAACGTCATGTGCACTGGCACGAAATGCGCTGACTTAGTCAAACGATCAACAATCACCCAAATTGCATCATTACCTCTCAAAGTCCTAGGAAGTCGAACTACAAAATCCATAGTGATGTGTTCCCACTTTCACTCTGGTATCTCTAAGGGCTTTAACAATCCCGAGGGTCTTTGATGTTCAGCCTTCACTTGTTGACATGCCAGACATCGCTCCATATACTTTGCAATTGACCTTTTCATGCCATACCACCAAAACCTCTTCTTTAAATCTTGGTACATCTTGGTGCTACCGAGGTGTCTTTGTGTACACCGTTCGATGTGCCTCGTCCATTATCTCTTTCTCAACTCCTCGTCCATTGGTACACAAATTCTCTTATTATAGGCGAGTGTCCCATCATGCGAGCGAAAATCCTCTTGGATCATCGAGACACCTCCTTAGCTAGCATCCTTTGTAGGAACTCATCATCCTTTTGAGCTTCTCGAATTCTATCTCATAGCGTCGGACGTACTACCAAAGGCGAGATAATAGCATCCGCTTCTTGGTGTGGTCACTACTTGAACTCGATCTTTCAAAATCTTTCACTAACTCTTCTTGTTGAGTTAACCTTCTTATAGGATTTGCATCCATCCTTACGCTAAGTGCATTTGCCACAACATTTGCTTTTCGGTGGTACAAAATCTTACAATCATAGTCCTTGACCAACTCCAACCACCTTCGTTGTCTCATGTTTAGCTCTTTTGCGTGAAAAGTATTTCAAACTCTTGTGGTCGGTATAAATCTCACACTTACCTCCATGAAGGTAATGTCTCCAAATCTTCAAAGCATGAACTCTGCGCCGATTCCAAATCGTGTGTAGGATAATTTAGTTCATGTGGCTTCATTTGTCGAGATGCATAAGCCACCACTTTTCCTTCTAGAATTAGCACACATCCTAAACCACATTTGACGGCGTCACTATAGATTATGTATCCTTTAGAACTAACGGGGATAGTCGAGGCGGGCGATTACCAACTTCTCTTTTAATATTTGAAAGCTTCTTTCACACTTCTCAAATCCACTCAAATGGTATTCCTTTCCGTGTCAAGCGGGTGAGTGGTCTGTAATCCTTGAAAAACCTTGATAAATTTTCTATAATATCCGCCGGGTCGAAAACTTCATATCTGCGGCGCTTGTCGGCACTTTCCAATACTTACCGCCTCAACCTTTGCGGATCACTTCAATTCCTTACGAGGTCACCACGTGTCGAAATCCTATCGATTCAGCCAAAACTCACACTTTGTAAACTTGGCATACAACTTTTCATTCCTTAGTGTCTCCAGACGTACGCGAGATGCGACTCGTGCTCTTCTTGATTTTTAGAGTATATCAAGATGTCATCGATGAAGACGATCACGAACTTGTCCAAGTAAGGATGAAATACCCGATTCATCAAATCCATAAAAGCTGCAGGGGCATTGGACAATCCAAAAGGCATTACCACAAACTCATAGTGACCATATCTTGTCCTAAAAGCCATCTTTGGAATATCATCTTCCTTCACCTTCAATTGATGGTATCCAGATCGTAGATCTACCTTAGAGAAAACTCCTGCACCTTGTAATTGATCGAAGAGGTCTTCAATTCTCGGTAGAGGATACTTGTTCTTTATTGTAAGTTGATTCAGGTCTCGATAATCGATACACATCCTCATGCTACCATCTTTCTTCTTTACAAATAAAAATGGTGCTCCCCATGGTGAAACACTCGGTCGAATATATCCTTTATCCAACAATTCTTGTAGCTGCGCCTTCAACTCTTCTAACTCCTTTGGTGCCATTCGGTATGGAGCCTTAAGCGGTCTTTGCTCGGGCACAAGGTCAATGGTAAACTCCACTTGTCGGTTCGGGGGTAAACCTGGTATTTCTTCAGGAAACACATCGATAAAATCTCGAACCACTTCCACATCCTCTATTGTTGTCTCTGTCTCTGTTGACCCCAATACATTTACCAAGAATCCTTCACACTTTCCTTTTCTTAGCATCTTCCTTGTTTCCATTCGGATATTATCTCGATGGTTTTCCAATTCTTGCTCAAGTAGAGCGTAAACTCATTCTCTTCCGATCTTTGAAAATCACTTCTCTCATGACACCTTATAGTGGCATAATTGCTATAACGGTCCATCCCAAGATCAAATCAAAATCACGCATCTCTAAAGCATAAAGATCCGCCACTAATGATTTTCCTCCCAAAATAATATTCACATTTCGCGCCATCATATTAGTTCTTAGAGTTTCTCTGAGGAATCCTAACATTAAGGGCTAGGTTCTCTACCCTACTGACCATTCTTGTTTTCTCACATAGCCCAGCAGATATAAAAGAATGTGATGCTCGAGAATCAAATAAGGCTAAAACAAGTAATCGAAGCGATAACCATACGACATAGTACCACTCCTTCACCTGACCTCCCTGCCGAGTGAATGCATATAGTCGAACATTACCTCCTTGCTTCTGTTCAACTCTTCCCTTCTTTGGACAGTTGTTGGCGTAATGTCCCGGCTCGTGGCAGATATAACATACTCCGACTTGTCCATGACATCTTCCAAAGTGTGACCGCTTGCACTGCTGATACATGGGCCTCTGCGTCGACGTATTAGGAGCATGCTGAGTGTTAATCATTCTCCCCTTCTTATAGGGAACATTGTTGTTTCCCCGATTTCGGTTGTCCCACTTCCTCTTTACTGGATGATCTCCATTTCTTGTATTCTTATCCACTTCGATTCCAGCTTCCACTTCATGCGCTCTTCTGACATCAACCCCATAACTTACAATCTCGTAAACTGCAAGGATGCCCCGTATCTCAGGTTTAAGCCCACGAAGAAAACGATCAGCCTTTTGGTCATCAGTATCGACCAGTCGTGTAGCGTAACGAGCAAGTTTATTGAACTTCCTCTCGTATTGATCGCGGTCATACCGCCCGCTTCAAGTCGAGGAACTCCGCTTGTTTCGATTACGGTAGGAGCGTGTGAAAGTATTTCTCCATAACCACTTCTTTGAACCTTTCCCATGTTGGGTTACGATGCTCGCTTCAGTCAAACCACTTTTATAAGACTTCCACGGTGGCTGCATCTTGATGAATTGGAAGACCGCGCACGACACCTTGTGGGCATCAGTACACTCTATGTGCTCAAAAATTCTCTCGAGCTCCATTATCCATTCGTCTAAAATCGAGGTCCCTCCTACCATTGAACCTCGGTGGTGCGTATTGTGAAATTGCTCGATCACTTTGATAGTAGTCGGTGGCGGAGGTGCATTATTTTGCGAGCGGCGCTATATGAGGTTGGTCTTGTGTGAGTTCTTGCAGTGCAGCAACCAGTGTTTCCATTAAATTCGCAGTCTGTTGGTCATTATTGGGGTTGCGTTGGGGTCCACGGGCCATCTCCTATAAAATTAAATTTCACTTTACAATGTTGGCAGAAACGGACTCGGTAAGAGAATGTTCATAAACTAGAGGTATATTATTGTTATTCTCCATCTAACCTACACAAGGGAGGCATAATAATCAAGCGACTAAGTCCTTCTAATTTCGAGGACACAAATAAGTAAAATTTTCAATCAACTCATGCTCAAGTTCAACAATAATTTCGCAAAGGATGCATAACTCTCATATAATGCCACATACAAAACACCACCACATCACATAATATTTGAGAGAATCTCCACTAACAAGTGCTCACCAAGAATATTTTATCATATCAAAACAACGTAAATTACCTCGATCGGGAGAGCGTCTTAGGGAATGGGTGGTGCCCTTTGTCATAACAACATCATATAACAAATTTTCCAAAATTTTAAAGTCTCTGAAGCGTAGACCGCTCGATACCACTAAATGTAACACCTAAATTCATAATTTAAAAATGTTATATTTTCTTAAATAAAATAGCTAAAAGCGGAAGCATGTCAATTTTTTTTAAATAATAAAATATATAAAATCTCTTGAATAAAATTGTCGAATAATGAGTCCAACAAACTCAAGTCTAAACTTTGCAAAAAGAAGCGGCGCCAACCAACGACCCAATGCAAACTACGCAAGACTTAATAGCATGAGATAAGTTGGAGTTCTAGTAACTCAAATCCAACAATGATAATAAAGGAAAAAATTTAAACAAAAATAACACAAGTCTTGGAAGGAATTAAAGTGACATAACACCACTAGCACACCCACGCATACGCCGCTCCATGATCAGCGACACGAAAATATTTTAGATAAAAGAGGGTGAGCACAAAAGCGTACTCGATGGTGGGGAACAAGGAATATCATTATTTTATTTGTCAAAGCGTGTATACATCGCAAGAAAGTAATAGTCGATCATATTCAACCTCACGGTTTAAAAATCACGCCACACGAGGCAAAAGTTACGCCACACGAGCTATGATCGCCACACGAGCTACGCCACGTAGTACGCCACGCGGCTATGGTTCGCAACACGAGCTACGCCACATAGTACGCCACGAGCTCGCCACACGGCTATGGTTCGCCACGAGCTACGCCACATAATACGCCACACGAGGTATGGTTTCGCTACACGAGCTACGCCACATAATGCGCCACATAGGCTATGGTTCGCCACACGGGCTACGCCACATAGTACGCCACACATGCTATGGTTCGCCACACGAGCTACGCCACATAATACGCCACACGAGGTATAATACGGTAATAATCGCCACGAGGCTTTCACCATGGATGTAACAAAACACTGACAATGATTATCACCATGAACTTCGGATAGAGTAAATCTCATAATAAATATGTTTATTCCAAATCACATGTTTGCAATTTAAAGAGAATTTTACCCACAATAGATATGTTTATTCCAAATCACATATTTACAAGTTAAGAAGATTTCACCCACCTTGTTTTGTCGAGCACAATAAATCGATATCAATCAATTTTGGGACGAGGGTCCTAGTTGCGCGCGCTAATCGATCAAATACCATAAATTTAGCTACACAAATACTTATCATAAACTCTTTAAACAAAACTAATTATTTAATACAGTCTAGGGCCATCAACAAAAGATCATAAAAGATTTTCTTTTAAAACATAGTCTGGAATGTTTAAGAATTTAACTAATTAAACGGGTCATTTAAATAAAATTGCGATGTAGTATAGATTGATTGAATCGATTAACTAAATCGAACTAATAATTTTCTTGACAAGAAACAACCTTCATTTCTATTTTTTTTTAATTTATTTATTCATATAAGTTAAAACTCATTACTTAACTTATTCAAAAGCATTAGTTTTATAATACATAGAGTAATATGAAATCATCAAAATAACTCTGATCACACACGTATACTTATTTACTTGATTAGATTAACTAATTATATAATTAAATAATTCTAAAATCTAAATCAGAATGAATACTACAAAAAAATAAACAATTAAACTTTACATAAGTCACGTTTTATTCTAATTCATCAACCAACAAACTCCAAGCCTGATATTTTATCTTAATTATTGTATTTTAGCTAGCAAGGCCAAATACGTAATAAGTGACCACATAACAGTTACATCAACTATATTCAAAACCCTCTAATCTCGATGTATGTCATGTACTATCAATGTAAGAAGTAATGCAATACAAAATTGAATAATGGACGAAAAAAAATAGAAAAACATATTTCATAGCTAATAGGAACACTATTTCACAAATTGAATGAACATACAGAAGTTTGGTTTTCGTACATAAATCTGGGGACTAGTGTTTGTATGCATGTAGTAACATAGTCAGACTAAAAAAAAATATTACATTCCATTGATTCCAACCTAATGTAATGAATGAATGAATAATAATAATAATAATAATAGTAACAATTGGACGAATCATATCGAAAGGAACATGCCTCTTTTTCAAAGCTAATGATTCTTGGAAAGTAAATCTTGAGTAGGAAACTTACCAAAAGCAAATTGAATTCAATTGACAAAGTGGACGACTCTTATAGCAAAAGCAAATTGTGTGTTTGTGAATTACGAGTGCACTGTGTGTGTATGAATGGTGTGTGTGCGTTGTGTTGTGTGCGTGCGTGTGTGTGTATATATGTATATAAGTAAAACCCTAATTAAGTTCTAATCCTACTTGAACTCTTATTAATTAAATCTCAATCTTAAATAAATATAATATAGAATTTGGGCTCAACAAAAATAATATTCTACAAAGCCCACTTTGAGAATAAATAATATAATTTGATAATTATATAAGCCCAAAACTGTAAATTAAATTTGAAGGCCCTAAAATAAATTATGAAGTTCGTTTTCTTGTTAGGGGCACAACTACGGACTCCCTCAAGTCCAATACAAATTCCAGCACGTCAAATACTCACAAATCCAACACAAAAGATTTAAAACAAATTAATGCAAGCAAAAAGTGGGGCATTACAATGCATTAATCCTACCCACAACGTATGCTTATCATGCTTCCTATTAATCATTTTAATCCAGACAAGATGGAAGATCACATATGTAACCAACAATTTCAGTTACGACAATTGTGGTAGTTGATTACTAATTTTCCCTATTACTGTTACGTCTCTAGGTGAAAATAAGCAAATCCAAAAGGATCACAAAGAATATGCTTCCTACGAATGTTCCTATCTCAGCTACGACTCAAGGCTTATTCGTATCATGCATTCAAGATCGATTGACAATTAAAACGCTCAGTTAAGTAATTAACTGGCAACTATGGTATGTATCAAGATTGATCAGAAATCAACACATATAATTAAGCACCAAGAATCATGAATCAATACCTGGAAGGTAAATAACGATAACAGGAATCACAACATTTAGGATAGAATCATGCAAACCCTAGGATTAGAACGGAATTTAGCTAGACATAAATAACGAAATTAAATAAGAAATAATCATAGGAATAGAAAATATATTGATAAAACCCGTAGTGTAGCGTCGGAAGAACAATCGTTGGGTTCGTATCCCAACCTCAGCGAAAAACGGTAAAATACGGAAATTGTTCAGATAAAAGCGTTCCGAAGCGTCGACAATACGTAAAACTAGAGTAGAACAATGTAAAACTAAAGCTAGAATGAATCTAAATCAAAGCTAGAATGAAAATCTATGGAAAATAATGAAAAACTGAAGAAAAAGGTCCAAAATAGCGCTGGGTAGGGTTGGGGGCGCGAGGGAGCGAAGCCCTATTTATAGAATTAGGGTTGAAACCCTAATTTGGTAGACTGCCGCCAAGCCTCGTGGCCGAGATCGCAGTCGCAAGCTCAGTCGCGAGGAATCATCCTCACTCGGCTGCTCTTCGTCTTCTCGGCTGGGTGCGCGCTCGTTAGCGTGCCTCGCGACCTGGTTCGCGGTTGCTAGGTGTGGTCGTGAGAAATCGGGCAGTAGCTCTTTTCGCACGTTGGGTAGCTCAGCGGAACGCGTCTTGCGTTATTTGGGGAGTGGCGTCGCATGGAGTTTCCTCACGGCCGACCTAGCGATCGCTAGGCGGTCATGAGCCATCGATTTTCGTAGTTCTCGTTCGCGCTCGGGCTAGCGCCAAGGCGGTCGCAGCCCTATTTTCAACCTTCTTTCGCTCGTGCTTCATTCCATGCTTCGATTTTCAACTTATAAGCCTACAAAACACCAAAAGGAACCCAAGCGCATGTCTTCCAAAAATATATAAAAGCATTATGATCCAAGACATAAACGCACTTTATCAAGCTAAAATCATCTTTAAAAATCAACAATAAACGTGTAAAATGCACGTTTATCAAACCCCCCAAACTTAAAGCATTGTTTGTCCTCAAACATAAAAAACAAAACAAAAAGGAAAGAGAGATACAACAAAAGATCAACGAGCGTCAGCAAAGGTGATTAACACAATCAAGCCTCAGAAATATCTCAAAGCTCAAAATCATTAGTGCACATGACGACATTAGTCAACTCGACAATGTACAGCCATTGAAAGTAAAAATCTCATTGAATTCCACCCTCACAATGGCATGTGCGTAATATATAGAAAACACTCAACTCATAAAGAAATAAAGGACGTGTATGCACTCAAAAATCAATGCAATGCAAAATCTCGCCATAGGCTTGCCATTTCTCTAATATCTCCACCACATCAAATGCGTTCAAATTAAGATCAAAAAGGTCTTTTCAAAGGTTGTATTGTAGGCACATTGGTCAAGGTATGATAATATATGGCTAAGTGACTCAAATATACTCCAAGCACCTCCATTTGTACATTCAACTCATATGGACTTTGTCCATTTCCCTTTTCTTTCCAACATGTTATTTCAACATTTATGCCCTCAAGGTACCATATACTATGATAATTGACTTTCTTTATGCTCACATTTTTCACAATTTTTTTTTTCTTTTCTTGGCTTTGTAATAGAGCTTATAGGGTCTATTATTTTTCACACGGGTACCATTCTTTTCCTTTTATCCCAACTTAGAACATCAAAACAAATTTTTTTTCTCCCATTTGATTCCCATATCCATCCTCACCTCCTATCATCCGGTTAATCGAAAGAATAAAGTCTAATAAAGGCTCAAAGAAGGCGACAAACAGTATATATCATTGGGCTAGTATTTGGGTAAATATGTGGTTAGCAAAGATGGCCTTATATCCTTTCCATATTCGAAACACATATTGCAGCCTCGACACAGAAAAACGGCAAGTTCTAGAAGATAAACACATGCATGATATCACACAATTAAAAGAAACTGTATCAAGATGTTTATACAGTAAAGCTCAAGTCTCACGGTTTAAGCAAATGGTGAAAAACAACAAGCTAAGCAATCTCAAGCCATTCATGCTTCGTTTTCTAACACATCATGTGCACTATAAACAACATTTTTCAGAAAATTTCTATCATCATTGGCAACATGTATTAACACATTTCACTTAACTCGTTGATCGACAGACACAACAAAACAAAGACACGACAAAAGTCCCAAAGCATAACAACTTTACAAGAAAACATAAAAACATAAACAAGACTCTCAACCAACCAAACTCGTCCCTCCCCCCAAACTTATTGTAAATAGGTAAGGTTTGCAGAAAAGAGTAGTTGGGCGAGAGACCTTACCTCGTATGTCGCGCTACTCCGGTGGCGGATAGAATCCTCGCCATTGATGATATA
Source organism: Salvia rosmarinus (assembly GCA_036937905.1). Lineage (NCBI taxonomy): Eukaryota > Viridiplantae > Streptophyta > Magnoliopsida > Lamiales > Lamiaceae > Salvia > Salvia rosmarinus. The sequence continues at coordinate 21,338,184 of CM072824.1, read as the reverse complement.
CCTTGGGACTAAAAACAAACAAACAAGAAAAAAAACAAAACGAAAAACAAGGAAAAAAAAACAAAACGAAAAACATAAAGCATATAAAATGTTGGGTTACCTCCCAACCAGTGCTAGATTTTTCGTCGCTAGCTCGACGCTACCTCTCATCAATCGGGCGATTTGACAACTGTGGTCTTTCCAAACTTTTTCTTGCCCTTGTACTTTAGCATTGACAACAGACCACCATTTAGTGTATGAGTGGCCTCCACTAAACTTGAACGACTCACTCTGATTTTTGTGCCGAATCCACCTCTTCTTTGCAGCATGCTCGTCCGATGGTCTATTGAAATTTGAGCTCAAAAATGGGCTGGCTGTGGTAGTGGTGATCGAATAGCAATCTTCATGTGTTGAGTTATCATCTCTCGTGATGGCATCATAGATCGAAATGGTTAACTCATCTTTATTCACATGGAAAGTGAGATCACCCTCTTGCACGTCGATCAGAGCCATGCCTGTGGCTAAGAACGGTCTTCCTAGAATGAGGCGTATTCCATCCTCGGCATATCAAGGACTACAAAGTTCGCGGGGAAGATAAATCCTTTTACTTTGATCAAGACATCTTCCACTATCCTTTTGGCCTTGTGGTGATCGTCGCCATTTGGAGGTAATTTTAGTAGGCTTTAATTCTCCAATCTCAATTTGTTAAAATGGACAACGGCATCAAATTGATGCTTGCCCCCAAATCACACAGAACTTTGGAGAAAGTATGCCTCCAATGACACAAGGTATAGAGAAGTGCTGGATCTTTCGCTCAATGGCAACTTCTTTTGCGACAAGACCTTGCACTCTTGAGATAAATTAATCGTCTCGAACTTTTTCAGCTTCTTCTTGTTGGTGACAACATCATTGAGGAATTTCATGTACCCGGCATATCTTTGAGTGCATCTAGCGAGGAATATTGATATTCACCTTCTCGAATATTTCTAGGAATCGGGTCACCCTATCATCATGCTTGGGCTTGGCCAAACGACTCGAAAACGGAATCGTAGGGGTATACATCGGATGCGCCTTTACTGGAGTCACCTCGCGGCCATCCTCGCGACCGTGAGGGTGGTCGCTAGGCTTATGAGCAGCGTCAACTTTCTTCTGCGGCCGGGCTCGCGGTCGCGGGCTCGGTCACTAACCTTCCCTCCAAACTCTCGGCCAAGTCTCTCCCGGCCGGGTCCGCGGTCGCGAACTCGGTCGTGATGTGCTCTTCTTTCTTCCTTGTGACTGTGGGCGGACTCGCGAGCTCCTCGGGATAACTGGTTGTGTGATGTCTCGCGGACGGGCTCGCGGTCGCGAGCTTGGTCGCTAGGTGCTCTTCCGTTGCTCCTTCTTCGTCCGGGTGGTTGCATGCTTCCACTTCTCATTTGGATAGCAAAGCACCGATTCTTTGGGTTCACTTCCATATTACTCGAAAATTGGCCCGTCTTTGGCTGTGCATTTTTTTGTGTAGCTATCTAACCGATTTGATTCTCCATCATCTTCAAGTGTTTGCCCATGGTTTGTTACATTGGATTCAAGCGTGTTATCCTCGGCGGTAAAATGCGATGCAAGAATTTGTTGGGTGCGGGTTGTTGGTTGCTCACAACCAAGCTGCTGCATCTTATCTTCTAGGCTCGCTTCTTGGTTCTTGAATAATACCATTACATGCGATGAAGCCTGCTAGAGGTTGTTGGAAATTATTGGGGTTGGCATCGACAAATTAGGATGATTCTTGTTGTTAGGATGGTATGCGGATTTCCTCCATGGTTCCTCCGATTGATGTAATTGACATCCTCTGTCTCGATCGGCTCTTCTTGAGTGAACTTCTTCATAAGATCGTCGTATTTGAGTCGACCTCTCTGAGAATTGCTTTGACCATGGCGTTCTCTCCATCGACCATTGATAACTATTGGCGCCATCTCTTCTATGATGAGGTGGCCTCCTCTACTCGGCGATTCAGCGGGCATCCCTTGCGATGCATCTACAATGCTTCTCGTATGCAATGTCGCCCTTTGTAGGGTGCGTGATCTGCTGCTCTCTGGAGAATCCATGTTGAGGGCACTTTCTTAATAAGCCCCTGAATCTCTCCCATGCCTCGAATAATGACTCGTCTCCTTGTTGGCAGAAATGGTAGATCTCGGTTATTATCTTCTGCGCTTTCGCCGGCGGAAAATATTCGAAAAACTTCTCACAAAGTTTCCCCAAGCTATCTATCGATTCGGTCGAGCTCTTCAACCAATCTTCGCTGGCTATGCGAGAGAGAATCGAACATGCTTGGCGGATTGTGTCTTGTGGCACCCCATTACATTTGATGGTGTCACATATGTCGAGTATGTCTTAAGATGCGCATTGGGTCATCTGTGACTCCTCCTCGGCTATTCTCCTTGAACCATGCTAATCAGGGCCGGCTTCAGCTCAAAATTGTTTGCATTAACTTTCGGGCCCCATCTGCCTCCTTGGAATTGCTCAGTAGGAGGTCGGTACATGTAATTCAGCGGTCTTGCCTCAGGAGCAGGGACAAGGAGTCCCATGTTCGCCATCTGGCGTTGCATTTCTGTAAACTCTGCTAGCAGACGTGCAGCTTGCTCGGGAGGTATACCCCCATTGGGAGGAACACCCCGTTGTTCGGATTTGCTGCCATCTCTTTCCTTCTTCTTTCTCGTCTCCTTCTCGCTGCGTATTTTGAGCTCGGGGTCTAATGGTTGTTCGGGTTGTCCCGAGATCTTGTGATCATATACTACACGGAGAAAAGAGAGAGCTTAACTCAGCAAGAACAAATAAATATAATAATATACAACATGAATTAATAATTCCAAATCGTCAAGTTATTCTATGTGATCTTAACAATCCCGACAGCGGCGCCAAAATTTGATCGCTCACTTTTCTAACACAGCGTGCAAGTATATAGGTAAGATGAGTATCGTATCCACGAGGATTGTAACACGAAAACACGAAGCTAACTCAACAATAATTCATCATTATCCAAGCAGCGTAATTTGGTTTTGAAAGGTATTAGGGCTTGGATATTAAATCCAAGCAAATGTAACAACTAGAAAATAAGCGAAAGCAATAAATACTCGAGGAGATAACAATCTAGAAAGACTAACCCTAGGGATGCATTAATCCTACCCACAACGTATGCTTATCCCGCTTCCTATTAACCATTTTAATCCGCACAGATGGAAGATCACATATGTAACCAACAATTTCGATTATGACAATTGTGGCGATTGATTACTAATTTTCCTATTATCATTACGTCTACGGGTGAAAATAAGCAACTCAAAAGGATCACAAAGAATATGCTTCCTACGAATATTCCTATCTCGCCCACGACTCGAGCTTATTCGTATCATGCATTCGAGATCGATTGACAATTAAAGCGGTTAAGTAATTAGCGGCAACTATGATATGTATCAAGATTGATCAGAAATCAACACATATAATTAAGCACCAAGAATCATGAATCATATGCGGAAGGTAAATAACGATAACAAGAATCACAACATTTAGGATAGAATCATGCAAACCACAGGATTAGAGCGAATTTAGCTAGACATAAATAAGCGAAATTAAATCTGAAATAATCATAGGAATAGAAAATATATTGATAAAACCCGTAGTGTAGCGTCGGAAGAATAATCGTTGGGTTCGTATCCCAACCTCAACGAAAAACTGTAAAACACGAAAATTGTTCGGATAAAAGCGTTCCGAAACATCGACAATATGTAAAACTAGAGTAGAACAATGCAAAACTAAAGCTAGAATGAATCTAAGTCAAAGATAGAATGAAAATCTATGGAAAATAATGAAAAACTGAAGAAAAAGGTCCAAAATCGCGCTGGGTAAGGTTGGGGACGCGAGGGGGCGAAGCCCTATTTATAGAATTAGGGTTGAAACCATAATTTGGTAGACTGCCCCCACGCCTCGCGATCGCGGTCGCGAGGGATCATCCTCACTCGGCTGCTCTTCGTCTTCTCGGCTGGGTGCACGCTCGTTAGTGTGCCTCACGACCTGGCTCGCGGTCGCTAGGTGTGGTCGCGAGAAATCGGGCAGTAGCTCTTTTTGCATGTTGGGTAGCTCGCGGGCACGTCTCGCGGTCACTGGGAGTGGCCACGTCACATGGAGTTTTCTCGCGGCCGACCTAGCGGTCGCGAGCCATCAGTTTTTCGTAGTTCTCGCGCTCAGGCTAGTGGCCACGAGGCGTTCGCTAGGCACTTTTTGACCTTCTTTCGCTCGTGCTTCGTTCCATGCTTGATTTTCAGCTTATAAGCTACAAAACACCAAAAGGAACCCAAGCGATGTCTTCCAAAAATATATAAAAGCATTAAGATCCAAGACATAAGCGCACTTTATCGATCTAAAATCATCTTTAAAATCAACAATAAGCGTGTAAAATCGCGTTTATCAACGACGCAAGATGTTATATGAGATGTGATATGGATCATACATACAGAAAATAAATGCGGCGAGATAAGTTTATGAAAATGACAAAAAATGTTTAGTAAGCATGAGCATTTCAAATAAAACCTCATGTGTTACTGATGGGGAAGTGTAATTCAATGAAAAAAATATTTTTGGCATAAGTCCATTGAGTGCATTCTTGTACTCAGCCCTGCATGTTTGTTTTTAAATGTGCAGGTTGAGCTGGTGATGCGATGGAGCAGTGTTGAGCAGTATAAATCTTTTGTCGCTGAAAGTTAGTACCTTGAGTGCACATCGTCATATGTGTAATTCACATGTTTCCGCTGCAAGAACACTTAGTCATATGTTGATCAGAAAACTGGATTCCTTCGTATCAGTTGAACCCTTTTGTTAAAGGTCTGAGGGTCTTGTCTCGTATGTAAATTATGTTTGCTTAATCTCAAATGCTTTGAAGTTCTAGAAGTATTACTGATATATGTCTCACGATTCGATGTTCCATGTCCTTGTTACGCTTCTTAATTCCCGTTCAGAGTAATAGTCTCGCTAATCCATCCTTTGGAATAGTGGGGTGTTACAAACCTCCTACTCAAGCTGTGACAACTCGAGTAACAACCTGACCAACTCTCTTGGGTTCGACCCTTAACTTGCCATATCACGAACTATGTGTTCAAGTTGAAGGAGATTACAAGTAGCATCTTGGCACGCCGAGGACCTTGACGACGGATTTTAGGCGGTCGCCAATACTCAACTAGAAATCAAACTCAAAGTCCTTTGGGCACTTCAGGTTACTGACCGAAAAAATACACAGTGGCACTTCAGAAGATAGCCGGATTCAATGAGATGTCTACGGACAATCTTTTCTCAGCATTGAAAGCTGACGAGTACAACACTAGACGTACTCAAGAGTCATCTCGGGCTAAATCATCTAAAGAAGATGTCCAAGTCGGCAAAAGCAAAACACCACCCTTAAAGCTAATAGGGTAATGAAGCAAAAAGCCGACAAAGAAAAAGCTAAGTCTGTGTGTGAGTTGCTAATGATATACCTTAGTGGTTGATAGATTTGGGAAGATGGAAGTCCGATTAAAGAGGTACATGATCGCTCCCTTTTCACACGTAAAAGGCGTATATAGAAGGTAAGTCAGTATCGTATCCACGAGGGATTATGTCTGAAAACACGAAGCTAGCTCAGCGATAATTCATCATTATTGAAACACGAGAAAAATGGGTGAAAGGTTTAAGGCTTGAATTTAATCCAAGCAAAGGTAACCAGCGAAATATAAAATAAAGCGATAAACTCACGGATGATAAAGCAGATAAGAAAGACTAACCCTAGGGATGCATTAATCCTATCCACAGCGTATGTTTATCCTGTTCCTATTAGCCAATTTTAATCCGGACACGATGGAAGATCACAAATATAACCAACAACTTCAATTACGATAATTGCGGCGGTGAGATTCGAGTTTTCCCTACCATTCTAGGTGAAAACAAGTAACTCCAAAAGGATCACTAAGAATATGCTTCCTCGAATATCTATCTCATTTCGACTCGAGGCTTATTCGTATCATGCATTGAGATCGATTGACAATTAATACAATTACGTAATTAACCGACAACTAGATATGCATCAAGATTGATCGAAATCAACACATATAAATAAGCACCAAGAATCATGAATCGATGCATGGAAGGTAAATAACAACGAGAGGAATCACAACATATAGGATAGAATCATGCAAACCCTAGGATTAGAGCAGAAATTAGCTAGACATAATTAATGACATAAAGTGCGAAATAATCATAAAAGCGAAATTAAATTGATAAAACCCGTAGGGTGGCGTCGAAGAACAATCGTTGGTTCAAATCAGCGTCGGCGGAAAAGCGGAAAGCGGTGGAATTCTTGGAAAACGTTCGAATCGATAACAATGCTTAGAACAATTGCGAATGATGGAAAACTAATACTAGAATTAATCTAAATCAAAGCTAGAACGAAAATAAATGGAAAACTATGGCGAGGAAAACGTGCAAAATAGGTGCTGGGAGTGCGTTGGGGGCGGGGTGAAGCCACTTATAGATTAGGGCTGAAAACCTAATTTTTGGGGTCTGCCGCCTCGCCGCGCGGCCGGGCTCATGACCATGAGCTCGATCGCGAGTTGGGCGTTTTGGCGTTACGGGCGATTTCTCGCGGCCGCGAGCTCGGTCGTGGCTCTGTGCGACTTCCTTTGTTTCGCTCCGTTCTCTCGCGTCCGAACTCCGGTGCGATCCGTTTAGCCTATGGACTCCTATCGAGATGCTCTTTAACATTATAAACTTTTCACATCCATACTTGTCATATCCATTTCATCATCTGTGGTTACATCTTTGCTTATGCATCGATAATAACACGAAAAGCCTACAAAACACCAAAGAGAAACCCCAAAGCGTTATCTTCTAGAAATAGATAAAACATTAAGAATCGATACATAAAATCACATTAAATGATCTAAACTCATCTTTAAATATCAACAATAAGCGTGTAAAATGCGCGTTTATCAAACCCCAAACTTAAAGCATTGTTTGTCCTCAAACAAAAGCGAGCAGTAAAGATAAGCGAAAGATCAGCGGCGTAGCAAAGAGGATAACCATTATAAGCCTCGAAACATATTAACGCTCAAAACATTGGCGCACATGGCGGCGTTAGCCAACTCAACACAAACAACCATCGATGGTAAAACTCATTTAATTGACCCTCACGGCGGCATGTGTGTAAAATATAGGATACACTCGACTCATAAAGAAATGTGGGGCGTGTATACACTCAGCGATCAATGTAATGCAACATCTTACCATAGGCTTACCGTTTCTCTAATATCTCCACCGCGTCATTGTGTTCAAATAAGGATCAAAAAGGTCTTTTCATAGGTTATATTGTAGGCACATTGGTTAAGGTAGGATAATATATGGCTAAGTGACTCAAAAATATTCCAAGCACCCCCATTTATACTTTTCGACACATATGGACTTTGTCCATTTTCCTCTTCTTTCCCAACGTGCTAAATCGACGTTTTATGCCTCATAAGGTACCTATACTTTGATTAAAGACCCTTTATGCTCAACACTCATAGTGAACTTATCATATTTTTTTTTCTTTTCTTTTCTAGAGCTTATAGGGTTTATCATTCACAACAAAGGTACTATTCTTCACCACAGATGTATTTTTCTAAAAGAAACTTTTCTCGTCATAACTACATCAAAATTTCAACCCCTTTTGATTCCCATATCCATCATCACCTCCTATCATCCGGTTAATCGAAAGAAAAAGTCTAATAAAGGCTCAAAGAAGGCGACAAATGGTATATATCATCGGGTTAGTGTTTGGGTGAATATGTGGTTAACAAAGATGGCCTTTTATCCTTTCCAAATTCGAAACACATATTGCAGTCTCGACACAGAAAAACGGCAAGTTCTAGAAGATAATCACATGCATGATATCACACAATTAATGTAAAGCTGTCAAGATATGTATCTGATGAAGCTCAAGTCTCACAGGATAAGCAAATGGTGAAAAACAACAAGCCTAAGCCATCTCACGTCATTCATGCGTCATTTTCTAACATATCATGTGCACTATCATTAAATTTCACAAAAATTTCTATCGTCATTGGCCACATGGATTAAAACACTTCGCTTAACTCGTTGATCGACAGACACAACACGAAAAGAAAGACAAAAACACGACAAAAAGCAACACAAACGGAAAAAAAAAACACAAAAACAAAACAAGAAAACGTTAGGTTACCTCCCAACAAGTGCTAATTTAACGTCTTTAGTTAGACCATCACATACCTTGTTCAATCCGGCTTTCTGGTAGCAACGGACTTCCTTCCAAAATTACGAATTCTCTTGTATTTCGCATTCACCGTTGACCACCACTGAGCGTGGAAGTGCCCTCCCCAAACTTGGATGATTCACTCGAGTTCCATGCCGAGTCCACTTCTTCTTTTCGCGTTCTTATCGGCGGTCGATTGCCCTCTAAGTATGCGGCGTGTGTAGCGGCGATGAGTCGTGATCAAATAGCGATCTCTGGGAGGAATATGCGCGCGAATAACGGCTATTGGAGGTTCTTGGCGGTCGACCTCGCGACACCTGGTCGGTCGCTAGGCGTGTCGGTGATGTGGTCTTCGTCATCGCGGTTGGGCTAGCGGGCGCGACGCGTCTGTTGAAGTCTCGGCGGTCATTGCACGATTGCTCGCGGCGAGCTCGGCCGTCATGACTCGATCGCAAGTTCCTTTGCAGCCCACTTCGCCTCGTCTCGCTCGGGATGATTACGGATGCATGCGACTAGGCGACCAATCGATTCTCCATTACTTTCATGTGTTCGCTCATAGCCGTCACGATGAACTCTAGCGTGTAATTTTACGGCTAATCTTGCTTATAAATGAATTACTGCGTATCGCCATTTGTTGTATCGCTCTTCACACTCGGTTTCTTAGCCTCTTGAATCATTACATTACGAGCAGCGAAACCTCACAGATATTCTTTGAAAAGTAATGGGGTTGGCATCTGACAGATTATGATGATCTCGTTGTATGCGGGTTGTCTGCGGATTCCATCCTCCTTGGAAGCTGATTCGGTGGGAGGTGGATATATGTGATTTAATGACTGGCCTCTTGAGCGAGGACAAGGAGTCCCATGTTCGTCATTTAGCGTTCATCTCGGTATACTTGGCGGGGTGCGCTGACTTGCTCGGGGACACTCACGTAGTTTGGAAGCTATTTGCCATAACTGTCGACCCTTCTCTCGTCTATTCTCCTTTGAGAGCTTTCGATCTCGGGATCTAAAAATATTTCATGAGGTCACGAGATCTTGTAAACATATACTACACGAGAAAAGAGAATTGACTCTTGCAAAAAAAAAAATAATAATAATATAACTTGAATTAATAAATCAAAATCGTCAAATTATTTCTATGCAATCTTAACAATCCCGACACAGCGCCTAAAATTTGATCGCTCCTTTTTCACGTAAAAGGCGTATATAGAAGGTAAGTCGAGTATCGTATCCACGAGTGATTATGTCTGGCTCTGAAGCTAGCTCAGCGATAATTCATCATTATTCGACACGGAAAAATGGGTGAAAGGTTTAAGGCTTTAATTTAATCAAAGCAAAGGTAACAGCGAAATATAAAATAAAGCGATAAACTCACGGATGATAAAGCAGATAAGAAAGACTAACCTAGGGATGCATTAATCCTATCCACAACGTATGTTTATCCTGTTCCTATTAGCGATTTTAATCCGAACACGATGGAAGATCACAAATATAACCAACAACTTCAATTACGACAATTGCGGCGATAGATTACGAGTTTTCCTACCATTCTAGGTGAAAACAAGTAACTCCAAAAGGATCACTAAGAATATGCTTCCTACGAATATCCTGGCTCATTTCGACTCGAGGCTTATTCGTATCATGCATTCAAGATCGATTGACAATTAATACAATTCGTAATTAACCGACAACTAGATATGCATCAAGATTGATCAAATCAACACATATAAATAAGCACCAAGAATCATGAATCGATGCGGAAGGTAAATAACAACGATAGGAATCACAACATATAGGATATAATCATGCAAACCCTAGGATTAGAGCGAAATTAGCTAGACATAATTAATGACATAAAGTGCGAAATAATCATAAAAGCGAAATTAAATTGATAAAACCCGTAGGGTGGCGTCGAAGAACAATCGTTGGTTCAAATCCCAGCGTCGGCGGAAAAGCGGAAAGCGGTGGAATTCTTGACGAAAACGTTCGAATCGATAACAATGCTTAGAACAATTGCGAATGATGGAAAACTAATACTAGAATTAATCTAAATCAAAGCTAGAACGAAATAAATGGAAAACTATGGCGGGAAAAGCGTGCAAAATAGGTGCAGGGAGTGCGTTGGGCGGTGAAGCCTACTTATAGATTAGGCTGAAAACCCTAATTTTAAGTCTGCCGCCTCGCCTCGCGGCCGGGCTCATGACCGTGAGCTCGGTCGCGAGGTTACGGGCGTTTTGGCGTTACGGGCGATTTCTCGCGGCCGCGAGCTCGGTCGGCGGCTCTGCAGCGACTTCTTTGTTTCGCTCCGTTCTCTCGCGTCCGAACTCCAGTGCGATCCGTTTGCGCCTATGGACTCCTATCAAGATGCTCTTTAACATTATAAACTTTTCACATCCATACTTGTCATATCCATTTCATCATCTTTGGTTACATCTTTGCCTTATGCATCGATTATCACCTAAAAAGCCTACAAAACACCAAAGAGAAACCCCAAGCGTTATCTTCTAGAAATAGATAAAACATTAAGAATCGATACATATAATCACATTAAATGATCTAAACTCATCTTTAAATATCAACAATAAGCGTGTAAAATGCGCGTTTATCGATTACATCAAGTATAAAAAAGAAAGCGTGAATAAGATATGAGCCGGAGAGAAAGAACTCACAAGGATCGGATGGCGAAAGCCCAACCGACTGAGTATAAAGGCGATGAATGCTTGACTATGGCAAGAAAGTTCATTTCAGACACAACTTCCTCGAGCTAAGACACAAGAAAAGAAAAGCTTTTCGTACCAAGCACCGACTAGAAGATGAGCAGTGCAAGGCTATGGTTACCGAGAAGGCGAGACTTCAAGCTCGTCTAGTAGCTCTTCTAGCGATGATGAAAGCTTGATACTTGATGGTCGGAGAGATCAACAACTAAGAGGAAAATTGCATAGTGGGAATCGACAATGGCCTCGATGAACCTGAGGTAACATCCTATCTCTTTGTTGATAATATCTCTAAACTTTTTTTGTTTTATACGAACATGTGTCCGACTCAGAAGACACCTTAGTCAAATGGGACGAGATGGAGCAAATCATGGTGACTATCGAGCGATCGTGAAAATGTATGAATGAGCTATGATTGAGAACTATAAGGTGGCGGAAAAGCTTTAGTTTCTTGAACAAAGTTAACGATCAGTGGCCGCCGGGAGAAGAGATGAAACTCCTTTGTTGAGTAAGCGAGCTAAAAAGAAAATGTTGATCAAGTTAGCATGATCAAGGAATTAAGGTTGGCGGTCTCGGTAAGAGAAAAGCGGTTCGATTCGAACTGAACTAGCGAGACCGACCTAAATTTCGATGCACTTGACATAGTGAAGCTTTACTCGGCGGTGGATCAACACTACGAGCGGTGCTACAAAGAAAATGGAGACCATCAATCGGTTCGGATGTGCCCATTGATTAGAATTGGATTAGGGTATAATCATAGTTCGAGATGTGAATGGTGCGTCCACGGTGGCACCAAGCGGTGTCTGAGTTGACTAAAGGCTCCGATGATTGGCGAAAGGATATAAGGCATGATGTGCTACAGCGAGGCCTAAGTATAAATTACTTAGAAGACTGATCCCATCGAGCGACACCGAGTTACACAAGCGAACTACTATCGGCGCAAGCTACTCAGCAGATGAAGTGCATGCGAAAGCACATTCTACTTGAAATGTACCCCAACATATGTTACTGATCTATCGAGGCATTCTACACACGGTAAAGCCTCATTTACACCTCCACAACACTCGTGCACCACATCAAGACGTTCACAAACTAAACCCCTTCTCAATCGGTACAAGGTCCATGGCCCGCAAAAGAAGCCGATAACAGTTTACATCGACTTCCGGGAAGACATATCGAGACATGACCCCAGCGTCGTAATTATCGAGCGGATCTGGGTTCCTAAGAACTACTAATGTCGAGAACCCACTTCATCTTGGGTACCTAAAATATGATTTTGCGGGTTGTGTTGATCGGTCGAAAAGAAAAAGAACCTTCCATTCAAAAGTACATATGATACTTGGACGATAGATGTTCAAGACACATGACTAGCTATAAGGAATAAGCGACTAACTATGTGGAGAATGAAAGCGAGAAAGTGGTATTTGGTGATAACTCTATCGGATACACCAAAGGCTACGATACTCTTTCGATCGGTAACTCTAACATTTTCAATGTCGATTACATTCTTGATGTAGGAAATATGATTTTACTCTCTTCCGAGGATCTATCTTTGATGTTTAATTTACCATAGATTGATTATATACCTAGCATGTATCTATATAATTAATTGCAACACGTGGGTGTTTAGCATTAATTTGTATAAAATAAGGTCGATGGCGGACTCTAGCTTTCATCTTACGGGTGTATTCGGATATCTATTCTCCAATCTTGGTGAAAACAATCTATGGAGAATACTACAAAATTTGCCTCCTCTTTTGGACTATGAGATTTTGAAAATCTCGACTAAAGAATAAGGATTACTTAATTTCTCTCACATTGTATTTATAATCATTCCTATAATCCTAATTAGATAGGCGTCCTGCATATCTAACAAATACAATCATACTACGGATAAATCTATAATATTCGAAAAGCGAACATATGATTACGATATTCTAAACCCGTAATTAGGGTTTTTCACGAATATTCTTATCTATATGACATCGAATTGTATTCGATTCGGTATCTATATAACAATTCCTTTTATAATTCACTAAGGATTGTGAATCACGAATTGAAATTTATGAAATAATCTGGCGGTATTATTTTAACGTCGAACGCGTGTCGAGCGTCGGTGTTTATGGAAATTTACGGCGATGGGCCGAATTGAATTCCATATTATTTCCAATATTAAATGATATTTATTTATTTAGTAAGTATAAACTTCTGCGACCATTTTGAGATGAGTCGATTTTGAACATTTGAGGCGTTTTGAGCGTCGGCGTCTGAGACGTTTTGAAAAATGAGTTTAATGCTCAGGAAATTATTATATTTAATTTCCTATTATTATTTTATATAATTTCAGTATTATTAATTATTAAAATCGAATTATTAGCTATTAAAATTCGATATTTTGGAAATGGGTTTTTCGAAAACCCTAATTATATAAATTATGGTTTTTCACATGAAATGATACCATTAAATTATCCTATGATATCTAAACTATATGTTATGATATATATGGATATTATTAAGCATTAAAATCAAATTTTGGACCATAGAACTCGATGGTTTCAATTTAATAATTTGAAACCTAATGTTGAAATTAAGGTTTTGTTGCGTGAAATGATGCAATAATTTTATCCTATGCTATTAATTATTATCCAAATCATATATTATGATATATATGATCGAAAATTACATGAGTATCAATAATAGGTGTAATTTATAATTTTTATCCTATTTTCCTAATTTTTGATCGATAAATTCGATTATTGCCTAAGTGATGATTTAATTATTTTTATGACATGTATTTTATATCTATGATCATGTATGATATATATTATGTGTTAATGTACAAAAATGAAAATAAATCAGCCCTTTGGACCCTAAAACCGTCGACCATCATCACCAAACAAGGCATGCACTCCCTTTTTAAATTGACCAATGCATGAAGAGCTCCTTAAACACTCTTCAATCATCACTAATCCTACTCCCAATGTGCTGCAGATTTTTGCCCCATTTCTAGCCAAAATCGAGAGGGAGAGAGAAGAGATGATAGGTGAGACCCTTCCCCTTCACCCCACTCTCATTATACACTCTCCAATTAATTTTTGAACACAACACACTTCACTCTCTCCCATTTTCTGCTCCAAGAAACCGAGAGCTCCATTCCTCCATTCTCTAAAAATTTTCTCCTCCTTTCTTCTTCCTTCATACACAAAAGCTTGATACCTAATTTCGTTCTTGTGTTCCCATACCATTTCCAAGGTAAATGAAGAACCATAGCTTCGATTTTCATCTCCTTGTTATAAAATTTTTCGAACATGAATATATGTATGAGTATGTGTTTCGAGTTTTATATATATGTACATATGTGTTGGAATGTTCTTATGGTTGAGATATTATGTACATATGTGTTCTTGAGGATTTTATTTTGAAAATACATGTGCATATATGTTAGATGAGCATAGGGGTTGTATATGGAATTATTGAAATGGACCTAGCATGTTTACATCATTTTCGAACCATAGTATATATTGTTATAATTTTCGAAAAATAGTATAAAATGTTTATGATGACCGAATGCTTTTTAATTAGTTTAGTTGTGGATTATTGATCTATGATATGATTTAAGACTATGGTATTTATTTAACAATTTTGAAAACCATATCTATAATTTTTAGAATCTAGTGAGCTTCTATAAGCAATACCTTGGTGAATAATTTTTATTTCAAGCATCTGATGACATATTAATGCTTTAGAACCTTGATTACATGTTCTATGATTTATTTAGAATTTTTGAAAACCATATGCTTGATTTTTGAAGTAATACCGTGAGCATTAAGAATATATATGTTGGTGTATGATTTTTATTTTGAATATCCAATGGTGTATTAATGCTTTAATGTATTAAATAAGTGATGTATGATTTTATTGGAATTTTTGGAAATCATTTACCTAATTAAATCAAATAAACCGAGAGCAATGAGCTCATATGGTGATGATTTAATTTGTTTTGATTAATGTTATGATGTTATATTAGTATACTATAGTATATAAGCATAGTATATGATTGTTGAAATTTTGAAAACCAAAACCAAATAATAATCAAAAAAGTTCGAGAGCTATATGCTCATATGGTGATGATTTCAATTGGTTTGGTTGATGTTATGATACTACAATGTTATAATATAATGTTTGATCATATTAGAAATTATTTAGAATTTTTAGAAATTGTTTGATAATTATTGGATAATTATCTTGAAATTATCGTGAATATTATTATATATTGTTGAATGAATAGTTATGATGAACTATAGGTTATAATTGTGACATATATTGATGTTGGGACATTATACTATGTGTATATCAATTTTGGAAATTTTGGATAATTATTCCATATTTAATGGAATTACGAATATATATATATATATATATATATATATATATATATATATATGTATGTATATATATTAATAAATGGCAAACAATATCACATGAATGATATCAATTCATATTCTGGACCATAGTGTATAATAATACACTATATTAATTTAGAAAAAATTCGAAAGTCATTTGGTAATTTTAAAGTAATTATCGAAATTTTCGATAATTAATAAGGATTTTAAATCCTTTTAATTCAGTTTATTAATAAAATATATGTCTAATTAATATTCTGGACATATTTGAAATTTATAAATTTTATAAACATAGATTGCTATGTTTGAGACAAGCGTTTATTTTGTAGCGTTTTAAATCGAAAATATCGTTTTAATTATTAAAAGATTAATAATTGCGAAAATTATTTATAAGTCCTTTGATTTACGTGATAAATCGAGAAATAGGACTATCGATTTTTAATCAATCGAAATTTCGATTTATAAATAAAATAGTAAAATTACTATTTGAAAGTCAAAATTGTTGACTTTGTTGACGATGTTGACTTCGTTGACTTTTTAAGTCAAGCGTGCGATTATCTGGTTGATAAATCGTCGAAGACGCGTAAGATATACTAATTGAGTATGATACCTCATTAGTAAGAAAAGATTTCACAAATGAAATCCATTATATCGAAAGCGTGCTCATCGTTGAGCGGATCTCGAGCGAGAACAATTCGATTGAATAGCATATTCAGCGTGATCAATTCATTAATGAATTCAGTTTACATCGATATAAGATATCGAAATTTACCTTAGATTTTGAAAGTCTCGAGAGACTTGGCGACGTACTAAAACCTCGCTTTTTCAGTAAAGGTGTGGGCCGCAAACTTGCGATCGGATCTTGACGTGCAAACAAACTGGGACTCGGTTTTCGGCGAACCATAGTCGGTGGGCTTTTATCTTCAATAATGTGGGCCCTTTTCTTACTTCACTAAAGTGGGCTTACTCTTCAAACAAAATGTGGCTTTCTTGTTCTTCCAAATGAATTCTTTTACAATGTTATTTTCTGTTGTTGATAAATGTTATTACATTACCCGCCAAAATATTACATTTTGTGTATGGATCTATCTGTTTGCCGGTAGGGTGTGGCGATGGTTGGAACTATATTATGACGGGTTATGTCATACGGGTCGCCTTGACCTTTTATTAATGTCGGGTCTGTCTTGGGATGATAAATGCACAGCTAGGATTGGCGTGAAGGTTGGAACTATTGCTATGTTAACATATGCTTGTGAGAGTGATTGTGTCTTTGACGGGATTACGGTCGGTCACGGCGTCATAAAGGAGGCCTCCTCTCGACGTTTGATTTTAATCTTGTTATGAATTGTGACTATGAGATACGGACCATACACACCAAAGAAAATGCTCGGCGAGCTATGTTTATGGCGAAAATGTTTTAGTAAGCCTGAGGCATTTCAACTAAAACCCTCATGACTTACTCGGATATTGGCGTAATCTTAATATCAAATGTTTTCGGCATGAGTCCATGAGTGCAATTTCTTGTACTTAGCCTGCATGTTTGTTTTAAATGTGCGAGGTTGAGCTTCGATGATGGTGATGGGGAATGTGTTGAGGAGTCGGTGTCCTTGACCAATTTATCTAGAATTTGTGGTTTTCACCTTGAATGCATATCGTCGTATATGTATTCACACACTTTCATTGCTAAACTCGAACTCATTTATTTATGCTTCTTGTTATGAACTATTGAGGTCCATCGGACCATGGTTAAGATTTTGGGGTCCGATGGCTAACCCTTTCGAATCGTTATGACATCATCTTATGTTGTGATCAAGCATGCTAGATTATTCTTCTTATATCATTATATCATGTTCGAGCATGCTACTTTATTGTTATTATGCACCTTTATCTTAGCCGTGTAACCCCTAAAATACTACTCCTAGTATTAGTCGCCCTCCAGTCCGGGTAGTCGGGAGTGGGGTCGTGACAAAATCATAACTATATATCTTGATATCTAATAGTATTAGATAATATCTCTTGCTATCTAATGATATTAGATAATATATCTTGATATCTAATAATATCAGATAATATTTATCGAGATATTGGAGATATATTAAAATAATACATTAATCGAGCAGTCTCGGTGGGACTCTACTACGGTTGGGCCAAAATTATAGCTGCTCCGGGCCTTGATGGGCAACCGAGGATCAAACGTAATGAATAAAGATGAGCTAAATGAATCAATGATCTTATGTTCAGCCAATAACATAAATTAATTCATATACATTTATTCATTCCACTAGATAATAAATGCTGACTTGCCCTTTATTACCGAAGTTGAGTCGGGCTTGCACTTAGACTTAAGAATTCCCGTATTTAAGATATCGCACGTCCAATAATTATTTATTGCATTCCGACTGCTTAAAATAATTAATCTCTTTAATTCCTTAAGTATGCCACTCAACCTTATTATTGTACTTGAGCTAACTCAACCTGCAGGGTTTAGTACAATAAACATTTTGAGCTCCTTAAGGGGATGTCATCATCCTAAACAGATACGATGATTCGGTACATGTAACTAATATGACATATAAGCACGGCCACCACCCACGATGCAGAGAATCTTGGGTTATCTCATAAACCCTCAACCATAACAAGTCAAAGTGATGGTCAATAACTCATACTCACCTAAAACCTTATCGAGGTTTAGATCAATGTAAAGTCACCGAGATCTAGGTTCTTCACTATAATACCTCGACCGTCTAAACTTGGTTTAGAATGAACCTAATTTTTGAAATTAGGATTTTGCATCGATAATAATAATAAAGATTATAGAAATTATATATATGTACAAGAATTATGTAAGTTGATAAGATTTAGGGATTGAACCCAAATGGATTAAACTAATTACAATGTATATATGTATACGTATATAGTATAGGCAATTGGAAAAGAAAAATAAGAAAAAGAAAAAGAGAAGAAAAAGACAAAAGAAAATAAAATTAAAAAATAAATATATATGTAGCATTGTGGCGTCCAAAATGAGTTAATCCAAAAGTTACAAATATAATATTATATTATATATATATATATAATGTATGTGCTGAAATAGTGTGTGTGTCGTGAATATATATATATATATATATATATAGTATGTGTGTGCAAAGGTGAAACAGTGTGTGTGTTACGTGTATGCATGCATGCTTAGAGTGTGTTGTAGACATGTGTGCGTGTAGGGTAAAGTAAAAGCAAGCAAAGGATCAACTTTTTCCAATGTTTTACTGTGGTGCTTTCATTTCGTGTGTTTACTGAGAAGAAAAAAAAATATAAGTTTTTTTTTTCTTCTCAATTTCTCGTCTCGTTTTCGATCTTTCGTTAAATCCGAACCGATACTAAGGTTAGTCTCACCATTATCTATATTCCTATGGTTTAAAATTTAAATTTGGTGCATGTTTTGTATTTGTGTATTTATTTTTGAAATATATTAAAAATAGGGAGATGATGTCAAATGCTAGAAGTCGAGAACTAATGTTGTTCGAATAATCCATATATGCTAGGATTATGAATATGGTTAAAAGTTATTAAGGTTAGGTTTTGCTCATTTTAAAGCCGAGCTATAGTCGATTTTTCGATTTGTATTGAATGAAGTGACTTCATATTTACATCTATGTTAGCCTACTAGCATATAAAATTAAATTGAGAATTTTTCGTATGCATTAGGACATAAAACATATTTGGCTAAAAATCTAAAGCTCCACGTTCGGATTATCCGATCTTTGTTTGTCGAATGTTATCACATATCGTATTCTACGATATATCTAGCATGACATATAAATTTATCATAATTTTCTAGGTATGTTAGGTATTTTCCTAAAATTTCATGTATCTAAAGTTGGTACATTCGAGGATACCGTAAATGTTATACGAAATGTAAAGTGACATATGAGTTAGACAATGTATAATAAGTAAACGATTAAAGTTTTGGAAGAAATTGATCGACGTTTGCTTAGTTAAGTGTGAGAAATCAAGAATAGTTTGTTATTAATATTCGAGCATGTGTGTGCGTAGAGTTATGATAATCGCACAGAGTTATGATTTATGCCTAGTTAAATATGGTTTTCTCTGAATAGTTGAAATAGACATGAGATACAAGAAATGAAACGAGGACTTAGAATTTTAATGTGGTTCGATGTTAATGAATAAGCTTGTCCCCAAGCTAAGAATATAATATGAGAAAATATAATAAATGAATGAAAATAGTAGCTTCACTACGACCAAGTGGAACCAAATTGAGATATTTTATATCTCTTATTCAATAACGATGATGCAAAATCCTAAGATATTAAAAGTTATCTAGTTCGTTGATGATAATCGACGTTATCCAAGAACCAAATGAAGTACTAAACCTTTCTTTTATGTAAAGGTAAAGTATGAAGGTAACAGAAGAAGAGAAATGAGAAGTACGTCGTATTGCTAAAAGTATATATCAGGTGAGCTTTCTTACGAAACGATGAACCTAAATTTTCATCCATGATGCTTTACTGAAATCAAGTGATATGAAGTATTTGATGATATTATTTGCCAAAATGTTTATGTTTATGTGTGAATGCTATCGTGTTGGTTCGCCAACTATGAATGATAATCAATTCGGATCTATGCTAGCGAAGGTGCCTAGTACGGATTAACATGTACACTATGGTATTTGTTCTTTGAAAGGTTTTCTCGATCGGTCACAGCGTCCGTGGGAGGTGGCCACCTTCCGGCGCATATATTCTGAATATGGATCATCTTGACGAAAATAGTCCGCCCGGACAATCTTATGAAAATGAAAAGTATTTAGTAAGCATAGGTATTTCTAATAAAACCTTGTGTGTTACTGTGATGGGCAGTTCAATATATGTTATTCAAAGTATTTGGCTTTGTGTTCATCGAGTACCTAGTACTCGATACATATTCATTTTGATGTGCGAGGTTGGCGGTGTTGCGATGGTGTTGTGTTGAGCGGAGTAATCTTTTGACAATGTAAATATACGTAACCTTGAGTGCATATCATCATATATGCATCTCACACGATTCCGCTGCAAACACTTGAATATACTGTCTTTTGCTAGAATATGTAAACAATTACTCTTTTGTCGAGCCTTCTCGTCTGGCTCGAATATGTAAATTATAGCACCTCGATCACTGAGATCCTATGTATATTCAATATTATCTTTTGTTTCACACAGATGAACACCCAACCCCCTTTCTTCCCATTTTTTATCTCATCCTAAGTCGCAGCTCCGGCTAAGCCATCCTTAGGGATAGCGGGCTGTGACATTCACGACGGTCATATAGAAGAACTCATCTCACTGTGATCCATCAATACGTCAAGACGTATCAGCATAAACATGCAACCAAGTCAAGTCACTTCTTATCTATATTGTAGCCTATACCGACAACTCGTCCTCAAGTTATCTCAGTTGTGATCCTTTTTATATCTCAATAAACTTAACCAATCATACAGACTTCTATGATCTTCTACACACTATATGATCTAACTTTTGTATGAGATAATGGGACACACATATGCAATCAAGTAAACAATTCAGATATGAGATTTTAATAGTGGTAATAGAATACATTATATACAAGCTCAACCATTATGCTTTAAGTATACAAATCCAACACTTGGTTTTAAGCATAATCCATATTTTTTAACCAATTATGTGATAACGACTTCACTGTCGAAATTCAAAAGAATCAATTCATAGTTAAAAACAGTGTTTAGTATGATTTTATGCTCATTCTTGGTATTTTTATGCATACCGTTTCCTGTGATTTGTTCTATTTCTGCCATTGTTTTGATTAGTATTTATCGATTCAGACTTATTTGGTTTGTTTAGAAGTTTTGTAGAAAACGGTATTAAATGGGCGAAATTTGTCTACCAAGGATGGAGGTATGTTGAAGAGCATCTCGATAGGAGTCCGTAGGTGCAAGCGGATCATAATTCGGAGTTCAAACGAGGAGAACATAGTGAATAATCAAAGTCGTGCACCCGTGTGCACGTGCACCCCAGCGTCTGTGCTCTACCTCGCCCCAGTGCCTAGCCCGTTTGGCGCTCCAGGGCCAGCGCCCGTCACTCGTCCACCCCGTTAGGTGCTCCACCCATCGCTCGTCCAGCTTCTATCCGACACTCGCGACACTCCAACGCCCGCTTCACTCGAGCGCCCAGCCGCCAGCGCTCAATCCCATCGCAAGCCACACGTATTCCAATGCCCACCGTGCATCCCATTCATCTCGTCTAGCGCTCCAGCAACCTTTTTACCCATTCGACACTGGCTCCAACGCCCACGTCCTAGCGTACCTCGCCCGCGTCTCAGCGTCCGTTGGGCGTCCTCACCAGATTTCTAGTGCTGGCTTGATTTTCAACGCTCGTTTCATCTCCCGTCCTCATCTCGTACACACACTTCTGTATAGCCCAGCATCCGCTTCACCCACGTCCGGTGCTGGGCACCCCTCGGCGTCACTCTAGTGGACTCTCCCAGAGCCCGTCTCACTCCGTCTGGTGCTGGGGTATCCTCTCGGTTCCGTTCCAGAGAGTCATCCCTGTGCTGGCTTCGTCCTGTCCGAAGTTGGGCGGGCTTTTTGGGCCCATTTCAGCGTTATTTTTTGGGCTTTTTTGAGGGTTTTATAAAAGTTAAAACAATTGTCTCTTCTCTTACAATTTTGATTCACACGATTTTTCTTCTTCCTTTTTCTCTTTTCTTTTCCTTTTAAAATCTTGTACTTGGATTGAGCGATTCCGGATTTTTGGATAACGAATTCATCAATAAATGGTTTGTAAGTTTTTCTCGTGAGGCACGATCGTGGCCGCATGAGGCGCGGTCGTGGCCGCATTGTGCAGACGCATGAGGTGCGTCCATGGCCGCGTTGTGTGGAGTGGGCGCTGGCATCGCGCGGCGCTGGACGGGGCGAGTCGTGTGCTGTGTTGCACGTGCGCGACTCTGATGATTCACTCCGTTCTCCCTCGTCCGAATTCCGAATTACGATCCGTTTGCGGCTACGGACTCCTATCGAGATGCTATTCAATACAAAACAACTCTTGGTATATCCATTAAGTACTATTTAATGCCATTTTTCTACAAAACATCGAAACAAACCAAATAAATCTGAATCGATAAATACTAATCAAAACAACGGCGTGAATAGGACAAACCATTGAAAACGAAATGCATAAGAATACCAAGAATAAGTAAAAAATTATACTAAACAACTCCTCCACACTTAAACCTTTGCTTTTCCTCAAGCAAACATTATCACCACGACACAAGAAAAGAAATCGAGAAAACAAACATTCAAATGGATCATACCACGACATCACATCTTTCTAGAATTTTTAAATCGATACACTTTTCAACATGGTAATGAATCAATAATTGATTGAGCATGCGGCTTAATCCAAGCAAATCACAAATCTGATCTACATGTATTTAATAATCGAATAGACAACTCATATAGACACCTTGCATAAAATATCTCATTTTCAACATAACATACAACCACAAATACCAGATGTGACGAATCAAGTAAGATTATAGGATAATATTCATAAGTCAAACCTTTGAGTTGTAAACCTGAGTATCCTAATGTCATTTTCCATACTCATCACTTTTGAGCTTCCATTCGAGAAGCAACATGGAGCGAAATGAGTAGAGCCCCCTATTCCAACCTTAAGCCCACTTATTCAACTATCAACAAATTATTCCAACTCTTTTATTTTTATAAAAACTTTTTCATATTTTCATAATTTTTTCCAAGATAAGATACGCAAGGAGACCATACAAGTAACAACGATAATCAACCACATATATCACTTCATCACAATTTATTTTGGCGTGCCCCACGACTAGACCAATCATCAACAGTTATCAAGGCAAGTCATACATCGATAAGAATTATTAGAAATCAGTTCGGACATGCATACCCAATCAAATCATGCTCACTCAGCTCTACTCGTATACTAGACGATAAAGCATGCTCAAATTCAAGCAAAACGTATAAAAGGGAGGACGACACACCCAAACAAACACAAATCACATGCAACACACAAAGACTGCAAGCACGCCTCCACACTTTAGACAAAAACCAAAAATGTAAAATGTAGAAGTGAACTTCCCTGAAATTGGGAGAGCTTATCAATGACGTACGATGATGACGACTGTAACACCCCGAATTTTAAAGGCCAAATCTATAATAATAATAATCATCATCTTAGGGATAATCATGATACATACATATATATATATATATATATATATATTGATATGTATTCTATTTCTAATCAAACTCTATGTACATATCAAACTCTAATATTTTATTGTTTTAAACTTATCTCCACTTGAAATCCTCAAATTAGGCTTTGTAGAACTTTAATTTGTTGAACCCTAGTTTTATTTTATAGGATTAAGATTTAATTAATAAGAGTTCAAGTAGGATTACGACTTTATTAAAGTTTTATATATATATATATATATATATACACACACACACACATATGGACACAACACACATACCCCATTCCACACACACTCCACACACACACACTGCACACGCACACATCACACACACTACACCCAAACACACACTGCACACACGCTTCACACACACACACGGCGCACATACACAAACACACACTACACACACACACACATGCACACAGCACAAACACGCATTGCACCCAAACACACACTGCACACACACTCTACACACACACACGGCGCAACTAGGACCCTCGTTTACGAATTGAGTTTATTTTTATTTGTTTTGCTCAACAAAATAAGGTGGATAAATTTATGTTTGTGGTTATGTTATCCCTATTGTTTTATATGTTTTTTTATTCATATTGATTATATGACTACATGTTTTTATTTTTAAGACTACTTGATGTTTATGTTAATATATATATTCTCATATTATACAATATATTCTATATATATTTAAGACCTCACAGTATATTAAGGTCTCATGTTATTATTATATTTAAGACCTCATAGTATATTAAGGTCTCATGTTATTATTATATTTAAGGCCTCACAATATATTAAGGTCTCATGTTATTATTATATTTAAGACCTCACAGTATATTAAGATCTCATGTTATTATTATATTTAAGACCTCACAATATATTAAGGTCTCATGTTATTATTATATTTAAGACCTCACGAGAATATTAAGGTCTCATATTATTATTATTATATTTAAGACCTCATAGAATATTAAGTCTCACGATTATATATATATATATATATATATATATATATATATATATATATATATTTTCATGATATTAAATTCTATTTATGTGGCAATATGAAAGATTAACATGTATTACATATGTAGATAATTGCATTGTTCCTCACCGAGTATATTTATGATATGCTCACTTTATCTACTTTCGGTTTTGCGGTTGATGGTCGAAGCGACCATGGAAGTCGAGAATGACTAGTACAATAAAAGTCATTTATTTATTTTAGTTCAAGTTATGAGATTTTCGATATTGATTAAAATTTTAAGTCTTTAGTTAAGTCGTTTTCAAATTAAATATTATTTTTAGACACGTCTTTTAGTTTATTATTTTGTTTAACATGGTCACTTGTGAAAACAAGATTGATCCAATCCTTTTATAAGAAAGTCAAAATTAACTTTATACTTATTTGTTGAGTTTACAAGAGTTTTATTTGTTGTTCAAGTTTAAATTAAATAACAACATAACATTATTATTTTTTTTGAAAATTTGGGTGTTACAACGACGTCCAGTGGCTTGAGTGTTCATGCTATGCAGGTCGCCACAATTCTCATCTTACTTATTAAAAACCTGAAAAGAAAAATAAAAGAAACAAAACAGAAAAAACAAATAAACTCGTGGGTTGCCTCCCACGCAGCGCTCGTTTCAATGGCACGGCTCCACCAGTAACAAACGGACTATCCATAGTCCTTTACCTATAGGAATATCATCACAGCCAGGCATCAGTAGTAACAATATAAGTACAAGGGACAGTCAAGGAAGCAAATAGTAAATCAATTAAGCTTAAATCAAACATCCTATTCTTCAAAGAAAAATAGATAACCTCAACTCCTAGAGCACAATACTTTGGTGAATTAGGATGTTGAAATATTATAGATGCTACCTCAACGTTTATCCTCTCCTCATCCTCCAACTGATTCAGAAAGAGATCAGGTTGTCCATACTTAGTCTTATCTTGATGAAAACTTAACTCTTCATTATCATCATCTGTCCTGATTCTCTCCTCAACTTCATCATCTTCAAGGAATATGACAGAAGAAGTTTGCTCCAGTTGACTCGGCATCTCCTACACACTTTGGTTGTGAACCAATTCTTCCACTGTCCTGGCTAACTGACTGACTTGGATCATTACACGTTCGATAGATGCTTCCAACATTTCGAACCTTTGTTGACTCGTCTGTATGAAAGACATTAGTGTGTCTTCCAATGTTGGCTTCACTGGCTGACTCGCCTGAAGGAAAGCCTGTAATGTATCCTCCAATGTCGGTTTCACCGGCTGACTCGCCTGATGAAAGCCTGCAATGTATCCTCCAATGTCGGCTTAACAGGATGTTGCTGGAACAAGAGGTCCTGACTATATGAAGAACTCTGAGATGCCTCCAGTAGGGATCATAAGCTTTTGTAAAAAATCGTAGTCTATGAATAAAGACTACATTTTTTTGAAAAAATACCTAGTCTATGCAGTGTAGAGATAAGCTAAATTTGTAGTAGTGATTGATACAGGCGAAAAGGTCTCATCGAAATCGATGCCCTCAATCTGAGTGTACCCTTTCACCACAAGCCTGACTTTGAAAGCCGAAACCTCTCCATTGGAATCTCTCTTCCTCTTGTATACTCATTTACTATGGTCCTAACTATATGAAGAACTCTGAGGATGCCTCCAGTAGGGATCATAGGCTTGATGCTCACAGCCTGACGAGTATCCCTCAAAATAGTCGAATTGGGCTCCTTCTTCGTAAGAAGAATTTGCCCAATACGACGAGCTTTCCTCCTCCAGACCTGTCGACCATATTCGTATCCCTGGTAACCCTGCATTAACAGACACTAACTACAAAAACAATATCACACGCACCTGTTGGAGAAAATAGTAACAAAGAAAAAGAAAGAAATAAAAAGAAACATGGTGGGAAAAATAAATAAATAAAAGGAAACACGAAAAACAAAGCGACATAAAACCTAAATCCTTCCCCGGCAACGACGCCAAAATTTGTTCCGATCAAATTGTTCTTTTAAGTCGCTCGCAATAGTACGAGGTCCTTATAGAGCGGTAAGGTCGACCCAAGTCGAATCTCTCGAGGAAGGCTTAACAGGGCTATGGTTTAATGTCACACACAGAAACAGAAAAGAAATACTAACGTCCTAAAATAATGGGATCTGTCACGGAACGGACGAAAGCAAGAAATAAAATAAAGCAGGTAAAAATGGATGCACTTGGACAACAAGAGGAATTGGCAGATACATGAAATTGGAGACGGTGTTCTAGGGTCCAAAATATATCCTCCTTATATTGAGTCAATGACCGGTACACAATGCATAAAACACTCATGCCTCTCACCTAGCGTTACACAATAACTAATCTCTTGATCTCGTTAATGTTAGACTCGAAATTAAAGGGGGAATCTCTCAACCTAACCGCCATCAACTAAGAAGGATATTTAACTACAAATACACACGATAGCAAAAACCCTATCCATATATATTAATTACTCAACAACAAATCAATCTCTCGACTCCGTTCGTTATCAAACTTATATCTAATATAAATCTGCTCTCGCATTACTTCATAATCAAACATAAGCACATATATCAACCTACACTATTCTTTCGAACACCATGTATGAAGATCATGAAATAATCAATTTATATGGATAAGAAAATTACAAATCATCAACCCAAGAATCACAATTCAAGACAAGAACAAATCCAACATTTATTTCCCAATAAATTGATAATTCATCTCATAGTATAAATTATTCCTATAACAATTACATGGACACAATGAAACGAGAAAAACTTATAAGCTATTCATAGATAAATTCGTCTTCCAAAAATCCGGAATCGCACAATCCAATTGTTAATCCAAGTACAATAATTAAATGGAAAGGAAAAGGAAAAGAGAGTAAAAGAGAAGAGAAAAATCGCATGAATCACTTGTCTCTGTCGAATGCGGCTGCTCTCATATTTAAACAACCATCGAAAAAGCCCACAAAATCACAGAAAATGGGCCCAAAAATCATGCCCAGCGCCAGACGGAATGAAGCGTCGGACGCGAGCGGCTTCTGGAATGAACAGAGAGAGGTACCCAGTGATAAACGCACTTTTTACCCGTTTATTGATGATATATTTAGATGATTCTAGATCTATTAAGTGCGTTTATAGAGTCTTCTTTATGCTTTTAGCTATTTTTGGAAGATACTGCTCTTGGGGTTTCTCTTTGGTGTTTTGTAGGCTTTTCAGGTGATAATCGATGCACAAGGCAAAGATGTAACCAAAGATGATGAAATGGATATGACAAATATGGATGTGAAAAGTTTACAATGTTAAAGATCATCTCGATAGGAGTCCAGAGGTGCAAACGGATCGCAATTCGGAGTTCGGACGCGAGAGAACGGAGCGAAACAGTGAAGTCGCGCAGGAGCTAGCGACCGAGCTCGCGGCCGTGAGAAATCGTCCAGAACGCCCAGAAGCTTGCGACCGAGCTCTCGGCCGCGAGCCCGGCCGCGAGGCGAGGCGGCTGGGCACAAAATTAGGGTTTTCCTGCACCTATATATATCCCCAAGCTTGCTCCCGCGCCCCCAACCTCTCCAAGCATGAATTTGTTCAGTTTTTTATAGTTTTTCATATTTTTACACTCTAGTATTGATTTAGATTCATCTAAGCATTAGATTTTCATTGTTCTACATTAGTTCTACGCATTGTTATCGCTTTGGAACGATTTTGTCCGAACGAATTCCGTATTTTCTCGTTTGTTACTTGGGTTTGGATACGAACCCAACCATTGTTCTTCCGACGCTAAACTACGGGTTTTATCTATTTAATTCTTATTTCTATGCTTAATTCGTATTTTATTTCGTTTATTATGTCTATCTAATTTCCGTTCTAATCCTAGGGTTTGCATGATTCTATCCTAAATGTTGTGATTCATGCTATTATTATTTATCTTCCAGGTATTGATTTATGATTCTTGGTGCTTAATTATATGTGTTAATTTATGATCAATCTTGATGCATATCTAGTTCCCAGTTAATTACTTAACCGTTTTAATTGTCAATCGATCTTGAATGCATAATACGAATAAGTCTTGAGTCGTAGCTGAGATAGGAACATTCGTAGGAAGCATATTCTTTGTGATCCTTTTGGAGTTACATATTTTCACCTAGAGACGTAACAGTAATAGGGAAAATTAGTAATCAACTGCCACAATTGTCGTAACTGAAATTGTTGGTTACATGTGTGATCTTCCATCTTGTCTGGATTAAAACTGGTTAATAGTAAGCAGGATAAACATACGTTGTGAGTAGGATTAATGCATCCCTAGGGTTAGTCTTTCTATCTTATTATCTCTTTGATTGTTTATTGCTTTCGTTTATTTTTAAGTTGTTACCTTTTGCTTTGGATTTAATATTTGAAGCCCTAAACCCTTCATAAACCAAATATGTTCTTGGATAATGATGAATTGTTGTTGAGTTAGCTTCTGTGTTTTCGTGTTACAATCCCTGTGGATGCGATACTTGACTTACCTTTATGCTTGCACGTTTTCATGTTAGAAAAGTGAGTGATCAAATTTTGGCAATGTTGCCGGGGATTGTTAAGATTATATAGGAATAACTTGACAATTCGAAATTATTAATTCAAGTTGTATTTTTACTTTTTTTTTATTTCTTGTAGGCGATTTCTCTCTTTTCTCGGGTAGTTTATGATCACAAGGTCAGGGACCTCCCAAACTATTTTTAGATCCAGAAATCGAAAATACCCAAAGGAGAATGAGACGAGAAAGAAGAAGGCAAGAGATGGCAGCAAATCCGAATAACGGGGGCGTACCTCCCGAGAATGCTGCACGTCTTGTGGCAGAGTTTGCAGAGATGCAGCGCCAGATGACGAACATGGGACTCATCCCTGCCGTAGAGACGAGACCG
This sequence comes from Salvia rosmarinus, assembly GCA_036937905.1. Taxonomy (NCBI): domain Eukaryota; kingdom Viridiplantae; phylum Streptophyta; class Magnoliopsida; order Lamiales; family Lamiaceae; genus Salvia; species Salvia rosmarinus. The sequence goes on along the minus strand of CM072824.1, from coordinate 21,308,637 downwards.
TTGAATTACTTGTACCGACCACCAACGGAGCAATTCCAAGGAGGTGGATGGGGTCCGGAAGTGAATGCAAATAATTTTGAGTTAAAGCCGGCCCTGATCAGCATGGTACAAGGAGAGCAGTTAGGAGGAGGAGTGACAGAAGATCTGAACGCCCATCTCGAGACATACCTCGACATATGTGACACCATCAAGTAGAATGGGGTGCCACAAGATACGATCTGGATGCGCATGTTTGGATTTTCTCTGCGTAGCCAAGCGAAGGATTGGTTCAAGAGCACGGACCGTCTTGGGATAGGCAGGTTGGAAACTGCGAGAAGTTTCTTCGAAATATTTTTCACGGTGAAAGCACAGAAGATAATAGCCGAGATCTCCCATTTCTGCCAACAAGGAGATGAATCATTATTCGAGGCATGGGAAAGATTCAGGGGCTTATTGAGAAATTCCCACAACATGGATTCTCCAAAGAGCAGTAGATCACGCAATTCTATAGTGGGCTGACACTTCACACGAGGAGCATTGTGGATGCATCGGCAGGAGGATGCCTATTGAATCGACGAGTGGAGGAGGCCAGCAGAATCATAGAAGAGATGGCTGCCAACAGCTATCAATGGCCGATGGAGAGAACACATGTGGTTAAAGCAGCTGCTGTAGAGAGTGACTCGAGATACGATGATCTCATGGAGAAGTTTACTCTTTTGAAGAGTCAATTCTAGACGGAGAACGTGAATTTTATAAATCAGAGGAACAATCCTGAGGGAAATCCGGCATACAATCCTAACAACAGGAATCATCCAAACTTGTCGTATGCAAACCCCAACAACTTCCAGCAGGCTTCACAGTGCAGAATGGGATAATTCAAGAGCCGAAGAAGCAGAGCCTAGAGGATATGATGCAACAGTTGGTTGTGAGCAACCAACATCTGGCGACACAGCAAAACTTGTTCATCAGTACCACTGGTCAGAGGATTACACAGCTGGAATCCACCGTAGCGACGATGGGCAAGAATTTGAAAATAATGGAGAACCAGATCAGCCAAATAGTTGCACAACAAAACGCGCAACATAAGTCGGGCTAATTTCCGAGTAATACGGAAGTGAACCCAAAGAATCAGTGCTTTGCTATCCAGTTGAGGAGTGAACGAGCTTACCAGAATCACCCGTGGCAAAACGATGAAAATGGAGCAAATCTAGAGGAACTCACGACCGAGCTCGCGATCGTGAGTCGGTGTGAAACCAGCGAAAGTTTTCCGAGACGCCGCATCGACCAAGCGACCGCTAGGCCGGCCGCGAGAAAGTGGGCAGAGAGTTCTGCCGAGGAGTTAGCGATCGAGACGGCGACCGCCAGCCCGGCCGTGAAGAAGACCGCTGACGCAGCCCGTATGCCTAGCGACCTATCTCGCGGCCGTGAAGATGGCCGCAAGGCGCTCCTAGTGAAGAAATATCCCATATACACTCCTCCGATCCCATTCCCGAGTCATTCCCAAGCATGACGATAGGCTGACCCTGTGAAGACCCGACTTCCCAATGAAGTATGGATCATATGGATCGTCACTGGTATGATAAAGCAGCGGATATAAACACAACTAATTAATGCAATTAACCATTTAACTACTCAATAACGCATAGACTCAAAAGGGATAGGCTATTCAATACCAACTCGAGTCACAGAAGGACTCATCAAAAGGTTCGAGGTTCAAATATAACCTAATCAGGGCACAATTCAAGGAACGAGGTACGACCTCAAGTTCAATACGGTATGAAAGCAGTTATAATCAAAACATCAAAATAATATCAGAGTTAGGAAGCAAATAAACGTGTGGACATGCATATGACGATGCATGCCCAAGGTTCTAGAAACCTTTCTAATAAAGCATCAAAACAATCGCTACTCGCACCACCGCACCCATCATCGATCCTTGCTCAACCTGCACATCAAAAACGAGATGCAGGGCTAAGTACAAAAGTACTCAGTGGACTCATTGCCGAAAACATTTTCTTTATCAAAAGTTATTGAACTGCCCACAATAGCACATGAGGATTTTAGTTAAAAGACGCATGCCTATCAAACATTTTATCATTTTCCAAAAGCGTCAGGCCTGACTATTTCATTCACATTGTTTCCATATCTGATCATTCATTCATTCGCGCACTATGGAGGTGGCCACCTACACATAGTCGTCGTGACCGATCGAGGTAGCTAACCTTAACACACAGTCACACGTGTACACAATCCGAGTTAGTCCTTAACTAAGTCGGATCTGATCGTTACCCTTTTTTAACGTTGGTGGACCAACACATTCACATACCACATTAGATATACCAATCTCAGATAGGATAACAACAAAACATAAACATTTGACAGTCAATAACATTTCATGTGATAATATTTCATAAAGCTTTGTAAATCATGCTTTGAGTTATGCATAACATTTTTGTTTCAAGAAATCCCACCTGCTAATCCAAAGCTAGTAAGTCTAAGTGAGCAGGGTGTGGTTGTTCTTCCTCGCCGACTACGTACGATCAAACCCTTCATAAGAAAATAACCTTTCTTAGATTCTTTCTATCCATCGAAGGTCGTTTATAGATTACGACTTAAAGTTCCCAATTAGGGTTTCTTTATGATTTCATGTGATTATTTTAAGAAAATTTCTATTATCTTGCTTTCCCAATTCCCAAGCTATATTACTTCATCGTTCATAGGTGAACTTTAATTATGAATCACATATTCCGAGTCTATCCTCGACTCTTAACCTTAGTTTTATTCTAAACGTTATTACATTATAGATTGTAGGTAGTCAAATTGTGATTGGTATATTAGGATATTCTCAAGCCACTAACTAGACTTAACAATTATAGTTACGTCCTAGTAGGTTATGCTTAACGACTTGTCGTATTAGCACGACAAATAAAAGATGAGTATTGACTTATGATTCAAGTGAGCACATGCTATCATGTAAGTAAGTACTTAAGAATAAACGAAGTGCTTTGGGAATATTAACTCGACTTTTGGGACATAAGGATCGACATCTTATGTTCTAATCTTTGCTTACACATTACGACATTATTTGTTTCTCTTAACTCGTCGGAGATTATATAAGTCATATAATCGTTATTCGTTATCGAGTTGTTTTAACGCTCAATCTAATATCGTATTGGGTTGTCGTTATTGAGTATTAACGTTGTAGCTCGGATTTTGGTTTTTCTAACTTAGGAACTCACGTTTGAGTATCTTTTTAATAGTTGCAAACCCTAATTTATGTATAACTTCGATTCTCGTTGATTCATTCTTAAGTTATCGAAATTGATCGATTTCTTTTGGATTCTCGTACATATAGTATTATGTTGTTTATGTTTGGGGTTTTGGTTTGTCGGTACAACATAAACATAAACATTTCAACACCCAACAATACCATACACAACATAAACTATACTAAAGCATTAGAAAACCCTAATTTTTAACATAATATACAATCATTGTGTATGTGTTCATAAATGTTCCATTCATTCACCATAATCACAACCATTTATTCTAAGCTTATGATTTCAATATCATAGCATTATTTAACATTAGAAGTAAACTCATACTTAGCCATTTTGTTACGTTTTCGATAATTAGCAACAATTAGCATATGTATCCAATAAATTCCAATAAAATCATGTTATACTCCTATCATACTATAGAGTTTAATTACCAACTCAATATCATCATATAAAATTTCAAATCATAGGTTAAAACATATAGTTTTCGGCAATCACCATTTAATGAGCTTTGGGGTTCAACAAATTCCACAAAAATTATAGCATGCTTATACCATATATTAAACAAGAAATATCATTTCATATCATGCATTAAAATTTAAACCCATGCTTTTCACCCTTATATATTTTCGGTAATCACATATATATATATACATACTCAATAAATTTCATTCTTTCACAACATGTTTATATTATACAATAACATGTAATATTAACATTAAACATCAATTAATATTTATAATATGAACCAAATGCTTGGAATTCTTTTTGTCCTCACACATATTTTACATATGTGTTCAATAATTCCCAACAATGCATATTAGGTTCATATTATTTCTACACATAACATATCCTATCATTTTCAACAAATGAAATCAAATAAATCCTCAGATATATACATATAGTTTTCGGTATTCAAAGGGAAAATAGGAGTAGTGTCTCAAAAATTTTAAGATTAATATATGATGTTCATATCATATACTACCCCCGTCCCACCATTCTTGGCTCGTTTCCTTTTTGGACTGTCCCAATAAGTTGGCACGTTTCCAAAAAAGGAAACAATTTTACACTAAAAAGTATCTCAAATTTCGTGTCACCTACTTTTTACACATAAAACACAACTCTCCTTAATCTACGTGCAAAAAGAAAGGAGCCATGAATGGCGGGACGGAGGGAGTATTAAACACTATATCTGAACTATTTCTCAACAAATAAAATCAAACAATGGCTTAAAAATACTTAAATATATTCTGCCCATTTTTTAAAAATAGGAGTAGTGTTTCAAAAATTTCAAGATTAATATATGATGTTCATATCATATATTAAACACTATACCTCAACTATTTTCCAACAGATAAAATCAAAATACAAGAAAATTCCAAAAATATTCTAAAAATTACCATATTTATTCTACATGCTCCTAATACATCAACAAACAACAATATCAAATAATATTCACAAAAGCATGCTTTATCACATATAAAAAGAAATAAAGCATAAATCGAAAAATATTAAACATGCTCCAAAAATTTTGAAATTTTAAATACAACCTTATAACATCATTCTAAGCATTTTTAATTCATGGTTTGAGAGCATTTGATGGCTCAAAAGTCACGAAAAAATTGAGGAGCAAAACTAGGATTTTTTGTGAAATAAATCAAAAAAATCAAAAAAAAATTCTACACCATTACAAATGGAGAGAATGATGAGTACTACCTTTTATGGTCTTATAATAATTATTGAAGGTTGGAAAGGTTTGAAATGGAGGATTAAAGGCTCCAAAGTGTGAAGAACAAAGAAGAAAATTTGAAAATGAGAGAGAATTTTGGTTCCCAAGTGAGAGGCTGTAATGGAATGGTTCACCCACTGTATTGGCAGCCTAAAGGGCTTTCATTACTCATTTGGGGTGGTCTTGGTGGTAGTTGGGAGAAAGATTGGTCAAATTACCCGTTTTGGCATGCTAATACCGACTCTTTAAGTTTTAACATGCTTTCGATTGAATTCTCGGAACCTTAAGGTTTTATTTTATTAAATAACCTTTAAATGAATTATTTCAATATTTATAAAAATTTCATGAAGTTCGGACGATGTCCGATAAGTCAATTCCGAGTTATCGCGAAAAAAGCATCGACGATTAAATTATACTCATTCGAAATTCTATTGAATTTTTGAGCTTTCATAATTTATTTGAGTCTTATAAATCATATTTTATCGATTTAGACCCTTGGTTCGAGTTTTGGATCGTTCGGATCAGATTAGGGTTTTCCCGGTATATTTTTCCTGGCGTTCGATTGAGTTCTTCAGGAATTTCTTTCAGAAATTGATTCTTATAATTTCTAAATTCATAATAATATATTTCTTCTTGATTTTAATTTTTATCATGAATTATCATGGTTAGCACGGATTGGAAGTTGATCCGCTCAGAATAGTGCTTTTAAGGCGGATGAGGCAAGTATGCCGAAAATTCTCATTCTTTGGCTTCTCACATGTTTTCGCGAGAGGATTCTAGAAATAAAATCCTTTTGTCAAGATTCATTCTCGATCTTTCATTCTATGTTCGGGCTATTCGAGAAAACCCTAATCCCAGTGGGACTAGTCACTAGTTTTTGATTTTCTAGTTTTCGATCTCCGAATCGATTCTAATTCGTTTCGTTGGTTACCTTAAACATAATTAAGGTCTAAGAACCACAATTAAGTGATTTAAACATCACAAATAAAAGTTTAAAATTTTTCAGTTTATTACAGACTCGATTCTTGAAGACATTCGAGAAGGTAAATATTAACATCCCATTGCTAGATGCACTAAGAGACATGCTGGGATATATGAAATTTCTAAAGGAGGCTGTGACCAACAAGAAGAAGTTAGAGAAGTTCGAGACTATCAATTTGTCTCAAGAGTGCAGAGGCTGTGCTACAAAAAAGTTCGTCGCTCGCGAGAAAGATCGAGCGACTTCACAATACCTTGTGTTATTGGAGGGCATACTTTCTCCAGAGTTCTGTGCAATTTAGGGGCAAGCATCAACCTGATGTCGCTATCCATATTCAACAAATTAGAGATTGGAGAATTAAAGCCAACTACAATTGCTCTCCAAATGGTAGACTCATCAGTCACCCGTCCAAAGGGGATAGTGGAAGATGTGCTTATCAAAGTCAAAGATTTTATCTTCCCAACGGATTTTGTAGTCCTTGATATGCCAGAGGATGAGAACACGCCTCTCATTCTAGGGAGACCGTTCTTAGCCATAGGCAGGACTTTGATCGATGTGCAGGATGGTGATCTCACCTTCCGTGTGAATAAGGAGGAGTTAACCATTTCAATCTATGATACCATCAAGCGAAATGATAACTCAAAGCATGAAGATTGCTATTCGATCATCACGCCTCGCTAGACAAGTCTCGGCTGGAGGCAACCGACCAGTCGATGAGGATGCTAAAAAGAAGAGTTGGACTCGGCATGGAACTCCGAGTGATTCGTTCAAGTTTGGGGGGCACTTCCACACTTAGTGGTGGTCTGCAGTCAATGCAAAGTATAAGAGCAACCACAAGTTTGGCAAGAAGGCAGTTGCCAAAACACCGGATTGATCAATGTATGTGATGGTCTAGCTAAAGAAGTTAAACTAAGCATTTGTTGGGAGGTAACCCAATCTTTTTGTTTTGTTTCGCTTTCGTTTTTGTTTTGTTTTGTTTTGTTTTGTTTTCATTTTGTCTGTTTTTGTCTTGTCTTTCCTTGTTTTTGTTTTGTGTCTGTTTGGGGTTGAGTTGAATGACGAGCAGCCGATGATGAGAATTATTTTTATTAGAAAATCGATTGCAATTGAGTTTGTGAGACGAAGCATGTTATGATTATTGTGAGTATTGAGCCTTTGAGAACTTGATCACATGTTTGAATTGCTTTTGACTGTCATATATTTGCAGTCTTGTTTCTTTCTGTGTGAATAGTTTGAAATAGCATGTGTTTCTCTAGAACTTGCTCTGGATCTTTTTCGAAGTTGCATTGATGTGCTTAAGAATTGGGAGATGATATTAGGCATTCTTTTCTTAGCCTATATACTATCCAAACACTAACCTGTTATTCATATTATCCTTTGATGAGCCCGTTTGAGCCTACCTTATTCTTTCATATAGCCGTGGGTCGGATTATGTAGATAGTATGATTTTTGGTTGCGAGAATTGAGGGTTGAGAAAAAGAAAGAAAAGAAAAAGAAATAGATGATGAAAAGTGATAATAAAAAATAGTTGCTTACCCATATAAGTTCGAAAAGAAAAGAAAAAGAAAAAAATGGCACACGTGTGCGAAAAGAACATAAATGGGTAAGTAGTTAGTGCTTTGAGATTAGTATATCACTTATATGATAAGTGTGATGTTCTTAAAAGAAAAATGACATCTTGGTATGGAAAATTGAAATGAATTGTGAAAAGTTAGGAATTGTGTCTTATGATATTTATGGTGTTTTCATTATGGGATTATAAGTCACTTAGCCTAAATACTTACCAAAGAGCCTACATTATAACCTGTTATAAAGACATTTTTGATCTTGGTTCTTGAGCACATATTTGAGCAATGAAGAATTAGACGATTTGCAAGCTTATGGTAGATTCCGTGTGTTTTTAAACTTTGAGAGTATACACATCCTCATTGATACACTTGAGTATTTGAGATTCTTATATATATATATATATATATCCATGCCGTGAGGATTAAAGTTTGAGAAGGCTTGTGCTTATGGTTATTATGATATGTGGAGTTGAACGAAGATGTTGTGATTTGATTCATTGATGTGAATCTTTTGTTGCTCATTGCTTGAAGGCGTTATTGCTGTTGTCGTTCGACTCATTCCCTTTCGTTTTGTTGTCTTTCGTTTGTTCTGTTTTGTTTGAGGACAAACAATGCCTCAAGTTTGGGGGTGTGATAAACACGTTTTTTACCCGTTTATTGATGATATATTTAGATGATTCTAGATCTATTAAGTGCGTTTATAGAGTCAATCTTTATACTTTTAGTTATTTTTGGAAGATACTGCTCTTGGGGGTTCTCTTTGGTGTTTTGTAGGCTTTTCAGGTGATAATCGATGCACAAGGCAAAGATGTAACCAAAGATGATGAAATGGATATGAAAAATATGGATGTGAAAAGTTTACGATGTTAAAGAGCATCTCGATAGGAGTCCATAGGCACAAATTGATCGTAATTCGGAGTTTGGACGCGAGAGAACGGAGCGAAACAGTGAAGTCGTGTAGGAGCTAGCGACCGAGCTCATGTCATGAAATCGTCCGAACGCCTGAAGCTCATGTCGCGGGCCCGACCGCGAGGCGAGGCGGCTGGGCACAAAATTAGGGTTTTCCTGCACCTATATATATCCCCAAGCTTGCTCCCCGCCCTAACCTTTCCAAGCACGAATTTGTTCAGTTTTTCATATTTTTACACTCTAGTATTGATTTAGATTCATCTAAGCATTAGATTTTCATTGTTCTACATTAGTTCTACGCATTGTTATCGCTTTGGAATGATTTTGTCCGAACGAATTCCGTATTTTCTCGTTTGTTACTTGGGTTTGGATACGAACTCAACCATTGTTCTTTCGACGCTACACTACGGGTTTTATCTATTTAATTCTTATTTCTATGCTTAATTCGTATTTTGTTTCGTTTATTATGTCTAGCTAATTTCCGTTCTAATCCTAGGGTTTGCATGATTCTATCCTAAATGTTGTGATTCCTGCTATTATTATTTACCTTCCAGGTATTGATTTATGATTCTTGGTGCTTAATTATATGTGTTAATTTCTGATCAATCTTGATGCATATCTAGTTGTCAGTTAATTATTTAACCGTTTTAATTGTCAATCGATCTTGAATGCATAATACGAATAAGTCTTGAGTCGTAGCTAAGATAGGAACATTCGTAGGAAGCATATTCTTTGTGATCCTTTTGGAGTTACTTATTTTCACCTAGAGACGTAACATTAATAGGGAAAATTAGTAATCAACTGTCAAAATTTTCGTAACTGAAATTGTTGGTTACGTGTGTGATCTTCCATCTTGTCTGGATTAAAACTGATTAATAGTAAGCAGGATAAACATACGTTGTGGGTAGGATTAATGCATCCCTAGGGTTAGTCTTTCTATCTTATTATCTCTTTGATTGTTTATTGTTTTCGTTTATTTTTAAGTTGTTACCTTTTGCTTTTGATTTAATATTCAAGCCCTAAACCCTTCACAAACCAAATATGTTCTTGGATAATGATGAATTGTTGTTGAGTTAGCTTCGTGTTTTCGTGTTACAATCCGTGTGGATTACTTAATCCATGCTGGATACGATACTGACTTTCGGCCCTCCTCGGCAGCGCCTCGCCCGGCCACGATACTTGCACGTTTCGTGCTAGAAAAGTGAATACCGCGCTTCGCCCAACTCGCGCCCAGCCACGCATTCGCCATCGATGATAGAGACGCAACTCTTGAGCGCTTAGAGGCACGTGTGGGACCGATGGTCGTGAAGTTGGTTGAGTATCAACGACAACTTGCGGTGAGAGAACCGAGCCACCCCGCGAGGCTCGCAGCCATTGTCCTTCAAGGTGATCGAGCGGATGATCGTATTGTGGAAGAGCCATCAAGATATTCGCCACTACAAGAAAAGGAGGAAGAGGTGGTAGTCCCGAGTTAGACTCCGACAAGTATGAGCCGACCCTTGAGAACACGGTTGAGGTAGTTCATGCGGTTTCGATTGATGAAGAGGATTGGGAAAGGAATTTGTTAGCATGCCCGCACCCACAATGGTATGAAGGAACTACAGATGAAGTATGTGTTCGTGGAGGATGAGCAAGGAAGCCGATGATCTTTTCACCGAGCTTCTAATTTTGGAGAAACGGAGTTGACCTCGGTGCTTATAGAGGTGAAAGCAGCTTTTCAAGTCGCCGATAAAAGGTGTCATGCCCTATCCGAGCAACACTGGTATAGTCCTCCGGGGCACCGATGGAGCTCATGGCATCATGATTATGGCGGACCGCCATTGACCACCACCGTTGCTCTAATAAACACGCCGAGCTAATGACGTTAAATAAGCGCCCGTGGGAGGCAACCCACGTTTGCTTTGTTTTCTTTTTTCTTTTATCTTTTTTTCTGTGTCCTGTTTTTAATCTGTGTTTCGTCTTTGTCTGTGTGCAGGAGATGTCTTATGGAATATGATATGTTGAGAATGGGCAAGCCATTGGTTCAGCCAACTTCAGGGAAGTTCTCGTCCCCTTATTATTTGCGCTTTTATTGTTTTGAGCACTGGGGACAGTGCTCGAATTAAGTGTGGGGGAGTTGATAGTATTTGGTTTTGTGGGCGTGATATATAGTTTTCGTATGCTTAATGACGTGCCCTTGTGCTTATTTTGATTGTTTGAACGTAAGCTTTGTCTATGCGAGTAAGTTAGATCTTGATTTGTGCTGTTGAACTCGTGGTATTGGTCAAACCGATTTTGAATTTTCAAACTTTTGGTGATATATGATTTGAGTATAATGTGAATTGACGAGACTATGATTGATAGAAATTGAATAGGGGGAAATTGATGTGATTTGTCCGGCTAATGTTAGGGGATTGTTAACATTGTGGTTGCCTATATACTTGTTTCATTTTATATATAAATAAAAAAATGTGAAAAGAAGTAGAAAATGAGGAGAATGAAAGCTCAAAGATCTTGTTGAGATTGTTGAAATGGAGGATGGGATTATGTCCTCTTCTCGAAATTTGAGAAATGGACATGGAAACCACGTTAGGAGACTCGAGTTCATCGAGAGTGCACCTTCAATATTATTCCAAAATCTTAAAACATTCTTTATGCTTTATAAAAGAAACTTGTTGCTAAAGGTGACCACATTAGTTAGTTCACCCCAACGGAGAGTTGGTCCGAGCAGAGATTACCTTTATTTATGGAAGTCAATTATCGTTCTTGATTTATTTCACTTTATCTTTGAATTCGTAAACACCAAGTGTGAGGAAATGCAATAAGGTTTGATTTATTAGAATAAGAGTAAAGTTGCATGAGTTATCTTTCGACTCTTATTAGTATAGACTTTGCTTGAGGACAAGCAAATGGATAAGTGGGGAGTTGTTTGGTATGATTTTGTGATGATTCTTGGTATTGTTTTACATATCATTTTCTATGGTTTGTCCTATTTATGCCTTTGGTTCGATTAATATTTATCGATTCGGACTTACTTCGTTCGTCTCGATGTTTTGTAGGAAAACGGTATAAAATAGGATGAATTGATCTGCCAAGGATCATATATTATTGAAGAGAATTTTGGCAGGAGTTCGAGGCACAAACGGTTCAGAATCGGAGTTCGAACGAGAAAGAACGGAGCGAACGTCGAAGCGCGCCGACGACTTCCGTCAGACGCACGCCAGCCCATCGACCGCGCGTGCCCGGCCAGCCGACGATGCCCGCAGGCGCTCGCCCGGCCGGCGTTCACAACCAGCGCGTTCACCAATTTAGCTCACGCGTTCGGTCTCGATCGGCGTTCGCCCCACATCCTCATCCGGCGCACGCGCCCTAACCGGGCTCATTTCCGGCGCCTCGCCGGCCTCGCCTAGCCTCGCCGCGCGCTCGCCAAGCGCCTCGGCAGCGCCGCTTCAGATCCCATCCGCGCTGGCATCACTCAATCAGCGCCGCCGCGCCCAGTAGCAAGCCCCAGACGCCACCACTCGCACTCCCTGGCGCCTTGCCTCGGCCCGCGCCCGGCCCCATTCGCGCCGCCCGTGCGACCCAGCCCCAGCGCCTGCCGCCAGGCTTATCGGCGAGCCAACACTCCGCCTAGCGCCATGCCGCGCTCAACTCAACTCTCACCACAAGATGTTCCCTTCACACCGCCACCCCGGCGTTCAAGTGAACCGCTGCTGGCTGGAGGAGAATGTTTTATGAGCGCTCACCCAAGCCGGCGTTGACCGCTTTTATATATATATATGCGCTAGGTCATTTTGAATGGGGTTCGAAAATTCTGAGTCTTCTTCACCACTACATTGTGTCACCGATCTTTCACTTCTTTCGACGATTCCTCGTGCAACATAACAGATACAATCTTGATTTAATTTATGCTTTCAGTTCATCGATTGAATAATCTTGTTTATCGATTCATGCTCGATTTAATAGTTCTTCTAGAATCATTTTTACAGTTTATTGTTTATGATTTTTATTGGATTCAATTCATAGTGACGATGGATTGTGTTCATGTTGCTTTAATCTATCTTGCTTTCGATTAATTCTCGTTCTTGGAGATGGATTGATGATTATGTTTTATTTGCAATTAGATTTAGATTAGGATCGACAAACCCCATGAATAATATGATTGCTTATGCTTTGTTTACCGCTTTCGATTTATCTCGTCAGTAGTTCAACTAGGATCGACAACCCCTAGCTTAGATCATTGTTTTATTTCTCGTATTTCAATTCGCATGTTCAAACCCGTTGGCATTTTAGCTCGATCACCCAACTCCGGATGGACCCGACACTGGGTTGAGGCACCGGACGGACACGGCGCTGGAGAAGGCATGTGTGCAGACGGAGTGAGGCGACGTTGTGCGTGGTGTGGAGAGGCGCTGGGGATGGAGCGTTGGACGTGTGAGGCACGGCCGTGGCCGCGTTGTGTGGACTCGTGAGGCGCGGCCGTGGCCGCGTTGTGCGGAGTGGGCGCTGGCATCGCGTGGCGCCGGACGGGGCGAGTCATGCGCTGGGTTGCACGCGCACGTGCATGTGCGACTCTGATGATTCGTTCCTTTCTCCTTTGTCCGAACTCCAAATTACGATTCGTTTGCGGCTACGGACTCCTATCGAGATGCTCTTCAATACACAACAGCTCTTGGTAGATCCGTTACGTACTATTTAATGTCATTTTTCTACAAAACATCGAAACAAACCAAATAAATCCGAATCGATAAATATTAAACAAAACAACGGCATAAATAGGACAAACCATTGAAAACGACATGCATAAGAATACAAAGAATAAGCAAAAAATCATACTAAACAAGTACGATTGGCCTAAGTACTGTTCTTGAACTCTTTCAGTACTTGAAAGACTATACTTATGGTTCTTATGCTGAAACCTATGAATATAAAAAGCCCACTCCCTAACATATGAGCAACATTAGAGATGTCAATGAATGAGTTTTAAGCGAATTAGAACCAATAAATAAATATTTATTCTGGTTATGGAATTGACCCATTAGATACCAGACTCAGACCAAATTCGGATCATCAACTATGAGTCTGAAGCGGTCAGGGTCTGGAATCAAAATCAAAACTGAAACCGTTGCTTTAGAAATTAATAGGCTATGAGGGCTTCTTGACCGATATAGATAAAAGTGGCTCATTGACAAGCCTACTCAAGCTTAGACTTGTCAATAGACGAATTTTACTCGGATCAGAATCAATAAACAAGTATTGATTCTGATTTTAGAACCGGAACCATAATATGACCGGACCTAACCATCAAATTATGAGACTGAATGATCAAGATCTGAAGCGGACCTGGAATCGGAATTGGAATTGTTGTTTCAAAAATTTAATGGGCTATGAACTATTCCATATCGGTTTGTAAAACCCGTCCATTGACATTCCTAAGAAGCACGATGTTACATTAACAAGACAAACATTAAGATTTTTCTGAACCTAATCAAAACATTAAGTAATGATAAAATTTTCCCAACATTCATATTAAAGTTATAAAAGTCACACAAATATAGAAGATAATATTGACAACAGGAATCTCGAAACTTCATTTTTTAAGGAACCCATCTTTTACTTTTCACCTAGGATCCTCGAAATATCGAAGTTAAAAGTTTTCAAGTAGCAGTTCCTACTGACCGGGATTACTAAGCTCAATCCCTTGCACAGTAATAAAAGCTTAAACTTCAAGTAGGTTGTCTATTTCTACTACACCGAGCTGGCTGGGGCCAAACAGCTACACGTAATTTTCCGGTGAGCTCTCATCCATACCCATCTCCAAGAATCATCCGGAACAACAGATATAAAACTGTAGACAAATATTTATTTTTATTTTCTTAAACAATAAGCTATACCTATAATGAAAAAACGTAGAATCACCCATTAATTTTTCTCTTGTAATCATAGATAACCTCAAAATCACCGACTTAAAATCATCCATGGTACATGTACCTATATTACATGGTGAAAGATAGTCATTTTCCAGCTCCCCAACCAAAGAACATCCAACTGCAATCATTCACGCTACAGTTCTAGTGAAAGATGGCCATTTTCAAGCCTTAATAAAATGAAACAACTTGGCCACGCTTGACCGCCCTACACAGAGGAGGCCACAGGCCATTCACACATGATAAAACAGAAGTAGCAAATACATACTGAAGAAACATAACTTGCACTCCTATGCGCAAGGGCTTGGTATACAACATGGATAAAACAGACTCCATTTGGAAATCAAAGGAAAGTCCATTCGTAAAATTAATCCTCATCAGATCTTTTTCTTTCCCTTTTGTGCTTCTTTTTGCCATAATCTGGTAAATTGCCTCGCCATGGCAAAACAAGTACTTGTTCTACCTCTAGATATAGATATCTATATGATTCCGTCAATCACAGAAGAAGAATTCTTTCAAGCGCTTGCAGATTTATCTCAGCGTCCTGTTTTTGCACGTTTCATACCACCCGTGTTGAAAGGTGAGACACTGCCACTTGGTCCGGGGCTCTCTTCTCTGAAATTTGAATTTAGCATGGCTAGCTCACGCAACTGTTGCCTCTTTATAAAATCTTGCGATTCATCCTGCACCAAAGTACCGATCTTGACTGAGATATGCAAGTCAATAGTATTTTCCAGGGTTTGTTATTGTTAACATATGCAGAATAATAAAATTGGACATGATAACAAATTGGGTGACTTGAATATTTCTTTAAGACGAAAAAAATTGGTTCAGGATGTTATCATACCACCGGCTTCAGCAATTCTTCAATGATCTCCTGTGCTTGTCTTAGCCTCATATCAACAACGTTGGCTGGTAAATCAGCCTCAATTAAGATATGGAGTGGTTCATTAAGGTGCTCATAGCCAGGCCTTCCACGTAGCTTCTCTTCCTGCAACTTGTGAAGCAGACAGCGATACAGATTTGCTCAACATATGTAACTTAATATTAACATCAACAACAATTAGAATTCATGGAAATGAATTTTCTTTCCTTTACTTTTTGGAATATCAATAGCACAGAATAACAGATCTGGAGCAGCATAAGAGAGTGCTGCATTACCTTCTCAGGGTCCTTTATTGAGCCTTTCCCTCTAATAAATACCCGGCATCCTGTAGTAGCTTCAACTCGTTTAAGAGAATTTCCTCTAGGGCCCAAAAGTCGCCCAACGAAATTGAACTATCAAGAAATTTAATACCAATAAGAGGAAAATCTGAGGAAAGGTGCATCTGCTACTATGAAAGACTAATATATGACTGGTGACTGGTCAATGAGATAAGAGTCATTGAATCCAGTTCGCTCAAAGATCTTACATTAGGATAGTTGTCCACTGGAATTTCTAAGCGCAAAATCCTTTTGACAGTATAGGAACTGGGACTTGCTGGTGCTCCTAGCCAATCCATAGTCATTCCATGAGGCCCACCCAATCTCTGTCATGTGATCAAGAAGTTGAGGTATATTCTTAATTTTGAAATAAAAATAAAGGAGAAAGGATCGATACAATGCCAGCACCAAATGTATAATGCATATGACACAGAGAACATCACCTATCACGAGGAAAATATGATAGAATATCAGATTTGTTACTTTCTGCAATACATGGAATAATTCATCATCACTTCCAAGCCCAAAAGTAAAGATAATAGATCTTTTTTATTTTAATCAGGTCATAGTTGATGCAAATGCAAACAAACAACCCAACGAAAGATTAATGACAACTGTCAAAAATACTTACGGGCTCAGTGGCTGCCAATGAAGCCACTGGCAAGTTTCTTGTTCTTTCGAGACCAAGTGTTGACCTTTAAGAACCAAGGTCCAGCTCATTTTTGAGCTCGAATGTTTATCAACCCTAGTAGTGTTTGGCTCATTAGTTTGCATGGCATCTCATCTAGATCTTATAAAGCTTGTTCATGAGCACAAGCTCAATAAGCTAATTTTATGCATAATGTCAACATTCTTATAAAGCTTGTTCATGAGCACAAGCACAAGCACAAGCACAAGATCTTATTTCTTTTTCTCTGTTTAAAATAAATAAGCTAATTTTATGCATAATGTCAAACTCAAGCTTAGTTATGTGTTTTTACAAGCTGAGCTCGAACTATGGGTCCAAGAAGGTGATTTTTCAGCCAACTCAAATCGATGGTTGCCCATGAGGAGGTGCATAATTATGAACTCTCTTAGCCTTGCGCCAGAGGTAGGGCTGACAATTTTCGACACGACACAAACACGCACGAAATTAACGGGTTAGTGTTCAGCCTTATCGTGTTCGTGTCCTTATCGTGTCGACACGATAATTTCGTGTCGTGTTCGTGTCGGATCCGTGTCGTGTTCGTGTAACCCGATAATTTTCGTGTTGCATTCGTGTTCGTGTCGTCGTGTCATTTTCGTATAATTCGATAATATTTTTATATATTTAATATTAATTTAATTACATGTTTTACATTTTTATTTCTTTTATTTATTTATTTTCTAATTTGATTTAAGTTTATCGTTTCGTGTCGTCGTGTCGTGTCAACACGAAAAAAAATCGTGTCATATTCGTGTTCGTGTCCGTGTCAGTACATTTCATGTCGTGTCCGTGTTCGTGTCGGACAGATCCCTAACGGGTCGTGTTCGTGTTTGGCTTTATCAGGTCGTGTCGACACGATAACGACCCGACACGCACGAATTGCCAGCCCTAGCCAGAGGCCTCGGAAACCAGTTCGACATGTGGGTTTTAGATAATTTCATGATGGTTTGCTTGAATTTGAATAGGTTTTTCAAACACAAAACGGTCTCCCTCCTCGCAGGCTGTTCGGTCACTAGTTACATCTACTGCCACAAAGCAAGCCAGTGAATGTTCGACCCTACAGGTATCCCTACTTCTAAAAAAGGGGCAACTGAATCAATTCCAGATCTACACCTTGAGGACAAGGTGTTTTTTCCAGCTAGAGGGCATGAAATATCAACTTTGCATGTGGATGAAAGAGAGGAACCGAGAAAATGAAGTCAAAAGAGCACATTGTGTTCAGGAAACCTTGTCGTTCTCAGCACCTTCCTACAAGGCTATGGTTAAGTTGGATTTATTTAACTTGTTTATTTTATTGATTTATCTTATTTCTAGTCAGTTTGTTTTTGTAGTTGGATACATATCTTTGATTTGTGAAACTATTAATACCTTTAGGGTTGTGAAGTTGGAATTTATTCATGCGATAAAAATCTCGAGATCAGCCTGTGTTGAAGCAACGTTAATAAATTTTATCATGATCTTAACAACGGTACATAAAAATAACTTTTAGATGGAACGCAAGAGAGAGAGAGAGAGAGAGGAAACGTGTTGCAAAAGCTTGAAATGAGAGAACCTAAATACCCCTATCCTTTATGTTGGGTTCACTTGTACCACAGCCGTGATATGGTTGTATTTATGCATGAAGGACCAATACGAAGTATAGAAATAACTTCTGACAGAGGATATGAAATTATTCCGAGTTGGAGATTTGGTACCTCTTGTGTTAGTCCATTCCAACTTGTAGAGGCCATAGGGCTGGGACTTCTATGTCTTAGTCTCTCAAGTTCACTGAAGCTGTGATTTGGCATCATCCCAGTAACCCGAAATATCTCTGAAAGATCAAAGATAATTCAACACTCGAAAAGGTGAATAACTAAAATTAACATTCTAGTTCGATAAATCAAATGCATGTTCTGAGATTCTAATAAAGGGATTTCCATCACTAATGTATAAAATGCATGCTTCCACGAACTAAAGAGTAACATAATAAGGCCACCATTAAAAAAAAGTACTCTGCATCCAAATATATGTTGCAAGGCAAGAAATTAGAAGTTGATCATGCGTGTATGTTATTTTCCAATAACTGATAACATACCAGATAGAACATAAAAAAGAAATGAAGAATTACTTATATATAAGTTGAACACCATACTCAGGAGATCCAATAGTGGAGATACTAAAAGATTACCTCCCCCCCACGTCCACCCACACAAAAGAAAAAAAGATAAAAGAAAATGAAAAAAGAAGAGAGAATGCAGGACCTTGATTCAAGAGTTTTGTAGAGATGGGAAGAATCGGCATGAAAGGTACAAGTTTTTGATGCTCCCCCAACAGCTCTGATAAATACTGATTACTAACATCCGTTACCAAAAAACAAAGACGAACATGGATCAAAAAAATCCTAATATGAGACTGAGACAAGACGAGTAAAAAAATGAAGAGTACCTATCTATATCATGGGGAGTTGTGGTAATCTGTGGAGAGGCCGCCCGCGCCGGCGAGAAGTTGGAATTGTAAAGACCCGACATAACTAGCTTTATAGGTTCAGATACAAGCAGAAGCTATAGCACTCAGCTTCAATTATTATAACGCAATCCCATTCATATACACAATAACTCACGACGGAGCTGGAAACCGCACTCGCCTCCAGAAAGGAGAAAAAAGAACAAGCCCCAAAATCCAACTGCGTATCTAGTAATATAACATCAATTTCTCGCAATTGCAATTTTGTCTAATTCTGAAGAATGAATTGATTGATTCACCTAGCTAGAATCAATACGAGCAGAGTGCAGCAGTACAGGTGAAAAGCAAAATGCAAAAATTAGAAAGGTATTTCAGTGTTGGTGGCGGTGAGCATTGGCATTTGGCACCACGTGTTGAAGCAATTCCATTGCGATGCCGATGGCACGATGCTGTATTAGTATTTGCCAACGCAGTCTTAGCTGGACTGACAGACTGCTCCCACCTTCTACCATAAGCCGACGTTTAATGCCAGATACCAATCATCACCATCAAACACGGCATAAACAAAGCCCATCTCATCTATTAGAGGCCCAGGCCCAATACATGTGACTACCGAGTGAAGAAGAAATCACCGACCGATTTCAACATAAAATAATTTGGGGATGTCTACCCACAAATTTGGATTTGGGATTGGGATTGAAATTGGAGAGAGATTGAGAGAGAGAGAATGGGGCTGGTGTGGTTGGAAGCGATGCTGCCTCTGGGAATTATAGCAGGGATGCTCTGCGTTATGGGCAATGCTCAGTATTACATCCACAAGGCTGCTCACGGCCGCGTCCGTACCGTTATTCAACATCTCTCTGTTTACATAAAATAATAATATATTATGCTGCTGAGCTTGAAATTCCATTAAAATGTTTTATGTGTGGTGGCAGCCCAAGCACATTGGGAACGACGTCTGGGATGTGGCTATGGAGAGGCGTGACAAGAAGATCATTGATATGCTCTCTTCGTCTCCCGCTTCCAACTGATTTAGGTCCGCCCCCTATTTTCCTTTGATCATATCTTTATCTCTTCATTATCTATTCCGTCTCATATCTGTTTCTCCAATGTAGATTTACTACTTACATGATCACCAACTGCCTTTCTGTGTATTACCTGAGTCAATCTGATACCTAGCAGCTAGGAATTTGAGGGTAGAAAACAAGACTCTTTGTCCTATAGACAATTATGTTGGCACATAATCTCTCGATCAATTGTGTCTCTTCGAGCTAGGAATGTGCTAAGCGGCCTTACCATCTGTATGTTTCTTGTATGTTATCTGGCTGTTGGATTTTTAGAGTTCTTGTACTGGCTAACTAATTCTGAATAACCCAGCCTTTCCTCATTTCGTGTATGTGCTTGTCTTGTTTTTAAGTAAGCAGAATGTTGGCTGAAGAGGGTATGAATTCTTAGTTCTAATGAATTTCCTAGACTTTATTATGGTAGTGTATGAGTGGTTGGTATTTGAAGTTATATGGTCTGTAGCTGCTGCATAGTTCAAGACTTATTATGCATACGTGAGGATGTTTCTTATTCCTCTTCTAAGAGCAATCTTGCAAGGTGCAGGTCTCCATGTCATTCAGTATAATCCTAATCGCTTTCTTTATATGAAGATGGTTTTGTTAGAAAGAACTTGGGAACTTTTTGATGTTATTGCACCAAAAAGTTAGATACAAGAAATGAAAATACACTATTTTACTACTAAGTAAATAACTCTAGCTGAATTGGCCCTAATGCTGAAAGAAAACTTGAAAACTAATAGTGTCAAACTAAGTAAAAATGTTCTTTCTCTTGGATGTAATGCTAAGCTGTTGTATCTTGTTGTGCATCGGTTTTAAATTTACTTGTCTAGTTCTATGTAAAGGACCTGCATCCATTAAAAACTTTAATGTTCCTTTCATGAAAATATATTTGATATCCCTAGTGTACTTGTAATTAATAAGCTTCCTTGAACTACTGATTTTTCTTGATGGATCATATCACAAGTAAAAAAGAAAAAGCTTTAGGCGCCGCACCAAGAATAGTTGTTCCCAATTTGTGGCATTTGAGGAGCATCTTGAGTTTGTAATATAAAGCACCATGTGATTAGGCGTGTATGGAAATATATATTGGCCGTCCCCATGGGAGATCCTCTCAAACTAAATGCATCTCTTAGTTTTGGTTTGGCTGGATGAAGAATCTATTTGTTCTTGCTCAAGCACCTCCATAGTTGTTGTATATATTGATTTCAGTTTTGCCTCTGGTATATTTGCAAGTTACTCTCTCCTTTAAATAAAATTTTACTTACCTTTTCTCCTTCCTCGTTTTGTTCTTAGTCATCATCTTTATTTACAATATCTTTTTATTCAAACTAGAGGAGGGTACGTCGTTAACTTATTGGATTTGAACAATAAATGCAAATGTAAAAAATTGATCATCTTATATTTTGAAAAAAATAGATGTAAAGGGATTCTTATCTTATATGGAATATATAAAACCTATATATATATACACACATATATACACATTAATTTACCAACCTATCCTTAAAAATTAAAATAGATAAGTTGTAATCCAAATTTGTTAGAATACATATTTTTATAATATTAATAGATAAATATATAATACTCTCTCCGTCCACCAAAAGCTTGCATTGCTTTTGGTGGCATGAGTTTTAATAAATTATAGTGAGTGGAGAAGTGTCCCCCATTGTAAGCGTAGAAAGATGTCCAAAAAAGAAAAATGAAAGTTTTTGGTGGACGGACCGAAAAGCAATTAAGTGTAAGCTTTTGGTAGACGGAGGGAGTATATCATATAATACTATTGCCCTTATGTTAAATATACCCCAAATTTTGTAAAACAAGGCCCCTTTATAAAAGGTATAGATTCTGGAAGTTCACATTCTCTCTGGGAAGAATTTTCTTTTTTTGGTGGGGGGGCATAGTTCATATATATGCTATAACCATATTGCAGGACCTTTCTTTTTTTTTGGTGGGGGATGTCTTCATCAGAAAGTTTCATGTGTTCTGGTTTCTTTTCTCTTGATGCAGGTGACCTAGTTCAAGTGCTTTAGAATGAATAATGAGCAAGCACGAGGCGATGGACTTCGATATGGACTCTTTCATACTTGTCCCTTTCTTCTCTTTGTTAAGTTGTACAAGAACTATGGTGATACTGACCTGACTTATGATAAATGTGTGAAATGCTTCTATTTTAAATCTGTATGACATCAAAATATGTTTTTCTAAAGATAACTGTTGGTTGGATTTAGGAGAAATGAGTTCTTCTCAATGTGATTATCCTCCCAGTTTTTCCTCCAATTAGGCTTCTTATTCATCTGAAACTAGTATGTTGGCATGATGGAGCATTGATATGTTATCCTTGTAAATCTATTGACTCGTCCATATTACTTTACTAGTGGGGTCAGCCATATAGATTTTCACTTTCCCAAGAATGTACTACTTAACATATTGCATATATATAGATGATTGCTCAAATCCATAAATAAGCAAGCGCACAACATCGTATTAAATTCATGTAGAAGATTAAATCAAAAGTAAATTCAAGAGCTGATGTGCATTAAATTGTTAGTTTTGTAGAACAATAAAATATAAAGATATGTAGGAGAAAAATATAGAGACATGTAGGAGAAAGTAGTAGTTATATATTGATCATTGCATAAAACATCTATATATAATACAAGATATTAAGGTAGATTGGGTACAAAACCAATATGGGATAGTATTCTACAACACTCCTAAGTTGGAGCATATATATCGATCATGTTAGCTTGATACAAAGTTTTGAGAATCGATTTCCTCCTCAAAGCTTAGAGAAGACACCAACAATAGTAGTAACAATAGAAAGTCGAAGTTGTAGCAGTAACCGAGCAAAGTCGGACAGTTGGCGGCAGTGATAGTAGAACAGGATGTGGCAGCGGCGACATGCAAAAATCGAACAAAATCGGCAGGACAATAGGTAGCACCGACAACAAAACAAGACTGCGACGGCGGCGACATGCAAAAACTGAACAAAGTCAACAGAGTAGTTGGTAGTATTAACCGAGCAAAGTGGATAGTAGCAACATAGCAAAATCGATAGTAGTAACCGAGCAAAGTTGGTACAACAATTGACAGTAGCGATAGAAGAACAAGACTGTGTAACGACTATAATCAAAACCGAACAGGGTCGGCACAACGGTTGGTAGTAGTAACCAAGCAAAATCGATAGTAGTAACCGAGCAAAATCAGTAGAACAGTTAGCAGTAGTAGCAGAACAAAACTACATGGCGGCAATAGGCAAAACCAAACAAAGTCGGCAAGGCAATGAGGCAAGGTCCCAAAAGTAGATTTAGAATCTAAATTTGACATTAAGGAAGAATATAGAGTGGTATTAGAAACCGCACAGAATCTACTTTGAACATAGTAAAGACGGCAGAGCAGATTAGGGCAAAGTGGTAGCGGCTAGAGTGGTAGCGACGATGAGTAGATTAGGTCAAAGATGGATTCATCCCCGCTCTGATACCATGTAGAGCAATAAAATATAAAGTAATGTAGGAGAAAAATATAAAGACATGTAGGAGAAAAATAGTAGTTATATATTGATCACTGCATAAAACATCTATATATAATACAAGATACTAAGGTAAATTGAGTACAAAACCAATGTGAGATGGTATTCTACAACAAGTTTCATGTGGAATATTAGTGCCTGTTATTCATGTGGCCTTAACTCAGTCATCTGCTCTGCCATATGAAGGAGATGGTGAGTTGCATTCTTATACTGAAAAACTTGAGCGTAACATGCAGCATAATTATTAAACATGGGTGCCTCAAGGCTAAAGCTGGCAAAAGGAGTGAGTCAGGCTAGCCCATCGGGCTTTGTTGTTTTTAATCGGGTCAGGCTGGCCCGATTCGAAAATAGTGAAAATAAAACCCATATACTTAGCCTCCATAGTGAAAATAGTGAACACATCACACACACACATAGTATTACTAAACAAACTTGGGGGAAATACATGTCACACGTCACACACGACAAAATCTTACCTGTTTTACAACTGCGACACGATGAGGAGACATGGTTGGTATTCGACGGTGGACGACGACTTGGCAACGACTTAGAAAAGTAGAGTTTTTAGGATTGTGAATTGTTTCAGAAGGAGGGAGTAGAAATATAGAAAGAGATTGAGACAGAGAGAGATGGACGCTAATTCAATTTTTAAAAGTTGTTTTATTTATATTTACTATTTACAAAACTTTAAATGTGTGTACAGGCTTTTAGGCCCATTAACCCCGGGCTTTTTAGTCCCAAAGCCCGATCAGCCCGACAGGCTATGTGGGATGGCTTTTTGGGCCCGATTTTTTCCGACCACTATTTTCACGAGTTCAACCCGATCCCAATTCTGGGTACCTCGGGCCGGTCCACTGGGTCGGGCCAATTTTGTTGGCTCTACTCGCAGCATAATGTGAACAGTAAGAACAACAAATACTTGTTAATTGTGTGGGCCGGACCAATTTTGCCAGCTCGACTCAAGGCTCATGCACCTGACAAATGTAGCATAATGTGAACGGTAAGAACAACAAATACTTGTTAATTGTTATACCTCTGGATCTAGATATATTGCCTAAAATATCTGATGCAGTACGGCGTGTAGAATTTAGGTAGTTTGTCTAAACAAAATATCTATAAGATCAAACTTCTCAATGGCAATCTGTACAAATAATAACACATCTCACACTAGAATCAATCAAATGAATACATTTTACGGGAACTGACATGACAAAACCTGGTTTAAACCAACCCTATACAACCCCTCTTTTTTAGGCGTTCTAATTAATTAAAAAAGCAAAACCCAACCAAACACTCTACTTTACACCCCCTTAAACAATTATCTATTTGTTGTATAATCAACTAGGCAGCAAATACGGATATGATACATTTCAATAGGCATATAAATGTATAATTCCGTCAATCATGGAAGAAAAAATCTTTGAAGAGCTTGTAGATTGATCTCAACGTCCTGTTTTTGCACGTTTCATACTGGTATTGAAAGGTGAGATGCTACCACTTGGCCCAGGGCTCTCTTCTCTAAAATTTGAATTTAGCATGGCAAGCTCACGCAACTGTTGCCTCTTTATGAAATCCCGTGATTCATCCTACATGAAAGTAAAAGGAAAAACATAAACATAACATGGCAGTTACTGGTTGAGATGCTAAAGCGGGTTGCATATCTTAATCATGTCATATGTAAATTTTAGGAGCTACTGGTTGAGATATGCTAAAAATTTAATGTTACTTTCAAGTATTTGTTAACATACATAGAATAATCATAGTGTGTCACGATGGTGAACTCCCGACATGATCAATCATCATACTTGGCTAGGAATTTAAAATCGTGTAGATTTCTTTAAGGAGAAAAAATTAGATGTAGATCTTACCACTGGTTTCAGCAATTCTTCAATTATGTCCTGTGCTTGTCTCAGTCTCATATCAACAACATTGGCCGGTAAATCAGCCTCAATTAAGATATGGAGTGGTTCATTAAGATGCTCATAGCCAGGTCGTCCACGCAGCTTCTCTTCCTGCAACTTGACATATGCAGCCAGTTGTAAAGATTTGCTTAACATGAGTAATATGAACATCAATAACAATGATAGTTCCAAAGGTTTCATTTCCTTTTTCTTTTACTTCACTATGTGGCTGTTCATGCTCAGTTGGTAAAAAGAATAATAAAAATGAAGCATCATAAAAACACTGAATTACCTTGTCAGGGTCCTTTATTGAACCTTTCCCTCTAATATATACCCGGCATCCAGTAGTGGCTTCAACTCGTTTAAGTGAATTTCCTCTAGGACCCAAAAGTCGGCCAACAAAATTGAACTATGAAGAAATTAAATACTAATAAGAGGAACATCCGGAGAGAAGGAAGCATTTGTTGCTAAGAGTGAAACCGAGCTATGAAGGATAAACAAGAGTAAGTAAATCTCGTCCATTCAAAGATCTTACAGTAGGAAAGCTGTCCACAGGAATTTCTAAGCGCAAAATCCTTTTGACTGTGTATGAACTGGGACTTGCTGGTGCTCCTTGCCAATCCATAGTCATTCCATGAGGCCCACACAATCTCTGTCATGCAAACAACAAGTAAGAGGGAATCTTATTAATTTTGAAAGAAATTAAAAAGAATAATGAGATATAATGCCAGTTTTGAAATGTGTAATGCATGTGAGAAGCAAAAGTTCACCTATCAAGCAAAAAAGAGAATTATTATTATTGATTCTATTACTCTGCACAATTCAAGCCAAAGAGATGTTTCATCACCACTGCCAAGCTAAAAGAAAAAAGAACAAAGAAAAAAGGGGTTCATTCTCAAATCCGATCAGACGTTCTGCTTGCAACCTATCTCAATGACCAGTAACAGAGGCTTTTATGAAAAACCAAATTAACACCTTTCTTCTTACATTAAGTAACTAATTGGAACCACATATGAGATCATTTTGAAATATGCATGAAGTAAATATAAGGTCTGTTTAAAATCAAGTAGTCGCCATAAGTTGTCAACTGCAAACCAAAGTTCCTTAATCATCTAACACTTTCGCTCAGTATGTAGCCAACAGATTGTGACAGGTAATCAAAATATAGTATTATTCCGAGTGCCTTTGCCAATTGGATGGGCTGTTGATGATCTAATGAACATAGATCTAATGAGCATATCCTAAAGCTGTTACAAGGTTTTAAGACATTTTTCATATGGAATTTTTCCCGATCTGGAGTATGTTATGAGTAAAGACAAAAAGGTGATTCACACAAACCACAGCCAAAAAGAAGTCGCAATAGCACTATGTGGATATGCAAAAAAAGTGGACAGTGGAGGCTCCTTAAATTTACAACATCAGCAACTTAAAAAAGAAAAGGCAAATGAAAAAAGAAGATGACTTTAGGCAAAAGTTCCTAGATGAATAACATTATCTTTCAAGAATAGTTAAATCCTCCATCATATGTCTGAATTACATTCAAATTTGGTCCTGCAACCCACCCCTTTTTCTCACTAAGACTGAAACCAAGCGTACATAATGTGATTGTCCATATTAAGTCTAGCTACTCGAGTGTCAAATTACTTGATGGTTCAACCTTAGACTAGTACATTTTTTATCTTGTAAACCTTAGTTACCTTCCTACATATATATCACATCATTTTTAAAACTAAGTTTCTTTTTAAAGTTACACAAGATATAATGCCTAGGCAATTACACTAGAGATCATGCTTTTCTAAAGAGCAAAATGTGCACAATTCTAAGATTGCTAACTTCTAGATATCAAACTCTCTAACAACCATAACTCCTGTATTAATTTATTTAAAGCTTAACAACCCTACCTGACTCTATATTATAGATTAAAAGAAAGAAAGAGAGTATTGTTGAGTTGGAAATTTAGTTACCTCTTGCGGAAGTCCATTCCAGCTTGCTAATCCGGTCCCAGCAACATTTGTCAGAGAGTTTGCAGAGGCCATAGGGCTAGGACTTCTGTGTCTTAGTCTCTCAAGTTCACTGAAGCTGTGATTTGGCACCATCCCAGTAACCCGCAAGATCTCTTAAAGATGAAAAGAGGATTGTTGTGAATACTAAAAATGCAAAGAACAAAGTCTGGCCTCTGAGATCCACTACACTGTATTTAGCATGCCAATAAATGGATTACAGCCATCAGACACATGCTTCCATGAAAACCAAAGTTGGCATTTCAAGGAATTATGAAGTTCGTTTATTTGTTGGAGTATGGAGCCTGAATGGACTATACACTCAAGTCCGATCTCAGTGATCCAATTTTTTGGGGCCATGTTTTTGGCCTAGGCGGAACCCTAATGGGATTAGGGTTAGGGTTTGATTATTATCAATTTAAGAGTCGTTTCTCCCTGTAATTTGTATCCGAAAAATATAGTGAAATCTCTGACTTGGCATCGCCTTAGACGTAGCCGTAAGACGAACTGGGTAAATAATTCTTGTGTTCTTAATTTTCTGTCGTGATTGTGGTGTGTGTTTTGCGCAACAATTGATATCAGAGCTTCAGGTTCGGAGGGAGTAATCTCAACAATGGATGAGAAGATTTCAATCGATAAGTTTGATGAATCAAATTTCGGGTTCTGGAGGATGCAGATTGAGGATTACCTTGAAAAGATGGATCCGGAGGAATATGAGCTATTGAACAAAAAAACGATGAGTGCGATACATTTATCGTTGTCCAGCAACATAGCCTATCATGCGACTGAAGCCAAACCGGCAACGGAGATGCTGGCGATTCTGGAATAGATGTAGGGGTGGGAAAAAAATACCAAAAAATCGGTATACTACTTATCGTGCCGAAAAAATACCGAAAAATACTGAATTTTCGGTACGATATATGATATCGTACCGTTAATTTTCAGTACGATAACAATATCAATTTTTGGATACCGCGGTATATCGATATATACCATACCGTGGTATATAACGAAAAGTTCGATATATACCGTTATATCGTTACATACCAGTATATCGGTATATACCAGTACCGTGGTACATACTGAAAAATTCGATATACCGAATTTTCTGAATGAATTCCGGTACGGTATACCGTATACCGTATCAAACATAATACTTATTTATTATATATAATTAGCATTAACTTTAAAAATATATATTTATTCATAATTAAAGATAAATTACAAAATATGTTATTATTGGTAATTAAAAATGAATAAAAACTTTTATACTGAATAAAATTATAATTATAAACTAAGTCACATCTATGTTATATGACTAATTTACGACGAGTTTAAAATAATTATAACTTTTAAATAGACTTTAAAAGTAAATAAATGGAGTAAATATAAATTATATAATAGATTATGTTAAATAGTATATTTAATTATAGTATAGTCGAATTACTATTACATAATGAAAATAACTTATAAATGGAGTAAATATAAATTATATAATAGAGTATGTTAAATAGTATAGTCTATATTACTATTACATAATGAAAATAACTTATGTTTTACATATATTTTAAACTTTTGATAACAATATATGATTTTATTTTATTTTAATCAAATCTTAATATATACATTTATGTATATTATGATGTAAAATAAAGAAATAAAAATTATTGCAATGAGATAGTGATTGGTTAAACTCAAAAATAATTACATGATCTACTAAGTTATTATTTGAAATATAATATCAACATAGATAATTATAAAGTTAAATATATAAATACGAGTTATATTGTTGTATTTACATATCTATAATTATAATTAGTAAATAAGTTAAGTCTAACTTAACTAATTTACAATGAGATAAGAATAATTATAATTCATAAGTAGAATTTGAAAAATAAATGGAATAATATAATCAAATGATATTAAATATATTATTTAATTTATACATTGTATATGCGATATTATTAGTACATAATGAAAAATACTTATGTCCGATATATACTTTCAATAAATAATTTCATACATTGTATGAGCGGTATTATTAGTACGTAATCAAATGATATTAAATATAATATTTAATTCATACATTGTATAAACTTTCAATAACTATATATGTATTTTATATTTTAATCAAACCTTAATATATATTTTATGTATATTATAATATCAATATAGTTAGTTAATGACACTAGATTAGAATAATATAATATCATTATAGTTATTTATAAAACTTGATAAGTAATTGCATGATTTACTAATTTAAAAAAAAAAATAGAATATCAATATAGTTAATTATAATAAAGTATATATAAATATACAAGCACGAGTCACATAGTCATATTTATAAACATAATTATAATTAAGTAATTTTTGATAATTTCGATAATTTTTTATAATTCCGATGATTTTCGTGATTTCGGTAATTTTTGACAATTTTCGGTATACCGTAAAAGTTGATACGGTAACAATATAAAATTTTATCATATTGTAATCTTCGGTATACCAACTTTCGGCATGTCTAATGGTTCGGTACGGTATCGGTATGAAATTTTTCATACAATAATCGTGGGTGTTGGATTATGGAGCGTCATTCCATTTATGCAATGATGCTCTCTAGCGAATTTGGACACGTCTATCTTGCAAATGACGAGCCCTTGAAGATCGGGGGAAATGGAGATGTCCAAATCACCACACCAAACGGATCGATGCTGAAGTTGAATGGTGTGAGACACATTACAGGATTGAAAAGAAACTTACTTTCAATCTGGTAGCTTGATGTCGGAGGATATTCAATAACATTTGGCTGCGGTAGTTGGAAGATCACCAGAGGAGCCATGATAGTAGCTCGAAAGAGGGTACATTGTATACAACAACTAATTCAAAAAAATGCATTGATCTTGTCGGAGCTATTGTTGATGTTGATTTGTGGCACTGTCGGCTAGACCACATGAGTGAAAAGGGATGTAGGAAATGAGTTCGAAAGGTAAGCTGCCAGGTCTGAAAACTGTTGAAGTTAGCTTTTGCGAGGACTGTGTTTTCGGGAAACAAAGGAGGATGGGTTTCTCGAGAGATGGTCGACCTTTGAAAAAGCAGAAATTGAAGTTGGTCCATAGTAATCTATGGGGACCAGCCCCTGTAAAGTCCCTTAGTGGGTCGGAGTACTACATGACCTTCATCGATGATTCCACTCGAAATATATGGATTTATTTTTTTAAGAATAAATTTGACGCTTTTATGCTTTCAGGAAGTGGAAAGTCATTATAGAAAATAAAACAAGGCTGAAAGTGAAGTGTCTTCGATCCGACAATGGATGAGAGTATGAATTCCGTGAGTCCAAAGAGTATTGTGCTGAGAACGGATTCGCATGGAAAAAACCATTAGAGGAACTCCCCAGCAGAACGGAGTGGCAAAACGCATAAACAAAGCATTGAATGAGCAAGCAAGGTGCATGAGATTGAAGAGTGAATTGCCTAAGACGTTTTGGGTATATGCAGTCAACACAGCTGCATTCCTGATCAATAAAGACCCATCAGTTCTACTGGAAATTCGAATACCCGATAAGGAATGGACAGAAAAAGAGGTAAATCTATCTTACCTACGATCTTTAGTTATGCTCATGTTAATTCTACTGAAAGAAGGAAGTTGGATGCCAAATTTGTTAAGTGTATGTTCATTGGTTATTGGGATGATGAGTTCAGTTATAGGCTTTGGGATGAGCATATCAGAAAAATAATACGTAGTAGAGATGTGGTTTTCAATGAATATGTTATGTACAAGGACAGATTGGAGGCTTCGAATTATGGCAATTTCGAATCCCAAGAGGTCGAATTAGCATCTCAAACTCGAGTGGGAGCAAAGAGAGTCTGAATAAAGAAGAGGTTCTCGATGAAGAACCAATGACTCCACCACCGGACGATCCGCTACAAAGACCAGCTAGATAGCGACGTATACCTGATAGGTATTCGCTATCTAATTATTATTTGTTACTTATTGATGGTGGGGAACCGAGTGTTATGCAGAAGGCAGAAGCAAAGCAGGGTGGTGATAGACGAAAATGGAGAGTTGTTATGAATGATGAGTTGACATCTCCTTTGCTAAATGATACTTCGGAACTCGTAGAGCTCCCAAATGGCAAGAAGGCCCTGCACTGCAAGTAGGTCTACCAGAACAAGATTGAAGCTGGTGGTAGCAGACGCTACTAGGCCCGATTGGTTGTCAAAGGATTTGAGCAACGACACGGTATTGATTATACCGATATTTTTACTCCTATTGTGAAACTGACCACTATTCGAATGGTGTTGAGTATGGTTGCTGCAGAAAACTTGATGCTACATCAGATGAATATGAAAATAACATTCCTTCATGGTGACTTGAAGAAGGAATTGTACATGACACAACCTGAGGGTTCGTAGTAAAAGGAAAAGAAGGACTTTTTTGCAAGTTAAAGAAGAGTTTATATGGCTTGAAACAAGCTCTAAAGCAGTGATACACGAAGTTCGATAGTTTCATGATGGAGATGGTTATCAAAGATGTCACACCGACCATTGTTGCTATTATAAGAGGTTCGACAAGAGCTATATTATCTTTCTTTTATATGTTGATGATATACTGATCGCAGGAGCTGACATAAATGAGGTGGATAAGAAGGAATTGTCCGAACGATTCTCCATGAAGGATCTTGGAGAGGCAAAACTGATTTTGGGTATAAGAATCGAGCGCGACAAGACGGCGGAAAATGTGTATATTTCACAGGCGAGTTACATTTAGAAGGTCCTGGAAAGATTCAAATTGAACCGAAACCTGTGAGCTAAGAAGCACGGGGATGGGGACGGGGACGAGGACGAAATACGATACGATACAGGGACGAAAATACGTCAATTTTCCAAAAATTAAGATACGAATACGTTGAAAATATGTTTTTATTTATTTATTTATAAAATTTTTATATTTCACTAATATTATAATAATTATAAATATTAAATAACTAATTAATTAGAATACCATACAAATAATTATCTTAGTTGCAAGTGTAGCCTCACAATTTGACATCCCCTTAGTAGGGTGAAGATGATGTTCGGTCCAAACCCAACCGAACCCGAAAACCAATTTTACAAAACCCAAACCGAACCGAACCGAATTCTCAGATAAAACCGAACAAACCGAACCGAAATATTCGGTTTGGTTGGTTCGTTTTTCAATTAAAATTAAAATTAATATAAATATTATAATATATATAATATAATATATAAATATAATTATATATATATATATATATATATATATAAATATATATAATATTAACCAATTTAAATATTAATAATATAAATAACACATATATATAAAAATAAAAAATATAAAATAATTAATTTGTTCGGTTTAAAACCGAATTTTTAACCAAACCGAACCCGAACCGAATTAATTTCGATTTTGAAAATTTGAAACCGAACCGAACTGATTATCGTTTAAACCGAACCAAACCGCCCATTTCGGTTCGGTCCGGTTCGGTTTTTTGATCCGGTTCGGTTTTTGCTCACCCCTACCCCTTAGTCACAAGTTGTTCATTCAATAAATAAATAATATAGTATTACTTAAACCAAAACAAAAAATTAAAAACCAAAATAGAAAATTAAAAATTTAACAAACATATACATGCGACAACTGTTCAGCTGTACAGAACAGCTGTAACAAACACACAAGCAGTTTAGAAAAGTTACAAAATTAAATGACATACAACTGTCATCAATTAAAATTCAAAAGTAAATTACTACTCAACTACACAGCAAAGGAAAAGAGCACGAGGACTCGCCGGCACAACCGGAAGCGAAGGCGCAACGGGCGGCGTGGCGCAAGGAGGCGGGGCAACGATTAGGGTTCTTCAGGTTTGGGAGCTCAAATCGGACAGTGTATTTGGATGGATGAGTTTGAATTCAATCTTTAATTAGGTTTTGATTGTATCATACTTGCCAAAGCGTATTTCACTATATATTACGCTATTTTTTAATGTATTTCAAACGTATTTATAAAAAAGAATAAAGAAAATAAAAAATACGTAAAAATACATATTTTTGACATATTTTGACATCCCCGTATTGAATACATCCCCGGGACAGGGACGGTGGCCTGAATAACGTATCGGTGCTTCATAGCCTGTGAGTGTCCCGTTGGGCAGTCACTTCAAGCTTTCGAGGAATGAGTGATCTGGGCACACATCATTGGGAAACAGTCAAATGGATTCTACGATACTTGAGAGGTACCACAGACAAAGCTTTATATTTCAATGGCAAGAGTATCGTGCTGACAGGTTATGTTGATGCGGATTTGACATCAAATGATCTTGATGAGAGGAGAGGCGATGCTAAATGGATAAGGAGAGAGAGGCGAAGATATGGTAACTTGAGATTCAGTCTCCAAGTGGGAGATTGTTGGAGTATAGAGCCTGAATGGACTATATACTCAAGCACGATCTCGGTGATCCAAATTTTTGGGCCCATGTTTTGTGACCCAGGCGGAACCCTAATTAGCTTAGGGTTAGGGTTTGATTGTTGTTGTTTTCTTTAAGAATCGTTTCTCCTTGTAATCTGTATCTGAAAAATATAGTAAAATCTCTGACTTAGCATCGCCTCCAAATGTAGTCGCAAGAGGAACAAGGTAAATAATTTTTGTATTCTTTATTTTCTGTCGTGATCATGGTGTGTGTTTTGCGCAACAATATTGTCCTCTATTGATGATTGTAATGATTTACTTATGTTGAATGAAGATACAAATCACAAAAATAAGTCTTTTGGCCACAAGTAGGTCATGATTGATCCGAACACCAATAGAAATCCAAATATGGTGAGTTGCTTGAAGGATCAAGTATTGTCATAATCTCAATATGGTGAGAATTCAGATCCAATATATACAAGTATCAAAGAATATTAGAGACAGGCAGGCAGAACCTTGATTCAAGAGTCTAGTAGAAATGGGAAGAACTTGCATAAATGGCCCAAGCTTGTGATGCTCCGCCAACAGCTCCGACAAGTACTGATTACTAAGTTTAGATTAAAAATAAATAAAAACTCTCAACTACATACATGATCAAAGAAGATAAGTAAAGAAGAAGCCATATACCTATCTACATCAGGGTTAGTTGAAGTAATCTGCGGAGAGGCAGCCCGAGCAGGCGAGAAGTTGGAATTGTAAAGACCCGACATAGACAGAGCTCCGCAAATCAGATGCAAGCTTCTCAGTCCCACAGCTCGCAACGATTTGGATCAAATCGATACAAAGCAGCTATCAGAGGAAACTAGCAAGCAAGCAAGCTAGGAAGAAGACGATGAAGAGGACACAGGACTACTAAATTCATCGGATGCCCTCATTTCCAGCTCAACAAGCTTTTTTATCCTCTTCTCCACAACATGGGCTTGGTTTGGGCCTTTTTCCAATAATATATTTTCTACCAAATATAATACCGATATATACGCTTGGTTGGGCTTCTTTGCGGCGATTTGTATATTCCTGTCAGATACTGTTGTCATCTTATTTTATTATTTAATATTCGAACATGCCTATTTATTACAAATTGAATTTTATAATAGTTTTTTTTTTTTTTTTGTTCTGTTAGTATAGCTTTGATGGGAGATGAGTTTAAGATTCAATAATCAGTTTAAGATCCAATTGCATTCTCTCAGAAATCAGAATTGGTATTGAGATTGAGGGATCTGAGTGAAGTCGTCGTCGTGTATCATCATCTTATCACTTGGATAGAATGGGGCTGGTGTGGTTGGAAGCGATGCTGCCTCTGGGAATTATAGCAGGGATGCTCTGCGTTATGGGAAACGCTCAGTATTACATCCACAAAGCTGCTCACGGCCGCGTCCGTACCTGCCTCTCCACTTTTATCTATTTTCAGCATCTGTTTGCTCACATTACATGAATTATGCTGCTAGGTCTAACATTCCGTTGATGATTATATTGTGGCAATTGATTCGGCAGCCCAAGCACATTGGGAACGACGTCTGGGATGTGGCTATGGAGAAACGTGACAAGAAAATCATCGAGATGCTCTCGTCGCCTCCCGCTTCCAACTGATTTAGGTTCGCCCCCAATCTCACATCTGTTTCTCCACTGTAGATATATAGATATACTACTTATTAGACGATCTCCATCTGATATAAGCCTTTCTGTATTTTGATATAAGCCTTTCTGTATATTAGTTGAGCCAATCTGATACTCACATCTTGAGCTAGTAAACAAGATTCTTTGATCCCGTAGACAAATGTGTTCGTACACAATTCCATTGTCTATTGCCAGTAGATCAATTGTGTTTCTTTGAGCTTATAGGAGTATCCTTAGCCTGAATCACACTGCCTTTCCTTATTTCACGCATGTCTCTTGTCTTGTTTTTAAGGATGCCGAATGCAGACTGAAGAGGGTAATGGAGTTCTTGGTTCCATGTGGATTTCCTAGATTTATATTTGCGTGTGAGTGGTTGGCATTTGAAGTTAACAAGGTTTTTAGCTGCATAACAAGACTTATTCATTTACTATGCGTAGATTTAAATCAAGTATAAACTATTTTATGCAATAACTTCTCATTTGGGGGATCCTATTATTATTCAACTAAGCAATCTATCCATACTAGTAATTATTAATTAGTGGGCTTCCTTCAAATACTGATTTTTGTTGATGGCGCATATCAGAAGTAAAAAAGCTTAGACACCGAGTGAACCTAATAGTTTTTGCTTACCCTATTTATTTCATCTTTCTATCACCTCATATATATTATAAAGCCTCTATTATTTTTTCTGTGACTTCTTCTGGTTATCTTTACCTCAAAGAAATGAGTGAATCTGTTATCATCTTTCATCTTGCTGTATATTATATGAAAGTTAATCATGTCATAATACATATATATATATAACTAGTACAGACATGATAAACCTGATACTAAATTTGTCTGTTTAGATGACAACGAAGCATAAATTTCATAGAACTTCGCACTTGAGTAAAGTGTTCATTGTACTGATGAAATGGAAAGAAGATGACCAAGTTGGTTTGTCCAGTACAAGGCCAAAACGGGGATAACTAACTGCATCTCACACTTAATTTGCTTTCTAACCTTATTCTTCTTCCCATAGAACTTGTTATGCTTATGCCTATGCATCCTAATCTTTCCACTAATGAAGCTAATAATTATGCAAATAGTTGATTGATTTCATACTAATTTTTCTCTATTAGATCCATCCATAGAGTGGGTAACGGGGCGGGTGGTGAAACCGGAGACCCGTCCCACCCCACTTCATAGTCAACCACAACCTGTCTCTTCAATCATCAAAACTTCTGGATTTAGACTTGGAAACCTGTTCTCTGGATCTGATTTTGCCACCCTCCTTTAGTCCCTTTTTTCAATAAATTAAAAGTTAGTGGTCTTCTTCCATCTCCTCCTCCTCTTACAGATAAACATAAAACACTACCAATCTGAAAGATGTCAACGACGTTTTCAATATATGGGGCAGGTCTAAAGCATATATTGCAATACATGTTACTTGTCCCAAACCTGAGCAGGTTCAAGATTACAAATCATGAGACCCACCTCAAGAACCTTAGTCTCCCCAAACTCTTCTTGAGCTAGGTGAGTTAATGGCAGGTCCAAACCTACTGCCTTATCCATGATCAAGCATCAAATACATCTCCCAACCTAAACCCATTCTCATCCTTATTCATGCCTAAGAAAACCATCCATTTTTGGGAAAAGCCTTGTCCTCAAGGTGTAAAGAAGCCTTGTCTTAAGTTAGTAATGATTAATTTATGCATTCGAGCTTCCTTAATACTATTGGTAATTTCTGTCAACCTGAGCCATAGCTTGCCAAAACCCCAATACTGGGATTAAATGTTTATTTTTGTATGCTTGGCTAGTGGCATTATATCTTGACATTCATCCACATCTTCGACCAAATTCTCAACTCAATTTATTTCCATAAGTGTCCCTATTTTACAAGAAGTAAGAACATCAACAAATTATTTGACAGCCAGGCACTGCAAGAGACGTTAGGTGCTTCAGTAATAACTTTGTGTAGGATACTTATGCACCACTTTTATTAATACATAATGCCCAAATCTAAGCCAAATGTAGCAGAACTGGTTTTAAAGTGGCAGTGTGCATGCTGTTCTTGTTAAAATAGGT
This sequence comes from Salvia rosmarinus, assembly GCA_036937905.1. Taxonomy (NCBI): domain Eukaryota; kingdom Viridiplantae; phylum Streptophyta; class Magnoliopsida; order Lamiales; family Lamiaceae; genus Salvia; species Salvia rosmarinus. The sequence continues at coordinate 21,271,301 of CM072824.1, read as the reverse complement.
TACTTAGGCACAATTTGGTATGTCGTCCATAACTTTGTCCATAGATTTCATTTTTAACTGATCTCATTTTCAAATAAAACCTATCACTTTTCTGGACAGTATTATTTTCATTGCTGAGGCTTAAGTTCTAATTCAATAATACCAGTAATTGGGATTAATGAAGTGTGTATGCACTGTCTGAACTGGAACAGAAATGTTTGATTGGAAGTTTGTCCATTTTTCCTTCTACAAATCTTATTTTCTTTGTGGTACCAGTTTCAAATAAAAGCCACCTTCACCTACAACATCACCCAAATCTAAGCCCAAACTAACACATTTTCTTAAGTAAAAGCGTGTGCAGCATCCAAATAGAAAGGTTAGGGTGCTGTTGCTTGTTTCTCTCCTCTGTGCTTATGCTTTTTCCACGGTTTCCTTAAACAAACACTCTCAAATGCAGCTTAGGAGTTGGGGGAAGGAACTAGGAGCATGAGGGAGAAATAAGGGAACAAGAAAGCCTCCAAGAAATTTGGAACCAGCCAACTCCACCACCTAACTCGCAGCCAGCTTCTTACACTCCCAAGCAATTCTTTTATTATTTTCATTTGGCATCCAAGTGAAGGAAATTATGGAACATAAACCTCGAGGTTGTCGTATGACATTCTCCAACTTTGAAGTGCAAGTCTATCTTTTGCCTATTGGTTTAGGACTTTCGGAGCCTTGTGCTACTTTGGTTCTTTTCTCAAATCTTGGCAATCACTTGAACTGCTCTATCAATGATTTTGAATCCAAAAACCTTCCCATTTGTTATCTTTGTCCTACTGAATTGGTGACTAGATTTCCTTCAGTATAAGGCTTCATTACGATGTCAAAAGAATCATGGCCTAATAGCTATAGTTGTGTGCGAACTCCACAAATAGTAATTATGTCTTGCCAGATTCTTCCAAAATCCTACACATGAATTAAGCTTATATCTTCCAATGTCTCAGGCTGACCATTTGCCCCCCATCTGAGTACTTAGAGTGAGATTGGCCCCACTACAATTGGTAGACTTTTTCAAAATTTCTACTATCTCGATCAGAAACTGTGCACACTAGCATGCTATGCAATTTAATAATCCTCTTGATTTATAAGCTGAAAGTCATCTTAATGAATAGAAAATAAGCTAAATGAACTGACTTGGTGAGTCTATCGACAATAACCTAAATGACCTGATTTCTTTAACCGACCATGGCAAACAAGTGACAAAGTTCATTGCTATGTGTTATCGTATTTCCATTTTGGGATTTTTAATGGTTTCAATCATATGGTCTTTGGTGATTAGCATACACTTGTTAGCGTGTCATACCTCTTTTATCGAATGGACCTATTGAACGCTTCATGTTTCTCCATCAGAAAACTCCCTATAGTTCTTTTTGCATCTCCGTTCCTACTAATGGGCGGTGTAAGGTGTATAATGAGCTTCTCAAGAATCTTCCTCTTGAAGTCCTCATCCTTAGGTACACACTCTATCTTCAATCATAAGTGCTTCATCTATGTCGACAACAAAACTTTTAATAGGTTGCCAAGTGTTTAATCCATCAGCTTGTTTAAGGATATGCCTTTTTTAGCTTTCTTGATTCTCTGTCTCAAGGTTGGATGTACTATGATAGTGGCAATTATTATGTTTGTAGCATTGGGTGGTTTGAAAAATTCAAGGTTAAAAACTTAAGTATATTCTTTGATCATGAGCTCTTTTACAATAGCCTGCAGATCTTAAGAAACATCTAACTTCGTACGAATTGGTTGTCATTTTAACTCAACACTACCTCTACTACAGAAGTTACACAACTAAATCAAACTAGAAGTTACACGTGTCAAACTTAGCTCACAACTTACCAATCATAAACTTTCAGCACCATCCAAATGTTTCGTCATGATCTCCTTACCTTTTGTATAGAGTCTATAGACCAAAATGCTATCTATGAAAAATATGACGAATTGGTCAAAGTATGGATGAAAGACTACAATATGCGGATTCACAACTCTTACAACCAATGCAGTCTTAATCAAATCTTTAAAGACTGTCGGAGATAGTCCATGGCATGAACTACATTACTGTGAACTTACAGTGCCTATAAAGGGTTATGTAGGATGTCTTCAGGCCCAGGGTATAACCTTATTTGATCTTATGTTGATGTTATCTTGACCTTAAGTGTAACTGTAAGAAAACACTAGTTTCCAATTGATCAAAGAGACCAGTTTTACTCTTGGTAGTTGATACACATTCTTATGTAGCTGTCTTTTTTATTGGCAAAGAACATTAGTCCTCCCCAAACTGACATGCTTGATCTTACAAATTCCTTTGTCCAACAACTCCTAAATCTGCACCTTCAATTCTTGGATCTCATTCGGTGCCATTCGGTATAGTGTCTTCTAAACAGGTACAACTCCATGTATCAAATAAATAGTAAAATTCATTTGTCTGTCAAGTGGCATTCCAAGGTAACTCGTTTGGAAATAGCTTTAATGTATCATTAGTGATGCCAACCTGAAAATCCTTGGCAACTCTTCTTTTTAAGCATTCCCCAGTGCCTCCATTATTGACATGCAAGGTGTGCTCGTGACTAAGTAGTAGTTTGTGCTCCATGAAATGTAGATCTAGGCTCTTCAGGTTGATAGAAATCTTCTCTCACTCATGACACTTCATTGTGGCCTGAATTTTGCATAAGTTCATTAACATTATAATGTCGAAGTCCTTCATTTCTAAAATTCTAATGCATATAGGTCAGCCTCTATCTTGCTACCACTGACTTCCAATATTACTCATATTGCCATTAGATGTTTTAACAATCATCTGAAGGAGCAAAATTTCTGATTCCACAATATTTTGCAGATAGGATTATCTAAGTTTCTCTCGAAAGTTCTCAGGTATGAAAGTATGTGATGCATCTAAATGAAAATCTATCAAGGCATTTAAAGGCAAGTGTCATAACTGATAGGTTTTTGGCTCCTCCTTATTTCTCTCTCCATCTCCCTCTGTGTCGCCCTTTGCAGCCATGACGAACACGCGTGCCTTACCCTTCTTCTTAACTCTTTGCTATTTGGCTTAGGGCACCAATTGGCCATGTTTTCCCTTACTCAGGGCACTTGAAACACACTTTCTTCCCAGCAAGCACTCTCCAGGCACAGCTTTATGCATTTTGAGCTGGCAGTCCTATTTTTTTTGTCTGGACCCTAGCTGGCTCACATTTCTTCCCCTGCTGTGCATTTTTCCCTTTCCATTAACCCTCTTCCACTTCCTGTGCATTTTCTGTGATTTGCAAGTACAGATCTTCAGTCTCAAACTAATGCAGTCTGAGTCTAGATACAGTTCCTCCTACCTTAAGGCATGATTCTTTCTCAAATCTCTCTGCCTTCTAATCCTTTGTACCCACAAGGTGTTCTGCATAATTGTAAAGTATGTATCAGGAGCTATTAATAAGTCTAGTACCGATATAAGTTATCCTTGAAGTATTTCACCCTTGCATGTGTATATGCATATATGTTTCCGGGACTGTGAATAAGTCCACAGTGCAATAATTTCCTTTGGGTTGACTTTGCACTGTTCAATACCATTACTATGAAGTTGTCAGCGACTCAGCATCAACACTCTAACTATGAGTTGTAGTGTAGGTTTAACTGGTTTTGGATAACGCTTTGAGCATACTTTTGCACGCATCCCTTCTTTAGTTTAAGATGAATGAGATAGGAATGCATAGTGGAAGTGGAGGTGGCACTAATTGTTTCTCATCATTTATGCTCTGCTCAAAATAGTTTTGATTGCATACAGTTGAATTTAAACTATAATTTATTATATTTTTTGATTTGTTTACTGCTAAAAATGGTGATCCAATATTAATTTTAATTATATTTTAGAAAATTGGCAAGATTTAAAATTTAGTTTTTGAAAATTGCTTGTGCTAAAATGTTGTACTCTTTAATTAAACATATCTATTATTAGCTTTTGATACTTAAATGAATTCTTTTGTTTGAGAATATTTTGAAATTGTAGCTCTAAGTTTAGTAAAATAGGGTGTTGTTGCATGCTGACTGGTTGTATAACTTTGCAAAAAGGATACCTAACAGGAGCTTATTTGTTCTTTCTTCTGCTTAAATGGAAATCTATACTAGGTATCAGTATCATGCACTTTTTGGTAGTAGAAAACTTTGGAATTTGCAATATGAAAATTTCAACATGACTACAGGTCAGTATGCAAATATATTGATCCTCTTTCAGCATCTGGGGATCATCAGCAACTGAGTGCATCTCTCGGAAGCTCTTAAGTTTGGCTACACAAAGATTCATTGGTTCTTATTTCCAGTTTTGGTCTTCCTGGTTTCTTTGCAGCATTTGTTTCTAATTTTATTCTTGGGCATTGTTCTATTTACAATCCCTGTATTTCAAGCGCTACTTACCATAAGTTATCTTGTTTGCACCTTATGACCTGCTCCCTAAGCATTGTTTTTCTTGGATGTGCTTCTTATCACTTATTCTGGCTTTTTTATTGTGATGCAGGTAACGATGCTTGGTCGCATGCTGGAACAAAATAATGTGCAGGGTCAGTGGATTCCTCTACGAACTCTTCTGTACTTGTAGTACCTTTCTACTTGTTGCGAGAATTAGGTGATTTATGGATCTGGCTTATGATAGATCTGTTGAAATTCATATATTGGATATCTGTTTATCATCAACGTCTGTTTTTATTGATTACAATTGGTTGTAAATGTTCCGTTTGATATGAATAATTGCTGAGCAGAAACAAAAACATAAACATAAACTGTGCGACCAGAATGGTATAGTAGTAAGATTGTTGGACCATCACTATGTTATATAAAGGTCGGACTACACTTGTTTTGTTTCATAAACAGGAAAATTGTAGTTTAACCTTGAATTTTTTCTTCTTTTTGTGACGTTTTTTTGTTGGTCGGTGGTGAATGTGCCTTCTAATGTGCTTGTGTGATTATCATATTTCATTTCGCAGGCCTGGGTACAACCAATCAGACTAGTTAAATCAATTGAAAAAACGTAAAGTGGTGAGAAATAAAAATGAAAAGAAGCAGTAAGGGGTGAAGTTATGACACTTACATTAAATGTAGAAGACAAACATTCCGTATAAAAGAAAATAATTATTAAAACTCTAAATAATAATTCATGTACCTCGAAATACAATCATATGAGATATTTAAAGGTCTAAAACAAATCCGAATCCTAATAGGAAACTAAAAGAAATCATAATTTTAAAAGAAAATAAATATGAAAATAAAATAAAATCTATGAAAATACTAAAAGCAATCATAATCCTAATTCACACTAGTCTCCCCCATTTGAAAAGAACTTGTCCCTGAGTGATTCGGAGAAATAGAAGGATCAGCGGGTTAATAATTGTACAAATCCGACACATTAAAATTTTGAAATATACACATGAAATCTGACAAATAAACACATAAGCATTATCATTAATCTTGTGGGTAATTTTATGTGGATCATATTTCTTTGGTCGCAACTTATGATATTGTCTAATATGAAATCACTCGCGCCTGAGGACCTCAGTCTAATCATCAGTTTGGGGATGAGCTGTATTGCTAAAATTTAGAGAAGTATCGAACATTTTCAACTGGGTAATCCAAAAGTGGCTTAAAAACTTCAAATTGCGCAATTTGAAGTAATGGGTTTAGGCACTCTGTGCAAACGAATCACCACACGAAAAAAAATGACGGGCTATATGCGAGGTGTTTGGAGTCTTCTTGTAGGGAATAAAATGTATCATCTTGAAAGTTGACTTCCACTCACACAAACCTATCTTGAAAGTTATCTTTCACTCGTCTCCTGGTCTGATGCGAATTTGATGATATCCACTTTGAAGGTCTATTTTGCTAAGAAGTTTTGCTCTAGATAGGTTTGTCCACATATCCCCCGACCGTGGGATTGGGAATTTGTAATGCACAGTAATTTTATTGATTGTGCGACTGTCCATGCACATGCGCCACGTTTCGTCCTTCTTCGAGTAAGCAAGGCATGAGCGCACAAGGACTCATGCTCACATATTAGACTTTTAAGTATCAACTTCTCCACCATTCGTTGTAGGATCGCGCCCTCCTTGGGACTTATTCGATAATGGGGTAAATTTGGCAACGTGGCTCCCAGAACCAAATCAATAGCGTGTTGAGTATTCCTCATTAGTAGCAATTTCGTAGGTAGCTCACGGGCACTAAATCTTGGAATTCCATAAACAGGTCACACACATGAGCTGGAATATTTTCTTTGATTGTATCCTCTCTCATTACAAACATTAACTTAACCACCATGGCATGAATCTCTCTCGTATCCCGGACGCCTGCTACTAAATTCTTAACAGAATGAGTGAGTGCAAAAAACTTATGAGATTCAATTGTTTGTTTGAACCCCAATGGTAGCAATGTTATCTTCTTCCCATCGTTTGAGAACCGGTAGTGTGATGACCCGACTTCTCAAAGAAGTACGGATCAAATGGATCGTCACTAGTATGATAATGCAGCGGATATACACATAACTAATCAATACAATTAACCATTTAACTACTTATAACTGCATGAACTGAAAGTAATAACTAATTCAATACCAACCCAAGTCACAAAAGGACTTGTCAAAATGTTCAATATCCAAATGTAACCAAATCAGGGCGCAATTTAAGGAATGAGGTACGACCTCAAGTTCAATACGATAATGAATAGCAGTTATAATCAAAAGATACCAAAACAATATCAAAGTTTAGCAGCAATAAACGTGTGGACATGCATATGACGATGCATGCCCAAGGTTCTAGAAACCTTTCTACTATAGCAACAAAACACCTGCCACTCTGCACCACCTCGCACTCATCGTCAATCCCTGCTCAACCTGCACATCAAAAACGAGATGCATGGATAAGTACAAAAGTACTCAGTGGACTCATTGCCGAAAACATGTTCTTTGTAAAGTCATTGAACTGCCCACAATAGCGCATGAGGATTTTAATTGAAAAGACTCATGCCTATCAAATATTTTATCATTTTCCCAAAAGTGTGTCCGGTCGGACTATTTCATCCACGTTGTTCCATATCTGATCATTCATTCATTCGCGCAATATGGAGGTGGTCACCTACACATAGTCGCCGTGACCAATCGAGGTAGCTAACCTTAACACACAGTCACACGTGTACACAATCCGAGTTAGTCCTTAACTAAATCGGATCCGATCGTTACCTTTTTAACATTGGTGGACCAACACATTCTCATACCACATTGGATATACCAATCTCAGATAGGATCACAACAAAACATAAACATTTGGCAGTCAACAACAGTTCATGCAATAATATTTCATAAAGCTTCAGTAAATCATGCTTTGAGATATGCATATCATTTTGTTTCAAGAGAGCCCACCTGCTAGTCCGAAGCTATAAGTTCTAAGCGGGACAGGGTGTGAGTGTCCTTCCTCAGCAACTACGTACGATCAGGTCCTTCATAAGAAAATAGATTTTCTTAGATTCTTTCTATTTATCGAGGGTCGTTTATAAATTACGACTTAAAGTTCCCAATTAGGGGTTCATTGTGATTTCGTATGATGGTTTTAAGATAATTTCTACTATATTACATTCTCAATTCCCAAACTATATTCCTTCATCTTTCATAGACGAACCTCAACTTATGAGTCATATACTCCGAGTCTAACCTCGACTCTAACCTTAGTGTTATTCTAAACGTTATTACGTTATAGATTGTTAGTATTCAAGTTATGATTGGTATATTTGGATATTCTCAAGCCACTAACTAGACTTAACAATTATAGTTACGTCCTAGTAGGTTATGCTTGACGGTTTGTCGTATTAACACGACGAATGAAAGGGAATCTTTACTTATGATTCGAGATATCTCATGCCATCGCGTAAGTAAATACTTAGGAATTAATGGAGTTCTTTGTGAATACTAACTCGACATTTGAGACATAAGGATTGAAATCTTATGTTTGAATCTTAGCTTACACTTTTCGATATTGTTTGTTTCTCTTAGCTCGTCGGAGATTGTGTAAGTTATATAATCGCTATTCGTATCGAGTTGTCTTAACGCTCAATCTAATATCGTATTAGGTTGTCGTTGTTGAGCATTAACGTTGTAAGTCAGCTTTCGGTTTCTTTAACTTAGGAACTCACGTTTGAGTTATCCTATTATTAATAGAAAACCCTAATTTGTGTCTAACTTCGATTCTCATTAATTCCTTCTTAAGTTATCGGCATTGGTCGATTTCTTTTGGATTCTCGTACATAAAGTACTATGTTGTTTACGTTTGGGGTTTTGTTTATCGGTACAACATAAATATAACCATAAAACACCATACACAATATAAACCATATTAAAGCATTAGAAAAGCCTAATTTCTAACATAATACTCAACTATTGTGTAGGTGTGCATGAGTGTTCCATTCATTCATCATAATCACAACCATTCTTTCTAAACTTATACATTAACTACCATGGCATCATTCACAATTAAAAATCAACTCATACTTAATCATTTTGCTATATTTTGATAATAGCAATAATTAGCATAAGTATCCAATAAATTCCAATAAAATCAAGTTATGCTCATATCATACTATAGAATTTGATTACCAACTCAATACCATCAAATACAATTTTAAACCATGAGTTTAAAACACTAAAGTTTTCTGCAATTTGGATTTATTGAACATTGGTGTTCAATAAATTTCACAAAAATCATATCATGCTTATATCATATACTAAACATTAAATATCATCTCATCTCATACATTAAAATTAAAACACATGCTCATTAATGTATATATATTTTTGGTAATGACATAATTTACATATATATACTCAATAAATTCTACTAACTTCACAACATGTTTATAATAAGAAATAAACAAAGAATATTAACATTAAACACCAACTAAATACTTATAGTATGAACTAAATGCTTGGAATTCTTTTTTTCCTCACACTACATATGTGTTCAATAAATTCCCAACAATGCATAATAGGTTTATATTATTTCAAAACATTATATATCTTATTATTTTCAACAAATAAAATTAAAATAAATCTTAAATATATGTATATAGTTTTCGGCCTTTATGAAAAAATATGAGTAGTATCTCAATATTTTCAAGATTAATATATGATGTTCATATCATATATTAAACACTACACCTTAATAATTTTCCAACAAATAAAATCAAAATAAACCTTAAAAATTATATATATATTTCGGTATTTTTGAAGAAAATAGGAGAAGTATTTCAATAATTTCAAGATTAATATATGATGTTCATATCATATATTAAACACTATTTATAACCTATTTTTCAACAAATAAAATCAAAATAATGACTTAAAATACATTAAATGTTTCGGCCCCTTAAAAAAATACAAGAAAATTTTCAAAAATTCTCATATTTATTCTACATTCTCCTAACACATCAACAAGAAACAATATGAAATAATATTCACAAAAGCATGATTTATCTTCTATAAAAAGAATTATAACAAAAATAAAAAAATATCAAACATGCTCCAAAAATTCTCAAACTTTAAACATATCCTTAGAACATATTTCTAAGAATATTTCATTCATGTCTTGAGAGAATTTGGTGGCTCAAAAGTCATGAAGAAAATTAAGAACAAAAATTAGGGTTCTTCATGAATGGATTCAAAAAAAATATCTAAAAAAATTATACTTCATTAAAAATTGAGAGAATGATGAATGCTACCTTTTTATGATCTTATAAAATTATTTGAAGGGTTGGAATGGAGGATTGAAGCTTGGAGAATGTGAAGAATTTGATAAACAAGAAAGAATTTTATCTCCCAAAGAGAGAGAGATAGAGAGAGAGAGAGAGAGAGAGAGAGAGAGAGCACGAAATAGTTATGTATTTTGGAAGCAAATGAGCTGTTGTAGGCTCATATGGGGTGCCCTTGGCGGTAGTTGGGAGACAAACTAGTCAAATTACCCGATTTGACATGTAAATACTGGTTCTTTAAGTTTTATCGCGCTTTCGATTAATTTCTCGGAACCTTAAGGTTTTATTTACTTAAATAGACTTAAAAGACTTATTTAATAGTTCATAATAATTTCATGAAGTTTGGATTGCATCCGGTAAGTCAATTCTGAATTATCGCGGAAAAATAGTCTGGTGATTAAATTATGCTCATTCGAATTTCTAGTGAATTCTTGAGCTTTCATAATTAATTTGAGTCTTATAAATAATTTCTTATTGATTTAGAACCTTGGTTTGAGTTTCGATTCGATCAGATCAGTTTAGGATTTTTCCGGTATATATTCCGGCGTTCGGTTAAGTTCTTGAGGAATTTTGTTCAGAAATTGATTATTATGAATTATAAATTCATAAATATATATTCCTTCATGATTTTGATTATTCTTATTAATTTCAATTATTAGCACGGATTGGAAGTTGATCCGGCTCGTGAATAGTACTTTTGAGACTAACCGGGCAAGTTGCGAAAATTCTAATTATTTGGCTTCTCACATGTTTTCGTGAGACGATTCTTGAAATGCAATCATTTTGTTGAGATTCATTCTAGATCTTTTATTATATGTTTAGGCTATTCAGGAAACCCTAATCTGGTTGGATTAGTTACTAGTTTTTTATTTCTCTAATTTTCGATCTCTGAATCGATTCTAATTCGTTTCGTTGGTTACCTTAAACATATTTAAGGTCTTATCACCATAAGTAATTGGTTTAACCATCACTAATAAATTTTTTAAATTTTTTGGGTTATTACATACCGTCCCCCTTAAAATAAATTTCGTCCCAAAATTTGCTAACCTTGGAAAAGATCTGGGTTTTTCTCTTTCATAGCTGATTCTAATTCCTAGGTTCCTTTTTCTTATCCATGGTGTCGCCATAGAACTTTTACTAATGGTATCTCCTTGTTCCTTAACTTTTGGATACGTCGGTCCAAAATTTTTGTAGGCAATTCTACATAACTCATATTATCATCGAGGATAATATTTGTCGGCGGTATCACATGGCTGGGGTCATGTATGTACTTTCTTAGTTGTGAGACATGGAACACATTGTGTATGTTTCCAAAGCTTGGAGGCAATGCCATCAGAAGTCTTGGTCCTATCATTTCAAAATTTCATAGGTCCTATGAAACATGGTCATTGCTTCCTTTGATTCGAATCTCACGATTCCATTTGATGGGAGATCTTCAAGAAAACTTTATTTCCCACTTCAAATGTAGATTTGTGCGCCGTTTATCGCGCGTCGACTCTGTTGGTCTTGGGCCTCCTTGATCCGTCATGGATTTGTCTCACGATCTAGATCATCTCTCCCAAAGAGTCAGGTCCTAATAATCTTCTTTCTCCCACTTCATCTCGTAAAGTGGTGATCGACATTTCTTTCCATAAAGCGCCCATACGGGCCATTCCAATAGTTGCTTGGTAGTCGTTGTTGTGGCGAATTCCACCAAAGTGGTAATATTTGTTCCCAACTTTCTCCTCTATCGAGGACGATATTTCTCAACATATATTCAAGCGTTTGAATGGTCCTCTCGGATTGTCCGTCCGTTTGTACGTGCAACGCGGTACTGAAATGTAGTTGAGTTCCCAATTCCTTTTGCAAGCTCGCCCGTAACGGATGTGAATTTTAATCTCTATCGACGTGATAGTCTTCGAACTCCATGTAAACGTACGACTTCTCGAACGTATAACTGTGCTAATCTGTCTGATCGATGTGTTATCGGAATTGGTAGAAAATGCACGTTCTTGGTCAAACGATCGATGATGACCCAAATAGCGGTATTTTCTCTTTATGATTTGGATAGCCCGGTAACAAAATCCATGGCTATATAGTCCCATTTCCAATCCGGTATGTCCAGCCGTTGTAAGGTTTCATACGGTCGCTGGTGGAGTGCTTTCACTTGTTAACACGTCAAACAACGTTCTCACGAATGAAGCTATGTCTCGCGTTCTATCCCACAAAATTTCTCCTCGAGATCTTGGTACATTTTGGTGCTTCCGGTGTGCAGTGTAAGAAGTCTCATGGGCTTCTTTCAAGATCTCGCCTTAAGCTCTCGCTCGAATACACACTCTCCCATCATACAGCAAAACATCATCTGTTGCCCCTCTGAAATTTTTGTGGTTGTTATCCTTGATCTTGGCTCGCACTTCCTCCAGCTTCTTGCTCTTTTTCTGGGCTTCTAAGATTCGGGCTCTAAAGTCCGGGATCGCAATTAACGTTGCAATACAGCCTTCTATCGTCTTAGACGAGTCTATGACTTTGATGTTCATCCTCTGAAATTCCTTGATAAGTATCTCTTCATGACTGAGGAGATATCCCAAACTAGGGTGGGATTTACGACTTAAAGCATCGGCTACAACATTAGCCTTACCTGGGTGGTAATCGATACCATAGTCGTAATCTTTCACGATTCTAACCATCTACATTGCCTCATGTTAAGATCTCTCCGCTCAAAGAAATATAGTTTTATGGTCATGTAGATCTCACATCTAACTCCATAGAGATGGTGTCTCCAAATCTTTAAGGAATGTACGACCGCTGCTAATTTCAGGTCGTGCGTAGGATAGTTCAACTCATGTAGCCGTAATGGCCTTGAAGCATAAGCAATAACTTTTCTGATGCAGCCCAAGGTTCGTTGATTCCCGACCCGATTCGTGTTCCCATTGGACCAACTACAAGGGCTCGAGCAAAGCAGTTCAAGCAAAGGTTGTTGGTCTTAGTTCAAGAAGTTTGGGCTCAAGAGTTAATGAAGAAGCCAATTGGAGACGGACTGGAAGGCCCAAGTTTTGTGAATGTTATTAAGTACGAATGGGCTTGATTTTAGTATCTTATTTTTGGCATATTTGGGCCACGTTTTTTTTAATATTTTCTTAGCATATATGATCTTAGAATCCTTCTTTGATAAGGAGTTCTGCTTCGATTAGGAATCATTCTTTGACAAGGATTAGGGTTCTTTATTTTTCGCCTATATAAAGGATTGTAAGCATACGAAAATATTCAGCTTTTGATTTCCAATATATGTGAGTTTTATTCTCTCTTCAATAGCTCTTAGAATTTCTTGAGATTTGCCAAGTTATTCAATTATCGACGAATCAACGAGTCGACCATCCCTCGTTGTGTGTCTTTCATCGTCCCCGAGTTGCTGCGTCAACTTCACGTTGGGATATAAGCGACATACTTGCCTATATCACTTCTTGGGTTAGATTCAGAGGTTTTGGGATTTTCCATCGGTTTCGTTCAAGATCTTCCATTTGCGTGTCTATAGATCCTTCGTATCAGCGAGGATCGTATCATTTTTCTTCTTGCATCAGAACAAATCCTAATCCATTCTTCGAAGCGTCTGTGTAGATTGTGTACCCTTATCTTCTTAGGGTACTGCGAGTAAAGGTGATGTCGTCAGCAACTCCTTCAATCTCTAGAAACTAGCCTCACACTCGGCGATCCAAATGTACTTGATTTCTTTTCTTAACAATTGGGTCATGGATCGGGCTATCATTGAAAATCCTTCGATAATAGCTGGCAAGTCCTAAGAAACTCCGAATTTCATTCGGGTTCTTTGGTGATTCCCGTTCTCGAACTGTATCGATCTTAGAGGGGTCTACTTTAATTTCCTCGGCGGACACGATGTGACCTAAGAACGTCACCTCGCCTAACCAGAATTCACACTTGCTAAACTTGGCAAAGAGTTTCTCTTGCCTTAATGTTTGCAGCACAGTTCTCAAGTGCTCTTCATGTTCTTGGTTAGTCTTGGAGTATATTAGGATATCTTCTATGAATACTAAGACAAATTTGTCTAAGTATGGGTGAAATACCCTATTCATGATATCCATAAATAATGTTGGGGCATTTATAAGTCCAAAGGGCATAACGATGAATTTGAAATGATCATACCTTGTACGGAAAGCATTTTTAGGTACATCATCTGGTCTAATCCTCAGCTGATGGTATCCCGACTTTAAATCTATCTTCGAAAAGACTCCTGCTCCCATAAGCTGATCAAACAGATCATCAATTCGGGGCAAAGGATACTTATTCTTAAGAGTTATCTTATTTAACTCTCGATAGTCTATGCACATTCTCAATGTGCCATCATTCTTCTTCACGAAAAGGACAGGTGCTCCCCATGGAGACACACTAGCCTAATGAAACCCAACTCCAAATGTTATTGTAGCTGGATTTTCAATTCCTCAAGTTCTTTTGGTGCCATTCGGTATGGGGCTTTCGACACAGGGGTAGAACCTGGTTCAAGATCGATCGTGAACTCAATCTGTCGGTTTGGCGGTAATCCTGGTAGTTCTTCTTGAAATACATCGGGACACTCTTTCACGATCGGAACGTCTTATATCCTTCTCTCATTCTGGTCTTCCTCCTGGAGATAGACAAGGTAGGCGTGGTTTTCGATCTTGTTCAGCAACGTCCTTGCTTGTAGCACGGATATGATTGGGACCCTCCTCCCCATGCTGATCCCGTGAAAGTCTGTAGGTTTCTCTCCGGGATGTTGGGAAAATTTTTCCTTTCATTACACATGATGGTCGCATTATGTTCGGCTAACAAATTCATTCCTAGGATTATGTCCACGTTTGTCATAGGTATGATGTGAAGGTTATCTGTCATGACCTTAAGTGAGCCTAGTCCAAGTTCTAGGTTCGAGCCTATGTGGGTTACCGTTCTTATGCCTCCTACTGGTTAAGAAATTCTCATGATTTGTTCAGCGCATTTAGGATCTAGTCCTAAGTTCTCTACGCATGCTTCAGCAATAAAAGAATGCGAGACACCAGTATCAAAAAGTAGGATAAAATGCAATTGGAGGAGTATTCCCATACTTACCAAGTTTCCTTGGTTCCTTGACGGTTCCTGCGGGAATTCTCTTTCTTGATTGAGGGCATAGGCCCTGGCTTGTGGTGGTGGTTGCTGTTGTTGTTGTGGTTGTTGCTATTGTTATCGCGACGGCTGTCGATATTATTGCTGTTGTCGCCATTGTTGTTGTCGATGTCGTCGTGGTTGATATGGTCGTTGGATCGGTGGAAATACGGGCGGGGTTGTTCTTTGAAACGGTTGAGCTTGGATAGCGGATCGGTTGGACTCGATTAGCACATCGATGGCCATTTTCTCCTGGCGTATCCCGGACGGTCCCCGAGTAGTGACCTTCCGCCATACTTGAAGCATCCATCATTCGTGAATGCGCATGCCCCATTGTGTCTCTTATGGCACCTTGGGCACACGGGGACTCTCACGAACTTTTGGTTTCCCCCGCCAGGTGTGAGTACCATGGGGCGTCCATTACCTTGTCCGTGTCCAGATGGCACGTTATTCCCTTGCCATGGCATCATGTCGGCCTGGCCAGTGTTAGATCATTGACCTTGGTGGGGTCCTTTCCACTTTCTCTTCACACGATCCCCCTGGTGATTCGGCGGATGCACAACAACATTCCTATCCTCTGCAAGGCGGCCTCGATGTCCGATTCCTCACGAGGGCGCCAAGGTAAGTCGATTTTCGTGGCCACTAGCGAAACCCCGATTTCATAGCGAAATCCCATCCGAAACTTCTCGTCTCTTTTCATCGGTGTCGACCGGTTGAGGCGCATATCGCAACATCTCGCGTAATGCACGGTTATAGTCTATGACCGTCGCCTTTCCTCGGCGCAAATTATAGAACTCATGTTCTTTCCTCTTCCGTAACTCTTAGGAATGTATTTCATACGCCTCCTCGAACTCTTCCCATGTGTATTCTTCCGATTCTTCTTCCGATAGGGTCTTACTTTGCCTCCCACCAAAAGTTAGCGGCACCGGTTATTTGGAAGGCCACGATGACAAGCTGCCGGCCGGATGCGATGGAGGAAGTTGAAGATTCGCTCGAAGCGCGAATCCCGAGTTCAAGATCCACGAGATTCCTAGTCCCGCTGAAAGTGGGCGATTTTGCACGAGGAATAGTTCCTCAATCCGCCTGCGGTGGTGGTGGTGGTGGGGTGTCTTCTATCTCATGTGTTACCTCACGAATTCTTCTTCTCGGCGGCATCCTATCCTTCATAAAGATACAAAATTAAATATCTTCTTATACTATCCATCGGGATCAATGTATATATCAACATGGTATGTATATATAATTATGAGCATAAATCTTGCACATCATCGAACACCACATATCACAATATTAAAATAAAAGCTCTCGGGGAGCTATCACTCTGTGCAAACGAACCACCACACGAAAAAGAATGACGGGCTATATGCAAGGTGTTTGGAGTCTTCTTGTAGGGAATAAAATGCATCATCTTGAAAGTTGTCTTCCACTCACACAAACCTATCTTGAAAGTTGTCTTTCACTCGTCTCCTGGTCTGATGCGAATTTGATGATATCCACTTTGAAGGTCTATTTTGCTGAGAAGTTTTGCTCTAGACAGGTTTGTCCACATGTCCCCCGACCGTGGGATTGGGAATTTGTAATGCACAGTAATTTTATTGATTGTGCGACTGTCCATGCACATGCGCCACGTTTCGTCCTTCTTCAAAGTAAGCAAGGCATGAACTGCACAAGGACTTATACTCTCACATATTAGACTTTTAAGTATCAACTTCTCCACCATTTGTTGTAGGATCGCGCCCTCCTTGGGACTTATTCGATAATGGGGTAAATTTGGCAACGTGGCTCCCAGAACCAAATAAATAGCGTGTTGAGTATTCCTCATTAGTAGTAATTCCGTAGGTAGCTCACGGGCACTAAATCTTGGAATTCCATAAACAGGTCACACACATGAGCTGGAATATTTTCTTTGATTGTATCCTCTCTCATCACAAACACTAACTTAACCACCATGGCATGAATCTCTCGTATCCCGGACGTCGCTACTAAATTCTTAATGAGAATGAGTGAGTGCATAAAACTTATGAGATTCAATTGTTTGTTTGAACCCCAATGGTAGCAATGTTATCTTCTTCCCATCATTTGAGAACCGGTAGTGTGATGACCCGACTTCTCAAAGAAGTACGGATCAAATGGATCGTCACTAGTATGATAATGCAGCGGATATACACATAACTAATCAATACAATTAACCATTTAACTACTTAGAACTGCATGAACTGAAATGAATAACTAATTCAATACCAACCCAAGTCACAAAAGGACTTGTCAAAATGTTCAATATCCAAATGTAACCCAATCAGGACGCAATTCAAGGAACGAGGTACGACCTCAAGTTCAATACGATAATGAATAACAGTTATAATCAAAAGACACCAAAACAATATCAGAGTTTAGCAGCAATAAACGTGTGGACATGCATATGACGATGCATGCCCAAGGTTCTAGAAACCTTTCTACTATAGCAACAAAACACCTGCCACTCTGCACCACCTCGCACTCATCGTCAATCCCTGCTCAACCTGCACATCAAAAACGAGATGCAGGGATAAGTACAAAAGTACTCAGTGGACTCATTGCCGAAAACATGTTCTTTGTAAAGTCATTGAACTGCCCACAATAGCGCATGAGGATTTTAATTGAAAAGACTCATGCCTATCAAATATTTTATCATTTTCCCAAAAGTGTGTCCGGTCGGACTATTTCATCTACGTTGTTCCATATCTGATCATTCATTCATTCGTGCAATATGGAGGTGGCCACCTACACATAGTTGCCGTGACCAGTCGAGGTAGCTAACCTTAACACACAGTCACACGTGTATACAATCCGAGTTAGTCATTAACTAAGTCGGATCCGATCGTTACCCTTTGTTAACATTGGTGGACCAACATATTCTCATATCACATTGGATATACCAATCTCAGATAGGATCACAACAAAACATAAACATTTGGCAGTCAACAACAGTTCATGCAATAATATTTCATAAAGCTTCAATAAATCATGGTTCGAGATATGTGTATCATTTTGTTTCAAGAGAGCCCACCTGCTAGTCCGAAGCTATAAGTTCTAAGCGGGACAGGGTGTGAGTATCCTTCCTCGGCAACTACGTACGATCAGGTCCTTCATAAGAAAATTGCTTTTCTTAGATTCTTTCTATTTATCGAGGGTCGTTTATATATTACGACTTAAAGTTCCCAATTAGGGGTTCATTGTGATTTTGTATGATGGTCTTAAGATAATTTCTACTATCTTACATTCTCAATTCCCAAACTATATTCCTTCATCTTTCATAGACGAACCTCAACTTATGAGTCATATACTCCGAGTCTAACCTCGACTCTAACCTTAGTGTTATTCTAAACGTTATTACATTATAGATTGTTAGTATTCAAGTTATGATTGGTATATTAGGATATTCTCAAGCCACTAACTAGACTTAACAATTATAGTTACATCCTAGTAGGTTATGTTTGACGGTTTGTCGTATTAACACGACGAATGAAAGGGAATCTTTACTTATGATTCGAGATATCTCATGCCATCGCGTAAGTAAATACTTAGG
Source organism: Salvia rosmarinus (assembly GCA_036937905.1). Taxonomy (NCBI): domain Eukaryota; kingdom Viridiplantae; phylum Streptophyta; class Magnoliopsida; order Lamiales; family Lamiaceae; genus Salvia; species Salvia rosmarinus. Next base: position 21,252,853 of record CM072824.1, on the reverse strand, counting down.
AATTAATGGAGTTCTTTGTGAATACTAACTCGACATTTGAGACATAAGGATTGAAATCTTATGTTTGAATCTTAGCTTAAACTTTTCGATATTGTTTATTTCTCTTAGCTCGTCTGAGATTGTGTAAGTTATATAATCGCTATTCGTATCGAGTTGTCTTAACGCTCAATCTAATATCGTGTTGTTGAGCATTAACGTTGTAAGTCGGCTTTCGGTTTCTTTAACTTAGGAACTCACGTTTGAATTATCCTATTATTAATAGAAAACCCAAATTTGTGTCTAACTTCGATTCTCATTAATTCATTCTTAAGTTATTGGAATTGGTCGATTTCTTTTGGATTCTCGTACATAAAGTACTATATTGTTTATGTTTGGGGTTTTGTTTGTCAGTATAAAATAAATATAACCATAAAACACCATACACAATATAAACCATACTAAAACATTAGAAAACCCTAATTTCTAACATTATACTCAACTATTGTGTAGGTGTGCATGAGTGTTCCATTCATTCATCATAATCACAACCATTCATTCTAAACTTATACATTAACTACCATGGCATCATTCACAATTAAAAATCAACTCATACTTAATCATTTTGCTATATTTTCGATAATAGCAATAATTAGCATAAGTATCCAATAAATTCCCATAAAATCAGGTTATGCTCATATCATACTATAGAATTTGATTACCAACTCAATACCATCAAATATAATTTTAAACCATGAGTTTAAAGCACTAAAGTTTTCGGCAATTTGGATTTATTGAAAATTGGTGTTCAATAAATTTAACAAAAATCATATCATGCTTATATCATATACTAAACATTAAATATCATCTCATATCATACATTAAAATTAATACACATGCTCATTAATGTATATATATTTTCGGTAATGACATAATTTACATATATATACTCAATAAATTCTACTAACTTCACAACATGTTTATAATATGCAATAAACAAAGAATATTAACTCTAAACACCAACTAAATACTTATAGTATGAACTAAATGCTTGAATTCTTTTTTCCTCACATATATTACATATGTGTTCAATAAATTCCCAACAATGCATATTAGGTTCATATTATTTCAAAACATTATATATCATATTATTTTCAACAAATAAAATTCAAATAAATCTTAAATATATATGTATATAGTTTTCGGCCTTTATGAAAAAATAGGAGTAGTATCTCAATAATTTCAAGATTAATATATGATGTTCATATCATATATTAAACACCACACCTCAACAATTTTCCAACAAATAAAATCAAAATAAACCTTAAAAATTATATATATATTTTGGTATTTTGGAAGAAAATAGGAGAAATATTTCAATAATTTCAAGATTAATATATGATGTTCATATCATAAATTAAACAATATTTATCAACTATTTTTCAACAAATAAAATTAAAATAATGGCTTAAAATACATTAAATGTTTCGCCCCTTAAAAAAATACAAGAAAATTTCTAAAAATTCTCATATTTATTATACATGCTCCTAACACATCAAAAAGCAACAATATGAAATAATATTCACAAAAGCATGCTTTATCTTCTATAAAAAGAATTATAAAAAAAATAAAAAATATCAAACATGCTCAAAAAATTCCCAAACTGTAAACATAGCCTTAGAAGTTGATCCGGTTCGTGAATAGTACTTTTGAAACTGACCGGGCAAGTCTGCGCGAAAATTCTAATTATTTGGCTTCTAACATGTTTTCGTGAGACGATTCTTCAAATGCAATCATTTTGTCGAGATTCATTCTAGATCTTTCATTATATGTTCAGTTATTCAGAAACCCTAACTGGTTGGATTAGTTACTAGTTTTGATTTCTAATTTTCGATCTCTCGAATCGATTCTAATTGCTTCGTTGGTTACCTTAAACATATTTAAGGTCTTATCACCATATGTAATTGGTTTAACCATCACTAATAAAAGTTTTAAATTTTAGGGTTATTACATACCGTCTCCTTAAAATAAATTTCGTCCCAAAATTTGCTAACCTTGAAAAGATCCGGTTTTCTTTCATAGCCGATTCTAATTCCTGTGTTCCTTTTTCTTGTCCATGGTGTCGCCATAGAACTTTTACTAATGGTATCTCCTTGTTCCTTAACTTTGGATACGTCGGTCCAAAATTTATGTAGGCAATTCTACATAACTCATATTGTTATCGAGGATAATATCTGTCGGCGGTATCACATGGCTGGGGTCATGTATGTACTTTCTTAGTTGTGAGACATGGAACACATTGTGTACGTTTCCAAAGCTTGGAGGCAATGCCAGTCTGTAAGCTGTTGGTCCTATCATTTCCAAAATTTCATAGGGTCCTATGAAACATGGTCGCTGTTTCCCTTTGATTCCGAATCTCACGATTCCTTTTGATGGGTAGATGATCGCTAAATTTCCTACCAAATAAATGATAGTAAAACAGCAAGTATATATATCGTATCCACAGGGACTGCGACTCGAGAACACAACAATTAATTAACACAGAATCTTTATTATTATCCAGGCAACAAAATCAAGAGAGGATATTATAAAACTAGACTCAGAAAAAATATAAGGAATAAACCAGATATGAAAGACTGACCCTAGGGATGTACTTAACCTAACCAGATTCACACAATTAACCTATTAATCTGTTTACCAATTTTAATCCACATTCATATGAAGGATCACTAATGTAACTATAGTTTCCGTCGGGACAACCTATAGTAGTGGGTTAGCCTAAACTCTATCTCCGTCGGGTCTCAAGAGAAGTAAGCTAATTACCAAAAGCACACAAAGATATAACCTCCTGATACCACCTATCTCCGCTCGGGTCTCAAGGCAAAAGCGTATTATAAACTTCAGATATCGATTATGCAATTAATTCATGAGACATTAATCACATAACTAGCATGCATAGATATTGATCGATACCAACACATGGGAATTAAAACCAAGATTTATAAATCATGAAGGACGGCAAAACAAGATCAACAGATAAATTACACGAATCTAGTCGGACATACAAACCCGGGATCAATACGGAATTTAGCTACGATAATTAAAATAACAAAACAATAATTAAATAAATAAAGCATAAATTGAGATAGAAAGATAAAACCGTAGGGATCCACGAAGAACAATTATAGCGCTTGAATCCAAAGCAAAACTGAATTTGAAACTAAACCAACTAATAAAACTCGAATCAAAATAAAACGGAAGAAATAAACTGGAATCGAAGAAGAATTCTAAAAGTTAAACTAATTAAGAAAAGACGAGCAAAAGAAAAGACTGAAAATATGTGTTCTATAAAGCTAAACTCTCGTCTAATGCCTCTCGTAAAGTGTGCGCCCATTTCCTCTCCTGCGTGTGATATGCGTATATATATAAATATATTACGCAACCTAAGCCTCGCAATGCGCGTTATCAATTGCTTCTCGCGAAGACGCCTCGCGAGCTTCCAAATCGCGGCCAATCTGCTCTTCCTCGCGACCCGGCATCGCGACCAAAGGTCGCGAGCTCGGTTCGCGAGGCGTGATTCCCTGCGCGCGCGACTTCGCCGTTTCGCTCCGTTCTCTCTCGTCCGGACTCCGAATTACGATCCGTTTGCGCCTACGGACTCCTATCGAGATGCTCTTTAACATAGTGCACTTTGAAAATCCATATTTTTCAAATCCATTACGTCATATTCAACGTCGTTTTCAAACAGTTCTTCTTCGCACGAGCTCGCGATTGGGCTATTGATTCCTCTTTATCGTGATCCACCTTTTTGACATCAAAACCTATGCTAAAATGGCATGAAATACACACGGCATAATATCTTCCAAGGTAAACATAAATATATCAAAAGACAGCTCAAAAGATCACTTATCAATTATAAACGAAACAAATATAGCCATAAAAATCAGGTAAAAATGAGGCTTATCAACTCCCCCAAACTTAACCTTTTGTTTGTCCTCAAACAAATCAGAACAAAAGAGAGACGACCAGAGACAGGCAAAGAGTCGAACGACAAAAGCAATAAGCCTCAGAGCAATGAGCAACAAAAGATTCAATCAAATGAATCAAATCACAACATCTTTCGTTAAACTCCACATATCACAATCATTATAAGCACAAGCCTTCTCAAACTTGAATCCTCACAACATGGATGTATATATAAGAAATCTCAAACACTCAAGTTTATCAAAGAGGATGTGTATGCTCTCAAAGTTCAAAAATACATGGAATCTACCATAAGCTTGCAAATCGTCTAATTCTCCATTGCTTAAATATGTGCTCAAGAACTAAGATCAAAAAGGTCTTATAACAAAGTTATAATGTAGGCTCTTTGGTAAGGTAGGATATATTTAGGCTAAGTGACTCATAATTCCATAATGACAAACACCATAAGTATCATAAGACACAATTCCCAAACTTTCCCAATTCATTTCAAATCTCTACACCAAAAAGTCATTTTTCTATTAAGAATCTCACACTTATCATATAAGTGATATACTCATCTCAAAGCACTAGCTACTTACCCATTTATGTTCTTTTCACACACGTGTGTCAATCAATTTTTTTATTTTTATTTTTTCGAACTTATATGGGTAAGCAACTATTTTTAATAATCACTTTCTCAACATTTATTCTCTTTCATTTCTTTTTCTCAACTCTCAATTTCAAGCAACCAAAAATTTCACTAACTACATAACCCAACCCACGGCTATATGAAAAAATTAGGTAGGCTCAAACGGGCTCATCAAAGGATAATAAAATAACGAAGTTAGTGTTTCGATAATGTATATGCTAAGAAAAAATGCCTAATATCATCTCATAATTCTTAAGCACATCAATGCAACCTCGAAAAAGAACCGAGCAAGTTCTAGAGAAACACATGTTATTTCAAACTATTCACACGTAAAGAAACAAGATCAAGAATTATGACAACAAAAGCTCAAGTCTCACGGGTTTCAAAAGTGTGATCAAGTTCTCAAAGGCTCAATGCTCACAATGGTCATAACATGCTTCGTCTCACAAAATCAGTTGCAATAAAATTTTCTAATAAAAACAATTCTCATCATCGGCTGCTCGTCATTCAACTCAACCCACAAAACAGACACAGAACCCAAACAAGAAAGACAAAACAAAACAAAACAAAACAAAACAAAACAAAACGAAAACAAAACAAAAACGAAAAACAAAACAAAGGAAAACATTGGGTTACCTCCCAACAAGTGCTAAATTTAAATGTCTTTAGCTAGACCCATACTAACCTCGATCAATCAAAGCGATTTGGCGCAGACCTCTTCCCAAATCTATGCTTGCCTCGATATTTTCATTAACCGCAAACCACCACTGAGTATGGAAGTGGCCTCCCCCAAACTTGATCAAGACACTCGAGTTCCATGCCGAGTCCATCTTTTCTTTCTAGCATCCTTGTCAACCGGACGGTTCACATCCAAGCTCGAGATTTGGCTAATGAACAATGTGAGTGATTGAATGACACTCTTCATGCTCGGACTATCATGTTGCTTGATGGCCTCATATATGGAGATTTTCAGCTCCTCATTGTTGACACGAAAAGTCGATCGCTTCCCCGCACATCAATTAACGCATCGACCGGTTGCTAGAAAAGGTCGACCCAAGATTAGTGGTTGATTTTAAATTCTGGAATGTCTAAAATAACAAAATCAGCAGGAAAGACAAAATCCCTAATCCTTACCAACACATCTTCAACTATGCCCTTAGATATGCAATCGACTGTCACCATCATTAATGAAATTGAGATCTTCTTGGTTTGCCCGGCCCAAGCGATTGAACACATTTAACGGCATCGATTTATGCTCGTCCCGGATCACATAAAACATTGGGAAAGGTGTTCCCATGATCTCGCACTCAAAGTGAAGCTCCCGGATCCTTTTGCTTCAGTGGCAACTTTCTCGCAAGATAGCACCGCATTCTTCGAGAGGTTGATCTTGTCAAATTTTCCCAACTTTTCTTATTCGCCAATGCATCCTTGAGAAATTTGACGATCGGGCATATTCCTAAGCGCATCAAAAGAGGAAGATTAATGTTCACTTTCGAAAAATCTCTTTGAAGCGAGCGTATTCTCATCATATTTCGTTTTCCTAAAACGCTCAGGAAACGGGGCTGTAGGCTTTGGCAGCATCTGATCATTCGCGACTTTGGTTCGCGCATTTTCCTCTCTTTCTTCTCCTCGCGAAACGCCCTCTCTTCCTTCTCTCGCGAGGCGCCGCCTTCGCCTCGCGTTAGAGTCCATAAACTTCCTCGCGATGGCTTGTCGCGAGGCCTTCTCTGTCAGTGTTCGCGAATTTACCTCGCGAGTCTTTCTCTCTGGACTCCCTCGCGACGAGCTCCCCGCCTTCCTTCGCGACCTCTTGTCGCGATGATTCATCGCGAGGTAATGGCGCGACGTGCTCTCCGTCTTTGTTCGCGACCTCTTCCTCGCTATACTTACTCGCGAGGCGAGAATTTGGCTCTCCCCTCGTATGATCCTCTTGGTCCCTTTGGTACTCCGGATAATTTATGTAGGCTCTTCCACTTCTCGTATGAATAGCATTGCACTGATTCGGAGGTATATGATTCTTAGGATTCTGTTCAGTGTTGCTTGGGAATTGCCCTTGCCTGTGCGTTCCAGCTCTCTCATTGGCCATCTGCCCCACTTGGTTCTCCAACATCTTTACTTGTTTTCCAAGGGCTATCACTGTATTGTTGATGGCGTTGACCGTGCTCTCCAGAGCGTTCATCCTATTCCCAAGCTGCTGGATCTGAATATTCTGCTGAGTCACCATTTGTTGGTGACTCGTTGCTATCTGCTGATTGCTCGCCAACAATTGTTGCATCATATCCTCAATGCTCGGCTTCTTGGGCTCCACAATCATTCCATTATTAACAAGAAAACGGTGGTAATTCTTTGAGCATTACTGCAGCGTTAGCATAGGAAAAATTGGGATGATTCCTATTGTTGGGATGATAGGACGATTCCCACCGATTCCCCCGCCATTATTCCTTTGGTTCAAAAATTGAACCTCTTCGATATTCTCGCGCCATGGCCACGGTCATCCTCCTTCGCAGAGTTGTGAACTTCTAACAAGTCATCATACTTGTCATCCAACTCACTGACCACTCTTCGATCTACTGCCTCCATCGGCCATTGATAGCTATTGGATGCCATCTCCTCAATAATTCTCAACGCTTCGTCTATTCCACGATTGAGCAGGCATCCTCCGGCTGACGCATCTACAATGCTTCGGGTGTTAGCACTGAGTCCACTATAAAATTGCGTTACTTGCTGCTCAGGTGAAAACCCATGTTGTGGACACTTTCGGAGCAAGTTTCTGAATCGCTCCCAAGCCTCAAATAACGACTCATCTCCCAATTGTGAAAAATGGGAGATCTCGGCAATGATCTTCTGAGCCTTGACAGGTGGGAAGTATTTAGATAAAAATTTCTCACAGAGCTGCTCCCACGTGATAATCCTCGATCTGTCCAAGCTCTTGAACCAGTCTTTCGCTTGACTCCTCAGCGAAAATCCGAACATCCGCGATCCGGATGGCATCACCGGCTCTGCTCGCTTGATAGTATCACGATATCCAAGAACGCTTCAAGTGAGCATTGGGGTCTTGAAACCCTCCCCAAACCGCTCGCCAGTATCATCGCCGATGAGGCGTTTTAACTCAAAGTTATTCGCGATGACGCTCGCCCCCATCCTCCACCTTGAACCGATCCGTAGGTGGTCCGTACATGTGGTTGGCGGTAGTGGGCGTGCTCGACCACCCATCTCGCCCATCGATTATTCAACGCCGGTTGGCATTGCATTGTTGCTAGCATCTCCTCCATCTCGCCATCCTATCATGGCCTTGAGGTTCTGTCTCGCCATTGCTGTTGTCTTCTTTCGGCTCTCTCTTATGTGATCTTTCAATCTCAAGATCCAAGGAATAATTTCTTTCCTTTGGGATCTCGTAATCATGCCTTCGCATGGAGAGATAAAACAAAATCAAATCAGAAGCAACGGAGAAATAATATATATTTTTATTTATTATTATTTTTTTTTATTTTTTATTTTTTTACGCGCTTTGAATTAATAACTACAACCCGTAAAATTATCACTATGCAATCTAAACGGTAAGAACGGCGCTAAAATTTGATCGCTAATATTCCTACCAAATAAATGATAGTAAAAACACAAGTATATATATCGTATCCATTGTGGATCATGACCGAGAACACACAAATAATCCACACAGAATCTTGATTATTATCCAGGCAACAAAATATCAAGATAGAATATTATTATAAAACTAGACACAAAAATAAAGATAGGAATAAAACCAGATATGAAAGACTGACCCTAGAGATGTACTTAACCTAACCAGATTCACACAATCAACCTATTAATTTGTTTACCAATTTTAATCCACATTCATATGAAGGATCACTAATGTAACTATAGTTTCCGCCAGGACAGCCTATAGTAGTAGGTTAGCCTAAACTCTATCTCCGTCGGGTCTCAAGAGAAGTAAACTAATTACCAAAAGCACACAAAGATTTAGCCTCCTCGATTCACCTATCTCCGTCGGGTCTCAAGGCGTAAATCGATTATGAATTCAAGATATCGATTATGCAATTAATTCCACGAGACATCAATCACATAACTAGCATGCATCAATATTGATCGTATCAACACATGAGAATTAAAACCAAGATTTATAAATCATGAATGGGACGGCAAAACAGTATCAACAGATCAATCATACAAATCTAGTCAGACATACAAACCCCAGGATCAATACGGAATTTAGCTATGCATAATTAAAATAACAAAACAATAATTAAATAAATAAAGCATAAATTGAGATAGAAAGATAAAACCGTAGGGATCCACGAAGAACAATTATAGCGCTTGAATCCGAAAGCAAAACTGAATTTGAAACTAAATCTGAACTAATAAAACTCGAATCAAAATAAAACGGAAGAAATAAACTGGAATCGAAGAAGAATTCTAAAAGTTAAACTAATTAAGAAAAGACGAGCAAAAGAAAAGACTGAAAATATGTGTTCTATAAAGCTAAACTCTCGTCTAATGCCTCTCGTAAAGTGTGCGCCCATTTCCTTCCCTGCGTGTGATATGCGTATATATATAAATATATTACGCAACCTAAGCCTCGCAATGCGCGTTATCAATTGCTTCTCGCGAAGACGCCTCGCGAGCTTCCAAATCGCGGCCAATCTGCTCTTCCTCGCGACCCGGCATCGCGACCAAAGGTCGCGAGCTCGGTTCGCGAGGCGTGATTCCTCGCGGCGCGACCGCCGTTCGCTCCGTTCTCTCTCGTCCGGACTCCAATTACGATCCGCTTACGCCTACGGACTCCTATCGAGATGCTCTTTAATATAGTGCACTTTGCACATCCATATTTTTCAAATCCATTACGTCATATTCAACGTCGTTTTCAAACAGTTCTTCTTCGCACGAGCTCGCGATTGGGCTATTGATTCCTCTTTATCGTGATCCACCTTTTTGACATCAAAACCTATGCTAAAATGGCATAAATACACACGGCATAATATCTTCCAAGGTAAACATAAATATATCAAAAGACAGCTCAAAAGATCACTTATCAATTATAAACGAAACAAATATAGCCATAAAAATCAGGTAAAAATGAGGCTTATCAGTAGATCTTCAAGAAAACTTTGTTTCCCACTTCAAAATGTAGATTTGTGCGCCGTTTGTCGGCGTACGACTTATGTCGGTCTTGGGCCTCCTTGATCTGTTGGCGCGTCTCATGATCTAGATCATCTCTCCCATAGAGTCAGGTCCTAGTACTCTTCTTTCTCCCACTTCATCTCAGTAAAGTGGTGATCGACATTTCTTTCCATAAAGCGCTTCATACGGGGCCATTCCAATAGTTGCTTGGTAGCTGTTGTTGTAGGCGAATTCCACCAGTGGTAATATTTGTTCCCAACTTTCTCCTCTATCGAGGACGACATTTCTCAACATATCTTCAAGCGTTTGAATGGTCCTCTCGGATTGTTCGTCCGTTTGTACGTGCAACGCGGTACTGAAATATAGTTGAGTTCCCAATTCCTTTTGCAAGCTCGTCCAGAATCTGAATGTGAATTTTTAATCTCTATCAGACGTGATAGTCTTCAGAACTCCATGTAAACGTACGACTTCTCGAACGTACAACTGTGCTAATCTATCTAATCGATGTGTTGTCGGAATTGGTAGAAAATGCACGTTCTTGGTCAAACGATCGATGATGACCCAAATAGCGGTATTTTCTCTTTGTGATTTGGGTAGCCCGGTAATAAAATCCATGGCTATATAGTCCCATTTCAATTCGGTATGTCCAGGCGTTGTAAGGTTTCATACGATCGGTGGTGGAGTGCTTTCACTTGTTAACACGTCAAACAACGTTCTACTGAATGAAGCTATTTTCAGAGGATAGTTCAACTCATGTAGCCGAATGGCCTGAAGCATAAGCAATAACTTTTCCGATGCGCCCAAGGTTCGTTGATTCCCGACCGGTTCAGGTTCCCATGGACCAACTACAAGGGCTCGAGCAAAGCGGTTCAAGCAAAGGTTGTTGGTCTTAGTTCAAGAAGTTTGGGCTCAAGAGTTAATGAAGAAGCTAATTGGAGACCATTTGGAAGGCCCAAGTTTTGTGAATGTTATTAAGTACTAATGGGCTCGATTTAAGTATCTCATTTTTTGGCATATTTGGGCCACGTCTTTTTTAATATTTTCGCAACATATATGATCTTAGAATCCTTCTTTGATAAGGAGTTCTGCTTCGATTAGGAATCATTCTTTGACAAGGATTAGGGTTCTTTATTTTTCGCCTATATAAAGGATTGTAAGCATACGAAAATATTCAGCTTTTGATTTCCAATATATGTGAGTTTTATTCTCTCTTCAATAGCTCTTAGAATTTCTTGAGATTTGCCAAGTTATTCAATTATCGACGAATCAATGAGTCGACCATCCCTCGTTGTGTGTCTTTCATCGTCCCCGAGTTGCTGCGTCAACTTCACGTTGGGATATAAGCGACATACTGACCTATATCACTTCTTATGTTGGATTCAGAGGTTTTGGGATTTTCCATCGGTTTCGTTCAAGATCTTTCGTTCGCATGTCTATAGATCCTTCGTATCAGCGAGGATCGTATCATTTTCCTTCTTGCATCAGAACAAATCCTAATCCATTCTTCGAAGCGTCCGTGTAGATTGTGTACCCTTATCTTCTTAGGGTACTACGAGTACAGGTGATGTCGTCAGCAACTCCTTCAATCTCTGGAAACTAGCCTCACACTCGACGATCCAAGTGTACTTGATTCATTTTCTTAACAATTGGGTCATGGATCGGGCTATCGTTGAAAATCCTTCGATAAATCTTCGATAATAGCTGGCAAGTCCTAAGAAACTTCGAATTTCATTCGGGTTCATTGGTGATTCCCATTCTCGAACTGTATCGATCTTAGAGGGGTCTATTTTGATTTCCTCGGCGGACACGATGTGACCTAAGAACGTCACCTCGCCTAACCAGAATTCACACTTGCTAAGCAAAGAGTTTCTCTTGCCTTAATGTTTGCAGCGCAGTTCTCAAGTGCTCTTCATGTTCTTGGTTATTCTTGGAGTATATTAGGATATCGTCTATGAATACTAAGACAAATTTGTCTAAGTATGGGTCAAATACCCTATTCATGATATCCATAAATACTGTTGGGGCATTTATAAGTCCAAATGGTATAACGTTGAATTCGAAATGACCATACCTTGTACGGAAAGCCTTTTAGGTACATCATCCGGTCTAATCCCCGGTGATGGTATTAAATCTATCTTGAAAAGACTCCTACTCCCATAAGTCGATCAAACGGATCGTCAATTCGGGCAAAGGATACTTATTCTTAAGAGTTATCTTATTTAACTCTCGATACTCTATGCACATTATCAATGTGCCATCATTTTTCTTCACGAAAAGGACAGGTGCTCCCCATGGAGACACACTAGCCTAATGAAACCCAACTCAAATGTTATTGCGGTACCGGATTTTCAATTCCTCAAGTTCTTTTGGTGCCATTCGGTATGGGGCTTTCGATTGTGGGTAGAACACGGTTCAAGATCGATCGTGAACTCAATCATCGGTTTGGCGGTAATCCTGGTAGTTCTTCTTGAAATACATCGGGACACTCTTTCACGATCGGAACGTCTTATATCCTTCTCTCATTCTGGTCTTCCTCCTGGAGATAGACAAGGTAGGCGTGGTTTTCGATCTTGTTCAGCAACGTCCTTGCTTGTAGCAAGGATATGATTGGGACCCTCCTCCCCATGCTGATCCCGTGAAAGTCTGTAGGTTTCTCTCCGAGATGTTGGGAAAAAATTTTCCTTTCATTACACAGGATGGTCGCATTATGTTCGGCTAACAAATTCATTCCTAGGATTATGTCCACGTCTGTCATAGGTATGATGTGAAGGTTATCTGTCATGACCTTAAGTGAGCCTAGTCCAAGTTCTAGGTTCGAGCCCATGTGGGTTACCGTTTTACGCCTCCCACCGTGAAGAAATTCTCATGATTTGTTCAACAGATTTAGGATCTAGTCCTAAGTTCTCTACGCATGCTTCAAAGAATAAAAGAACGCGAGACACCGAGATCAAAAGTAGGATAAAATGCAATTGGAGAGTATTCCATACTTACCAAGTTTCCTTGGTTCCTTGACCAGTTCTGGAAATTCCTTTCTTGATTGAGGGCATAGGCCCTCGCTTGTGGTGGTGGTTTCTGTTGTTGTTGTGGTTGTTGCTATTGTTATCGCGACGGCTGTCGATATTATTGCTGTTGTCGCCATTGTTGTTGTCGATGTCGTCGTGGTTGATATGGTCGTTGGATCGGCTGGAAGTACGGAACTGGGGGTTGCTGCTGAAACGGTTGAGCTTGGATAGCGCGGATCGGTTGGACTCAGTTAGGCACATTGGGATGGCCATTTTCTCCCTGGCGTATCCCGGGACAGTCCCTGGATTCTGGCCATACTTGAAGCATCCATCATTCGTGAATGCGCATGCCCCATTGTGTCTCTTATGGCACCTTGGGCACACGGGGACTCTCACGAACTTTTGGTTTCCCCCGCCAGGTGTGAGTACCATGGGGCGTCCATTACCTTGTCCGTGTCCAGATGGCAAGTTATTCCCTTGCCATGGCATCATGTCGGCCTGGCCAGTGTTAGATCATTGACCTTGGTGGGGTCCTTTCCACTTTCTCTTCCCACGATCCCCTTGGTGATTCGGCGGATGCACAACAACATTCCTATCCTCGGGCAAGGCAGCCTCGATGTCCAATTCCCTGCTGAGGGCGTCAAGGTAAGTCAGATTTTCGTGGCCAGCTAGCGAAACCCTGATTTCATAGCGAAATCCCATCCGAAACTTCTCTGTCCTCTTTTCATCGGTGTCGACCAGTTGAGGCGCATATCGCAACATCTCGCAGAATGCACGGTCATAGTCTGTGACCGTCGTCTTTCCTGGCGCAAATTATAGAACTCATGTTCTTTCCTCTTCCTGTAACTCTTAGGAATGTATTTCTCATACAGTTCCTCCTTGAACTCTTCCCATGTGTATTCTTCCAGTTCTTCTTCTGATAGGGTCTTACTCTTTGCCTCCCACCAAAAGTTAGCGGCACCGGTTATTTGGAAGGCCACGCATGACAAGCGTTCCAGCCAGATGCAGTGGAGGAAGTTGAAGATTCGCTCCAGTGCGCGAATCCTGAGTTCAGCATCCACGAGATTCCTAGTCCCGTTGAAAGTGGGCGATTTTTGCCTGAGGAATAGTTCCTCAATCCGCCTTGCCGGTGGTGGTGGTGGTGGGGTGTCTTCTATCTCAGGTGTTACCTCACGAATTCTTCTTCTCGGCGGCATCCTATCCTTCATAAAGATACAAAATTAAATATCTTCTTATACTATCCATCGGGATCAATGTATATATCAACATGGTATGTATATATAATTATGAGCATAAATCTTGCACATCAGCGAACACCACATATCACAATATTAAAATAAAAGCTCTCGGGGAGCTATCACTCTGCAAACGAACCACCACACGAAAAAGAATGACGGCTATATGCAAGGTGTTTGGAGTCTTCTTGTAGGAATAAAATGCATCATCTTGAAAGTTGTCTTCCACTCACACAAACCTATCTTGAAAGTTGTCTTTCACTGCCTCTCTGATGCGATGCGAATTTGATGATATCCACTTTGAAGGTCTATTTTTTCGAGAAGTTTTGCTCTCAAACGTGTTTGTCCACATGTCCCCGACCGTGGGATTGGGAATTTGTAATGCACAGTAATTTTATTGATTGTGCGACTGTCCATGCACATGCGCCACGTTTCGTCCTTCTTCAGAGTAAGCAAGGCATGAACTGCACAAGGACTCATGCTCTCACATATTAGACTTTTAAGTATCAACTTCTCCACCATTCGTTGTAGGATCGCGCCCTCCTTGGGACTTATTCGATAATGGGGTAAATTTGGCAACGTGGCTCCCAGAACCAAATCAATAGCGTGTTGAGTATTCCTCATTAGTAGCAATTTCGTAGGTAGCTCACGGGCACTAAATCTTGGAATTCCATAAACAGGTCACACACATGAGCTGGAATATTTTCTTTGATTGTATCCTCTCTCATCACAAACACTAACTTAACCACCATGGCATGAATCTCTCTCGTATCCCAGACGTCTGCTACTAAATTCTTAACAGAATGAGTGAGTGCATAAAACTTATGAGATTCAATTGTTTGTTTGAACCCCAATGGTAGCAATGTTATCTTCTTCCCATCATTTGAGAACCGGTAGTGTGATGACCCGACTTCTCAAAGAAGTACGGATCAAATGGATCGTCACTAGTATGATAATGCAGCGGATATACACATAACTAATCAATACAATTAACCATTTAACTACTTAGAACTGCATGAACTGAAATGAATAACTAATTCAATACCAACCCAAGTCACAAAAGGACTTGTCAAAATGTTCAATATCCAAATATAACCCAATCAGGGTGCAATTCAAGGAACGAGGTACGACCTCAAGTTCAGTACGATAACGAACAACAGTTATAATCAAAGACACCAAAACAATATCAGAGTTTAGCAACAATAAACGTGTGGACATGCATATGACGATGCATGCCCAAGGTTCTAGAAACCTTTCTACTATAGCAACAAAACACCCGCCACTGCACCACCTTGCACTCATCGTCAATCTCGCCAACCCGCACATCAAAAGCGAGACGCGGGGATAAGTACAAAAGTACTCGGTGGACTCATTGTCGAAAACATGTTCTTTGTAAAGTCGTTGGGCGCCCACAATAGCACATGAGGATTTTAATTGAAAAGACTCATGCCTATCAAATATTTTATCATTTTCCCAAAAGTGTGTCCGGTCGGACTATTTCATCTACGTTGTTCCATATCGATCATTCATTCATTCGTGCAATATGGGTGGCCACCTACACATAGTTGCGTGACGGTCGAGGTAGCTAACCTTAACACGGTCACACGTGTATACAATCCGAGTTAGTCGTTAACTAAGTCGGATCCGATCGTTACCCTTTGTTAACATTGGTGGACCAACATATTCTCATATCACATTCGATATACCAATCTCGATAGGATCACAACAAAACATAAACATTTGGCGATCGACAACAGTTCATGCAATAATATTTCATAAAGCTTCAATAAATCATGGTTCGAGATATGTGTATCATTTTGTTTCAAGAGAGCCCACCGCTAGTCCGAGCTATAAGTTCTAAGCGGGACGGTGTGAGTATCCTTCCTCAAGCAACTACGCATTTATCGGGTCCTTCATAAGAAAATTGCTTTTCTTAGATTCTTTCTATTTATCGAGGGTCGTTTATATATTACGACTTAAAGTTCCCAATTAGGGGTTCATTGTGATTTTGTATGATGGTCTTAAGATAATTTCTACTATCTTGCATTCTCAATTCCCAAACTATATTCCTTCATCTTTCATAGATGAACCTCAACTTATGAGTCATATACTCCGAGTCTAACCTCGACTCTAACCTTAGTGTTATTCTAAACGTTATTACATTATAGATTGTTAGTATTGAGTTATGATTGGTATATTAGGATATTCTCAAGCCACCAACTAGACTTAACAATTATAGTTACGCCCTAGTAGGTTATGTTGACGGTTTGTCGTATTAACACGACGAATGAAAGGAATCTTTACTTATGATTCGAGATATCTCATGCCATCGCGTAAGTAAATACTTAGGAATTAATGGAGTTCTTTGTGAATACTAACTCGGCATTTGAGACATAAGGATTGAAATCTTATGTTTGAATCTTAGCTTACACTTTTCGATATTGTTTATTTCTCTTAGCTAAATGCGAGATTGTGTAAGTTATATAATCGCTATTCAGATCGAGTTGTCTTAACGCTCAATCTAATATCGTGTTGTTGAGCATTAACGTTGTAAGTCGGCTTTCGGTTTCTTTAACTTAGGAACTCACGTTTGAATTATCCTATTATTAATAGAAACCCAAATTTGTGTCTAACTTCGATTCTCATTAATTCCTTCTTAAGTTATTGGAATTGGTCGATTTTTGGATTCTCGTACATAAAGTACTATATTGTTTATGTTTGGGGTTTTGTTTGTCAGTATAAAATAAATATAACCATAAAACACCATACACAATATAAACCATACTAAAACATTAGAAAACCCTAATTTCTAACATTATACTCAACTATTGTGTAG
The DNA here is from genome assembly GCA_036937905.1 of Salvia rosmarinus. Lineage (NCBI taxonomy): Eukaryota > Viridiplantae > Streptophyta > Magnoliopsida > Lamiales > Lamiaceae > Salvia > Salvia rosmarinus. The sequence goes on along the minus strand of CM072824.1, from coordinate 21,236,053 downwards.
GTGTGCATGAGTGTTCCATTCATTCATCATAATCACAACCATTCATTCTAAACTTATACATTAACTACCATGACATCATTCACAATTAAAAATCAACTCATACTTAATCATTTTGCTATATTTTCGATAATAGCAATAATTAGCATAAGTATCCAATAAATTCCCATAAAATCAGGTTATGCTCATATCATACTATAGAATTTGATTACCAACTCAATACCATCAAATATAATTTTAAACCATGAGTTTAAAGCACTAAAGTTTTTGCAATTTGATTTATTGAAAATTGGTGTTCAATAAATTTAACAAAAATCATATCATGCTTATATCATATACTAAACATTAAATATCATCTCATATCATACATTAAAATTAATACACATGCTCATTAATGTATATATATTTTCGATAATGACATAATTTACATATATATACTCAATAAATTCTACTAACTTCACAACATGTTTATAATATGCAATAAACAAAGAATATTAACTCTAAACACCAACTAAATACTTATAGTATGAACTAAATGCTTGGAATTCTTTTTTTCCTCACACATATATTACATATGTGTTCAATAAATTCCCAACAATGCATATTAGGTTCATATTATTTCAAAACATTATATATCATATTATTTTCAACAAATAAAATTCAAATAAATCTTAAATATATATGTATATAGTTTTCGGCCTTTATGAAAAAATAGGAGTAGTATCTCAATAATTTCAAGATTAATATATGATGTTCATATCATATATTAAACACTACACCTCAACAATTTTCCAACAAATAAAATCAAAATAAACCTTAAAAATTATATATATATTTTGGTATTTTGGAAGAAAATAGGAGAAATATTTCAATAATTTCAAGATTAATATATGATGTTCATATCATAAATTAAACAATATTTATCAACTATTTTCAACAAATAAAATTAAAATAATGGCTTAAAATACATTAAATGTTTCGCCCTAAAAAAATACAAGAAAATTTCTAAAATTCTCATATTTATTATACATGCTCCTAACACATCAAAAAGCAACAATATGAAATAATATTCACAAAAGCATGCTTTATCTTCTATAAAAAGAATTATAAAAAAAATAAAAAATATCAAACATGCTCAAAAAATTCCCAAACTGTAAACATAGCCTTAGAAGTTGATCCGGTTTGTGAATAGTACTTTTGAAACTGACCGGGCAAGTCTGCGCGAAAATTCTAATTATTTGGCTTCTCACATGTTTTCGTGAGACGATTCTTGAAATGCAATCATTTTGTTGAGATTCATTCTAGATCTTTCATTATATGTTCAGGCTATTCAGGAAACCCTAATCTGGTTGGATTAGTTACTAGTTTTTGATTTCTCTAATTTTCGATCTCTGAATCGATTCTAATTCATTTCGTTGGTTACCTTAAACATATTTAAGGTCTTATCACCATATGTAATTGGTTTAACCATCACTAATAAAAGTTTTAAATTTTTCGGGTTATTACATACCGTCCTCCTTAAAATAAATTTCGTCCCAAAATTTGCTAACCTTGGAAAAGATCTAGGTTTTCTCTTTCATAGCTGATTCTAATTCCCAGGTTCCTTTTTCTTGTCCATGGTGTCGCCATAGAACTTTTACTAATGGTATCTCCTTGTTCCTTAACTTTTGGATACGTCGGTCCAAAATTTATGTAGGCAATTCTACATAACTCATATTGTCATCGAGGATAATATCTGTCGGCGGTATCACATGGCTGGGGTCATGTATGTACTTTCTTAGTTGTGAGACATGGAACACATTGTGTACGTTTCCAAAGCTTGGAGGCAATGCCAGTCTGTAAGCTGTTGGTCCTATCATTTCCAAAATTTCATAGGGTCCTATGAAACATGGTCGCTGTTTCCCTTTGATTCCGAATCTCACGATTTCTTTTGATGGGTAGATCTTCAAGAAAACTTTGTTTCCCACTTCAAAATGTAGATTTGTGCGCCGTTTGTCGGCGTGACGACTTATGTCGGTCTTGGGCCTCCTTGATCCATTGGGCGCCTCATGATCTAGATCATCTCCCATGTAGTCGTCCTAGTACTCTTCTTTCTCCCACTTCATCTCGATAAAGTGGTGATCGACATTTCTTTCCATAAAAGCGCTTCACACGGGCCATTCCAATAGTTGCTTGGTAGCTGTTGTTGTAGGCGAATTCCACCAGTGGTAATATTTGTTCCCAACTTTCTCCTTTATCGAGGATGACATTTCTCAACATATCTTCAAGCGTTTGAATGGTCCTCTCGGATTGTTCGTCCGTTTGTACGTGCAACGCGGTACTGAAATATAGTTGAGTTCCCAATTCCTTTTGCAAGCTCGTCCAGAATCTGAATGTGAATTTTGAATCTCTATCAGACGTGATAGTCTTCAGAACTCCATGTAAACGTACGACTTCTCGAACGTACAACTGTGCTTATCTATCTAATCGATGTGTTGTCGGAATTGGTAGAAAATGCGCGTTCTTGGTCAAACGATCGATGATGACCCAAATAGCGGTATTTTCTCTTTGTGATTTGGGTAGCCCGGTAACAAAATCCATGGCTATATAGTCCCATTTCCAATTCGGTATGTCCAGGCGTTGTAAGGTTTCATACGGTCGCTGGTGGAGTGCTTTCACTTGTTAACACGTCAAACAACGTTCTACGAATGAAGCTATTTCTCGCGTAGGATAGTTCAACTCATGTAGTCGTAATGGCCTTGAAGCATAAGCAATAACTTTTCTGATGCAGCCCAAGGTTCGTTGATTCCCGACCCGGTTCGTGTTCCCATTGGACCAACTACAAGGGCTCGAGCAAAGCAGTTCAAGCAAAGGTTGTTGGTCTTAGTTCAAGAAGTTTGGGCTCAAGAGTTAATGAAGAAGCTAATTGGAGACGGACTGGAAGGCCCAAGTTTTGTGAATGTTATTAAGTACGAATGGGCTTGATTTAAGTATCTCATTTTTTGGCATATTTGGGCCACGTTTTTTTTAATATTTTCGCAACATATATGATCTTAGAATCCTTCTTTGATAAGGAGTTCTGCTTCGATTAGGAATCATTCTTTGACAAGGATTAGGGTTCTTTATTTTTCACATATATAAAGGATTGTAAGCATACGAAAATATTCAGCTTTTGATTTCCAATATATGTGAGTTTTATTCTCTCTTCAATAGCTCTTAGAATTTCTTGAGATTTGCCAAGTTATTCAATTATCGATTTAATCAACGAGTCGACCATCCTCGTTGTGTGTCTTTCATCGTCCCCGAGTTGCTGCGTCAACTTCACGTTGGGATATAGTTACATAACGACCTATATCACTTCTTATGTCGATTCGAGGTTTTGGGATTTTCCATCGGTTTCGCTCAAGATCTTCGTTCGCATGTCTATAGATCCTTCGTATCAGCGAGGATCGTATCATTTTCCTTCTTGCATCAGAACAAATCCTAATCCATTCTTCGAAGCGTCCGTGTAGATTGTGTACCCTTATCTTCTTAGGGTACTGCGAGTACAGGTGATGTCGTCAGCAACTCCTTCAATCTCTGGAAACTAGCCTCACACTCGACGATCCAAGTGTACTTGATTCATTTTCTTAACAATTGGGTCATGGATCGGGCTACCGTTGAAAATCCTTCGATAAATCTTCGATAATAGCTGGCAAGTCCTAAGAAACTTCGAATTTCATTCGGGTTCATTGGTGATTCCCATTCTCGAACCCAGATCGATCTTAGAGGGTCTATTTTGATTTCTCGGCGGACACGATGTGACCTAAGAACGCCACCTCCTAACCGTAATTCACACTTGCTAAGCAAAGAGTTTCTCTTGCCTTAATGTTTGCAGCGCAGTTCTCAAGTGCTCTTCATGTTCTTGGTTATTCTTGGAGTATATTAGGATATCGTCTATGAATACTAAGACAAATTTGTCTAAGTATGGGTCAAATACCCTATTCATGATATCCATAAATACTGTTGGGGCATTTATAAGTCCAAATGGTATAACGTTGAATTCGAAATGACCATACCTTGTACGGAAAGCCTTTTTAGGTACATCATCTGGTCTAATCCCCAGCTGATGGTATTAAATCTATCTTCGAAAAGACTCCTACTCCCATAAGCTGATCAAACAGATCGTCAATTCGGGGCAAAGGATACTTATTCTTAAGAGTTATCTTATTTAACTCTCGATACTCTATGCACATTATCAATGTGCCATCATTTTTCTTCACGAAAAGGACAGGTGCTCCCCATGGAGACACACTAGCCTAATGAAACCCAACTCCAAATGTTATTGCAGCTGGATTTTCAATTCCTCAAGTTCTTTTGGTGCCATTTGGTATGGGGCTTTTTACACAGGGGTAGAACCTGGTTCAAGATCGATCGTGAACTAAATCTGTCGGTTTGGCGGTAATCCCTTGAGTTCGCCTTGAAATACATCGGGATACTCTTTCATGATCTAACATCTTCTATCATTCTCTCATTACGGTCTTCCTCACGGAGATAGACAAGGTGGCGTGGTTTCGATCTTGTTCAAGAACGTCATTGTTTGTAGCGGATATGATTGGGACCTCCTCCCATGCCGATCCGTGAAAGTCGTAGGTTTTTCTCGGGATGTTGGAAATAAATTTTCCTTTCATTACGGGATGGTCGCAGATGTTCGGTTAACCAATTCATTCCTAGGATTATGTCCACGTCATCATAGGTATGATGTGAAGGTTATCTGTCATGACCTTAAGTGAGTCTAGTCCAAGTTCTAGGTTCGAGCCTGTATGGGTTACCGTTCTTATACCTCCTACTGGTGAAGAAATTCTCATGATTTGTTCAGCGCATTTAGGATCTAGTCTTAAGTTCTCTACGCATGCTTCAGCAATAAAAGAATACGAGACACCAGTATCAAAAAGTAGGATAACAGGCAATTGGAGGAGTATTCCCATACCTGCCAAGTTTCCTTGGTTCCTTGGCGGTTCCTGCGGGAATTCCCTTTCTTGATTGAGGGCATAGGCCCTGGCTTATGGTGGTGGTTGCTGTTGTTGTTGTGGTTGTTGCTATTGTTATCGCGACGGCTGTCGATATTATTGTTGTTGTCGCCATTGTTGTTGTCGATGTTTCCTTGGTTGATAGGGTCGTTGGATCGGCTGGAAGTACTGAACTGGGGGTTGCTTCTGAAACGGTTGAGCTTGGATAGCGCTGATCGGTTGGACTCGGTTAGCACATTAGGTGCCATTTTCTCCTGGCGTTTCCGGGACGGTCCACGAGTAGTGACCCTTCTGGCCATACTTGAAGCATCCATCATTCGTGAATGCGCATGCCCCATTGTGTCTTTTATGGCACCTTGGGCACACGGGGAGTCTCATGAACTTCTGGTTTCCCCCGCTAGGTGTGGGTACCATGGGGCGTCCATTACCTTGTCCGTGTCCAGATGACACGTTATTCCCTTGCCATGGCATCCTGTCGGCTGGCCAGTGTTGGATCCTTGACCTTGGTGGGGTTGTCACAGCCCGGTTTGACTTATCCTTACCGGACCGAGACTTGGGGTTTGGATTTAAATAAATAATAAAAGGATAGGGTTTTCAACTCATTTCATCTATGAAGAAATACGGATGTTTCCAAACAGAACGAGATTTAAGATGGGCAAAATACTTATATAAAGAGTTGATATGTACGTTTGAACAAAACATCAATTCTTACAAAGCTTTCAACAGGAATATCAAGAACTTATCATAATAACAAGCTATAGCAGAGTTCAAGAGTTTGGCAGCGGAATAAAACGTGTGAGACATGCATGTGAAGATGCATTCTCAAGGCGAACCAAAAATACTCATACTACTTTGAGTAAAGATTCCGCTCAACTCCGCTCTATTCCATCACCTGCTCAACCTGCACATTTATAAACAAATATACAGGGCTGAGTACAAAGATGCACTCAGTGGACACATGTCGAAAACATTTTACTTTACGAAATATTGTACTGCCTACATCACAGTAAGATACAAGGGTTTTGTTTGAAAAGGCCTTGTGCTTACTAAATACATTTTTATTTTCTCAAAATCATCGCTCGACCGAGCATTTTCACATCACTACAACGTATATTCCAAGTCGGCATTTGGATTAACGCACCGGGAGGGAGGCCTCCCTTCACCCGGACGCACGACTGATCGCAACCGCGATTCGATAACCGATCGCAACCGCGATTCGTGGTTAATGTGTACACAACCCTAGCTAGATTCCCTTCACCTCTAGCTTAGATCCGAATTGTAATACTTTCCTGTTGCCCTGTGCAACCCGAATGGACATATACAAAACATAAAACATTTTTGGCAGACAATATCGTATCTTATTATTTGCAAAAAACAGTAAAGTAATAACAGTAAATGATTTTCCAAGAAAGCTCGTAAATGGTTTTGATAAGAAAGCCCACCTCGAGAACTTATAGTTCTTACGTCACTAGTTTACTTTTCGTTTCCTTTCTCCTTCGAGCAGAACCCTTTCAACGTGAGAAACGAGATTTAGCACATCGCTATACTTTTCGATAATCATCGATCCGAAAACAACGGTCTTACTACATCAATCCTTTTAACGTCAAGGATCCTATTTTCATACTTTAACCACTATTATACTCGTTGCGTCTCGAAAAAGACATAATATTCTTTTCTTTCATTCTTTCCTTAGTTCATATCATTCTACGTAACGCACGATTCTTAATTTCACAACTAACTTCACACGCATCGACCTTACTTCTGTTTACACATGTATACTTAAATTCTACGATCATATCGTATGGTTCACATATCACGTATCACGAGACGTCATACTTTCTTTATACCATAATTTTTGAAATTCTTCATAGTATTTTTCGAAAATTCTATTTTAATTCCATAATATATTTTGTTATCATCATATATCAATAATATGACATAATATTCATCATATACAACTTATACATCACTATTTCATGTTTTGTGATTTTCAAATTTTCCATCTCATAATATTTCATATTTTTCCAAAGAATTCCACATAAAATCATAAAATTCTAAACATGAATAACTGTCATTATTTCATGTTCAAAACAACAATTAAAATTCATATACATCAACATATAACCTATGCCTATCTTCGGTTATGACATAGTATTTGTAATACATGCTTAATTTTGTATTAATGTCACGACCCCACTCCGGATAACCCGAACTGGAGGGTGACTAATACTAGGAATAGTATTTATGGATGCGAAGACTATTACAATGCGCTTATCACATGTGAGATATAATACTTGGGACCAAACATACATTTATAACATATCGGACCAAAGGTTTGACCAACGGATCTCAAAGGATATTACGATCCGAAGGGCTTCATAATTCATATTGTCTCATCATCGACATAACATAAAACAGTTTCGAGTTGCAATGAGTGTGTGAATACATATATGACGATATGTATTGAGGTTAACAAGTCTTAACAAAACATCAAGGACACCGGACTTCCTCAACACTCCTCCATCATCAACATCCGAGCTCATCCCGCACATTTAAAACAAACATGCGGTCGAGTACAAAATTTGCACTCGGTGGACTCATGCCGAAAACATTTTATCATAATTGAATTACATCGCAACATCATGGTAAGACTGAGGGTTTTAGTTGAAAATGCCTCAGTGCTTACTAAAACAATTTCAACCGCTCATAAAAGTTGTTCGCCAAGCATTTTCTTGGTGTGTATGACCCATATCCCTTATCATCATTTCATTATAACATCATAGTCGAGCGTCGTGAAGGAGGTTCCTCTACGACGCCGTGACCGCCGTGAATTGTCCTTACAAAGACACAATCACCTTAGTTCACACGTTAATCCTAGCGGTATTGTCCTTCCCAAGATAGGATCCGATATCGATTTTCATTCATAAGTTGGGCGACCCAACAACATTCATAACATTTCACTTGATATGATACATACACAAAACATAAACATTTTTGACGGTAATATTGAAAACATATTGTCAGCGGTTGAAATAAGCGATGTAAGTAATTTCATTTAATCGATGGCAAAAATCATGTTTATTTTTGAAAGAAAGCCCACCTGACACTACTTGTTCGTCTTAAATTTGGGTTACTGGTCAATGTCCTGCCGTTGCGTCAACGTCCACACCTTTACGTAAAAAGCGAAGTTTTAGTACTTCGGTCACGCATTTCGAGACTTTCACAGTCTATAAAACTTCGATATCCTCTATCAATTTGAATTGAATTTTTAACTAATTCGATACATTTTCAAGTTGCCAGATTATCTTAACATTTCTCGTTCTTTGATAGGGACGAGATATGTTCGAAAATTATCATTTTACCCTTTTGGGTAGAATGTTCAACGTTCTCACACGTTTTCCAATCTAACGACTTCAAAGTGAAGTCTTTTTGTATCAATGAGATTTTATTTAGTAATCTGATACGTTTTTACGCGTATTAGCGTATTTATCGAACGTATTTCGTACGTTGATTTCAAAAGTCAACAATTTTGACTTTTCTTAGTAATTTAATTACTAAGTCATATTTTAATATCTAAATCTCACAGAAATCAATTTCTAATTGATTTCTTTTTATAAACTCTTTAATATGTTTAAAATAATTTTTTTTTAAACATATAATTCATTATTAATAATGAATTTAAGGATTTAAAATCCTCATTCAAAAATTAAAAATAGCTCACGGCTATTTTAACCTTTGATAACTCAAATATTTTCGAAAATTTCTTATAAAATCCAACTATGTCTAAAACAATATTTAGACATATAATTTATTATTAAACTTAATTAAAAGGATTTAAAAATCCTTAAAAATCCTAAAAATATTCTCGGTAATTATTAAAAATTACCCAATGGTTTCCAAATTTTTTTTCTAATTTCATGTAGTGTATTATTATACACCATGGTTATTAATATGTAATAATATCAACCAAACAATATTCGGTCATCACGTTATTAACATTATAGGCTTCGGTATTTTGGAAAATTGTCCAAAATTTTTCCAAAAATTGTAATAAATTACTACAAGGTCCAAACATTAGTATATATCATATTTATGATATATAATCCATGATATAACATTTCTACACCATATAAATGGTATCATAGCTCTCGGCTCTCTCACAATACTTATCAAACATTTTTATAAAATTTTCCAACAATTATAACATGCTTATACACTATAGTGTAGCAACACTACATCATAATATACATCAAGAATAATTTTTATTCATCACCAAGTTGAGCTCAAAGCTTTCGTTTATTTGAATAAAATTTGTAATTGATTCTTAAAAATTCTAACAAAATCATAATATGCATAAATCATATCATAGGTTGATAATATAACATTGCATGTATCAAATAAAAATCACACACCAACATATGTATATAAACATGCCTCGGTCCTTTTAAGAAAATAGATAGGATTTTTCCAAAAATTCTAATTAAAAACATGTAGTGCATAACTTACATTCTAGATCAATAATATGCAATTGCATGTCATAGACTGAAATTACACACTAACATATATATACAAAGCCCACGGTATTTTCAAAGGAAGAAGGTAGGATTTTTCTAAATATTTCAAATAAGTGGCTATGGATTCACATAATATCATAGATTGATTATATGTATTTGCATGTCTTAAATAAAAATCAATCACCATATAACTATATATATATATATATCTCGGTCATTATAAAAAAAAAAATAGCAAGAGTTTTTCTAAAAATTCCCAAATAAATTATATGCACTCTCAATACATCATAGATCAATAATATAACATTGCATGTAAAAAAAATAAAAATCATACATTCCCCTATATTTTCCATATGTCTCGGCTATTATAAAAAAAATAGCCTGAATTTTTTCTAAAATCTTCAAATAAATGATATAGTCACACATAATATCATAGATCATAGATTCAAGTCCAAGTAATCTCTCATAGGTCTCGGTTATTTCAATAATTTTTCATACATGTTCAAATAAATTTTAAAACATGATCCAAGTTTCAAAAATAACATGCTACACTCTTAACACTCCACATACTTATAGATTCAAAATTTTCGAAATCTATTCATACATGCAAGGCATTTAAAACAAGAACACAAGCATCTATATATTGTTCTATCATCAACAAACATGCATACACAAAGTCTTTCAAAATAAAGCATCAAGAGCACATGCAATGTTCTTGTAACATTTTCGAAAGATTTTAAAAAAATCAAGAACATCCCAACTCTAGTCGACAC